>CM056054.1:78194605-78552922 GCA_029574335.1 Rana kukunoris | reverse complement strand
AAAAAAAAAAGAGGGGGTTACCATCTGGGGCGCTGGGTGGCCTCCAGGCATCTGGGCACCTCCGGACCCCCGGGCCACTTACAGGTGTACAGGGCCGCCATCAGGAATTTTACACAGCTTCAGGCATGGGCCCCGGGAGCAGAGAACCGGGGGGGGTGCTGCCGCATTAAATTGAGAAGCGGGGGGGGGGGGTGTGCTGCCGCAAATTGATAAGCGGGGGGGCCCTTTACAAAAAAGAAGAAAGAAAGATAAATCTATCTAAAAAAAGGGGGGTAGCCATCCGGGGCCCTGGGGACCTCTGTGCTCTTTATAAAATAAACGAAAAAGAGAGAAAATATATATATATATTTATTTTAAAATATAACATTTATATAAAAAAAATTAAAAAACAAGGGGGTTGCCTTCCAGGCCCTGGGGACCTCTGGGCCCTTTAATAATAATAATAATATAATATATATAATATATATATATATATATATATATATATATATATATATAATTATATATAATATATATATATATATATTATATATATATATTATAGGGCTGTGAATGATCAAAATTTTTGTGTTCGATTAATCGTTTTTTTTTTATAATCGATTAATCGACTAATTTCGATTAATTATAACGCACATACAGATCCAACTACTTTTAGCTGATCTCCTTGCAGGCCGATTCCCAGTGCAGCTCCAACCACTGGAAAAATGATAGCAGGATACAAAAAACACACAAAGGCAGCGCTCGATGGGAAGAGCATTAAAACTTTTATAGTCTTCAAGTAGGTAACAAAATAAATATTGCACTGGAGATAAAATCGATGTAGCTACATAAACTGTAAAAATGGTGCGAGTAATACCAAATGGTACCAAAAGCAGTCATAAAAACCTGTAGCTAAGTATGATACTGGTAAAAAAAAAGTTACAACGATACCACTGCTGAATCCAGATGAGGAGGGGGTTAACATCAGTCCATCGGCATGTAGATGTCCCATGAAGGGAATTATCACAACTTCCAGTGGATGGTTGTAGAATCCCAGGTTGACAGAGGGAAGTAATAGAGGGAAGTGCAACAGCGCTTGCGTCAGGGCTGTCTTAATGAGAGGGCACACCTGGGCACTGCCCAGGGGCCCCAGCTGCATTGGGGCCCCTGCAATTTGCCCAAAGCAGTTGGTCCTTGAGCCTACGCTGCCCCGAAATTGGGGGCCCCATGATGGCACTGAGAGTGATAGATACACAGGGGAGGCAGTCTGCCTTCTACCTACTTGATGTCCGTTTTAACCTGCACTGTCATTATTGTAGGGGCCCCAGAGCATTTCTTTGCCCAGGGGCCCAAGATGCTATTAAAACGGCCCTGGCTTTGCGTGTGGCAGTAGTAAGGTCCCGCCGGCATGCAGATATGAAGGCAACAGCAAAGGAGCCCTTCAGATGGACACGGCAAGCCCGCCGGTGTCCATGATGTCACCGGATCTCTGACAGAACTCCCTGAAGGCCCAGAAGCCGGCAGAGAGGTGAGTACCAGTCATAAGAATTTTTTAATCGATCAAAAAGATTTTGATCGATCAAAAAAATTAAAGATTAATCGATCGATTAAAAGTTAATTTGCACAGCCCTAATATATTATATATATATATATATATATATATATATATTAATATATATAAATATTATATAAATAAAAGAAATAAAAAATTAAACAAAAAAAATATTTATTTTAGAAAAAAAGGGGGGTTGTCATCTGGGCCCTGGAGATCTCCAGGTCCCTGTGGACTTCCGGACCTCTAAAAAATAAAATAAAAAAATTGGCCCTTTAATTAAAAAAAAAAAAAAAAAAATATAATAAAAACATATATATATTTTTTTAAATATATATATTTTTTGTTAAAAAAAAGGGCTTGCCATCTGGGCCCTTAGTGGCCTCCGGGCCCTGGGGACCTTCGGAGCCATAAAAAAAAAAAAGTTTTATTTTTTTTACGGTGGTTCCCATCCGGGCCCCTGGGGACCCCGGGGCGGTGTAATGCCTGTACCCCCCTAATGGCGGCCCTGCAGGTGTACTGCCTGTACCCCCCTGATGGCGGCCCTGGGTGTAATGTCAGCATGTGAAAAATGACATTCTGAAGGAAAAAAGCTGTTTAAAACTGACTCGCGGCAATAATGAATTGTCAGCTCCCGGCAATTGCAGGAGAATTCATTCATTCAAAACACCAAAAAAAATGCGTGGGGTCCCCCCAAATTCTATAACCAGACCCTTTAGGTCGGGTATGGATATTAAGGGGAACCCCGCCGTCAATTTAAAAAAAAAATGACGTGGGGTTCCCCCCAAATATACATAACCAGACCCTTCAGGTCTGGTGTGGAATTTAAGGGAACTCCACCCCAAATTATAAAAAAAAATGGCGTGGAGTCCCCCCTAAATCCACACCAGACCTCTTATCCGAGCACGTTGACCTGGCCGGCCGCAGAAAAGAGGGGGGACAGAGCGCGCCCCCCCCCTTTCCTGAACCGAACCAGGCCACATGCCCTCAACATTGGAGGGTGTTTTGGGGGTGCCCCCCAAAACACCTTGTCCCCATGTTGATGAGGACAAGGGTCTCTTCCCCACAACCCTTGCCCGTGGTTGTGGGGGTCTGCGGGCAGGAGGCTTATCGAAATCTGGAAGACCCCTTTAACAAAGGGGCCCCCCAGATCCCGGCCCCCCCCCTGTGTGAAATGGTAATGGGGTACCTTGTACCTCTACCATTTCACGAAAAAAAAAATGTAAAGGGTTAAAAACGACAAGAGCCGGTTTTTGACAAGTCCTTTATTATCTTCTTTCTTCTTTCCTTCGGGTTCTTCCTTCTTCTTCTTCCTCTGCTTCTGTCTTGGGTCTTCTATTCCCGCATCTTGCCCGCGTGTTCTTCCATCTTTTTCTCCTTCCCGCTGTCCTTCTCGTCCGCATCTTCTTCTTGTTCTTCTTCGCCGGAGGCGCCGCTTCCAATTGAAATCCCGCTGTCTGTCGACCACGCCCCCTCTGACGCCACGGGCAAGCTCTTAGGAGTGTGCTGCAAGTGCGTCAGAGGGGGCGTGGTCACAAGTCAGAGGGCGGGAATTCAATTTGAAGCTTGTGCGCGGCTTTTTCTTTGCCAGAGTCGCCGCTTCCAATTGAATTGCCCGCTTTCTGGAACATGTGACCACGCCCCCCTCTGACGCACAGGCACACCACACGGGGACTTTCCTAAGAGCTTGCCCGTGGCGTCAGAGGGGGGGTGGTCGGGCAGACAGCGGGGATTTCAATTGGAAGCGGCCGCTCCGGCGAAGAAGAACAAGAAGAAGATGCGGACGAGAAGGACAGCGGAAGGAGAAGAAGATGGAAAGAACACGCCGGGCAAGATGCGGGAATAGAAGACCCAAGACAGAAGCAGAGGAAGAAGAAGAAGAAGGAAGAAGAAACCCGAAGGAAAGAAGAAAGAAGATAATAAAGGACTTGTCAAAAACCGCTCTTGTCGTCTTTAACCCTTTACATTTTTTTTTCTCGTGAAATGGTAGAGGTACAAGGTACCCCATTACCATTTCACACAGGGGGGGCCGGGATCTGGGGGCCCCTTTGTTAAAGGGGTCTTCCAGATTTCGATAAGCCTCCTGCCCGCAGACCCCCCACAACCACCGGGCAAGGGTTGTGGGGAAGAGACCCTTGTCCTCATCAACATGGGGACAAGGTGTTTTGGGGGGCACCCCAAAACACCCTCCCAATGTTGAGGGCATGTGGCCTGGTTCGGTTCAGGAGAGGGGGGGGCGCGCTCTGTCCCCCCCTCTTTTCTGCGGCCGGCCAGGTCAACGTGCTCGGATAAGGGGTCTGGTGTGGATTTTAGGGGGGACTCCACGCCATTTTTTTTTAATTTGGGGTGGAGTTCCCCTTAAATGCAACACCAGACCTGAAGGGTCTGGTTATGGATATTTGGGGGGAACCCCACGTCATTTTTGTGCAGAGACAGTTCTAACCACGGGAAACATGCGCTTTTTCACATGCTGACATTAGAGCCCCCCATGGTACGAAATTTAAAGAAAAATTACACTTTTATTATTGCACTTTTAGCATTATTAAAATCACTGCTCCCGAAAAAACGGCCGTTTTAAAAATTAAAAAAAAGCATTGGTACATTTCCCCTGGGGCAGGACTGAGGTCCCCAAACACTTTTTAGGACAAAACTTGCAGATTAGCCTTTAAAATTTACAATTAAGATTTCCCCCCCATAGACTTATACAGGGAGTTCGGCAGCGGCTTTACTTATCAATCACATCGCGCTGCTGCTGCCGCCGGTTCATGCGCCTAATTAGGGCTTCATCCAGCGCACTAATTAAGGCATGTACCGGCGCAGCGCAGATTCATTAGTAAATCAGCCCCAATATGATAGTACAATAACACAGTATGATACAGAAATAATACAATAACTAATGAACACAGTTCCTGATAAGGGGAGCCTTTATGCAGCTGTATGCTCATACCATCATACTCATGTTGATCAGACAGAGATGACAAAAGCACACATCCGCTAAACCAATAGTGTGCCTGCAGAGTGATGCGTCACACAGGCGAATATCTGTGCATCACACAGGGGCCCTTGCGCCGGCGGCACTTACTCTTCAAACACACCGTCTCCAAGTCAGGAAGTGCATCTCAACCAGCCTCAGACTGCCCCAATCCGTTCTAATTAGAGCGGTTGGGAAGTGTCAAGACTGGGTGCCAATATGGCAACAATACATATTAAATACATCTTCAAATTTCCACCACACTATGCACTACTGGATGCCCAAAGCGACGTCACCTTCATTGATCAAGAAATCTGAAAGAAATTACAAGTGGCTACAGAACCAGTGAAGCTCAAGCTCACCACAATGACGGGGAGAGACACATTAGTGAACAGTCAAAAGGTTAAAGGACTGAGAGTTACTTCATTCAAACCTCACATTAAATCTTCCTCCATCTTATACGAAAGACGACATACCTCTAGATCGAGATCGCATACCTACCTGTGAACAGCCAGATGTTCCCGCTGAAGGAATTTGGTGTAGGACTTTGATAGGCTACGATTGTCCCCAAAGCTTTGGTGCCATGAGAGGTAATCACAGGAGGAAAGGGTGAACCCTACGCTGTTCGAACTGATCTAGGATGGGGTGTTGTTGGAGGAAAACAGCAGATTGCAAACTCAAGACAAGTGACAGGATTGTGTCATCGAATATCTGTCCAAGAGCTACGAACTGTAAGTTCAGCAAAGGTAATCAAGATCCTTGAATCTGACTTTGCAGACATAAGTTCTGAAGAGAAGAGTGTATCCCAAGAAGACATAAAGTTCGTACACACTCTAGAAGAAAGTATTCAGCAGAATCAACAAGGTTATCTTGAAATGCCCTTACCCTTCAGACAAAGACCTCGTCTGCCAAATAACAGAAATCTTGCCCTAGCAAGATTGAAATGCTTGAAGAAAAAGATGGGAAGAGATCCCAAATTCAAGCAGGATTATTTGAAATTCATGGAAGGCATCCTTGAAGAAGGACATGCAGAGAAGGTGAATAACCAATCTAAAGAAGAAGTGTGGTACATCCCACATCAAGGTGTTTACCACCCAAAGAAACCAGATACAATTAAAGTAGTATTTAATTGCTCAGCAAAGTATGATGGTGTTGCATTGAATGATCATCTATTAAAAGGACCAGATCTTACAAACACTCTGCCTGGAGTACTCTGTAGATTCAGAAAGTATCCCATAGCGGTCACGTGTGACGTTGAAAAAATGTTCCACCAGTTCCATGTGAAGAATGAAGATAGAGAATTCCTGAGGTTCCTATGGTGGGAGGACGGAGATACAGATACAGAGCCAGCAGAATACAGAATGAAAGTACATTTGTTTGGAGCAGCATCGTCTCCAGGTTGCGCCAATTATGGTATGAAGTACTTGGCTAATAAAAATGAAAAGGATTGTCCATCAGCAACAAATTTTCTTAAGAAAAAACTTCTATGTAGATCATGGTCTTATAAGTCTAGAGTCCACAAAACCTGCAATCAAATTAGTAAAGGAAAGTCAAGAATTATGCGCAAAAGGAAACCTGCGCCCTTCACAAATTTATCTCAAACAACAGAGAGGTACTGGAATCCATCAGTGACTCTGAACGTGCATCAACAATGAAGAATGTAGATCTCAATTATGATCATCTTCCAGTTCAGAATGTACTTGGCTTGGAATGGAATGTAGAGAACGACGAGTTGTTCTTTGAAGTATCCTTTGAAGAGAAAGTTGCAACCAGACGTACCAATCTCTCTGCAGTGGCTTCTATATATGATCCACTGGGATTCTTGGCCCCAGTAATCCTCAAAGCAAAAGAACTACTACAAGAATTGTGCAGACCGAAGTTGGGATGGGATGAACCCATACCTGAAGATTTGAGTCCAAGGTGGGAGACTTGGATAAGAGACTTGCAAAATTTGAAAGAAGTTCGGATACCCAGATGTTTTGTACTTATGATTTCGGAGAGTATAAGAAAATGTAGAACTTCTTCATCACTTTTCAGATGCCAGTAGTTATGGCTATGGTCAGTGCTCCTACATCAGAGTGATAGGAGAAGGAAAAATACATTGTGCCCTGGTTATGGGAAAGACCAGAGTTGCACCTACCAGTATTCAGACAATACCAAGACTTGAACTGACAGCAGCTGTGTTGTTTCAGCATCAGTAAGCAAGTTTCTAATGCCGCGTACACACGGTCGTTTTTTGTGATGAAAATAAAACAACGTTTTAAAAACGTAATTTAAAATGATCGTGTGTGGGCAAAACGTTGTTTTATGTCTTCAAAAAAACAACCAAAAAAAAATGCGAACATGCTTGAATTTTTTATGTCGTTTTTCAGAATGTCGTCTTTTGTTTCACAAAAAATGATCCTGTGTGGGCAAAAAACGACATTTAAAACGATGTTTTTTAAACCCGCGCATGCTCAGAAGCAAGTTATGAGACGGGAGCTTCAATGGAACAGAGTGCCGTCGAAAGTGTCTTACGTAACCGCGCTTTGCAAGAGCATTTTCAGAAAACGATGGTGTGTAGGCAACATCGTTTTTTAAAATGAAGTTTGAAAAACGTCGTTTTGTTTCATGAGAGAAAACAAAGTTTTTTTACATCACAAAAAGTGATCGTGTGTACGCGGCATTAGAGAAGAATTAGGCCGCGTACACACGATCAAATTTATCTGCTGAAACCGGTCCGACGGACCGTTTCAGCAGACAAATTCGATCGTGTGTACGGGCGAACAGACAGGTTTTTTCAGCAGACAAATTTTAAAGCATGCTTTAAAATCTGTCTGTTGAAACCCGTTCGTCCGACATGTCCGCTGGTTAGTACGCCTAACCAGCGGACAAAAATCTCCCGCAATGGATTCTTCAACGTCACCGCCACAACACTGTGCTGTCTGTTGGCGGGGATTTTGGTTTGATCGTGTGTACACGGATCAAACCAAAATCTCCCAGGAGATATGTCCGATGAAAACGGTCTGTCGCACCGATTCATTGGACATATCTCCTCGTGTGTACGCGGCCTTAGAGTTAAAAATAGATGAAGAATATTTTTGGACAGACTCACAAGTTGTCCTTAGATACATAAACAATGAAGCTCGAAGATTTTATATTTTTGTCGCCAACAGAGTTCAGAAAATTCAGGAAATTACAAATCCAGAACATTGGCATCACATTGATACAAAGCATAACCCGGCAGATCATGCTTCAAGAGGTCCTGAATGTATCAGAATTGAAAAATTCTAATTGGTTCACCGGTCCAGAGTTCCTTTGGGAAAAGGAGATCATACCCAATGAAGGTTAAACAGAATTGTCTATGGGTGATCCAGAAGTAAAGGTTGTACAAACATTAAGGACTGCTGCCAAATGTCAAGATGACATACTTGAAAGACTAGCCAGATGTTCAAAATGGAATATGGTCATAAACGTAGTAGCTTGAATTCAACGTTTGGCAAAGGGAATCAGAAAGAAGGAATCATTGAATGTAGAGAAAGAATGAAAGCTGAAGAAACAGTCATAAGACTCATTCAACAGAGATTCTATAGTGAGAGTTGAAAAGACTTAGTCAAGAACCTAAAAGGCTTCCTAACAACCACCCACCGGTACAAGCTCAATCTTGTTCTACAGGATGGTATACTGAAGGTGGGAGGGAGACTGTAAAATGCATCATTACCCAGCAGAGTAAAGCATCCAGCAATTCTACCCAAAAATTCTACTTTCACAAGATTGATTATTGATCACTACCACAACAAATCCTTGCATCAAAGAAGAATATTTACCTAGAAGTCAATGGAAATTGGCCAAAGTTCTAGAAGTTCAAAAGGATGATGACAAACTAGTAAGAAGAGCGTTGTTACAAAACAGAGACTCAAAACTTGACAAAAAGGGAAAACGTCTCACTACTCCACTCAAGTTGGAACGTCCTATACAGAAGTTAGTTGTTCTACTTGAGAGTGATAAAAGACACTTGGAAGTTGAGAACCTGATAGAAAATTCCCCAAATTCATGTTCACATCCTACTATAGGGAACAAGAATTATAGGTAATTTTGGTGGGAGTGTAGCTGGCCAGCTAGAACCTGTCCTAGGTAGCTAATAGGGATGAGCTTTGCGTTCTATACGAACGTATGTTCGACTCCAACATTGCCTGTTCGATCGTTCGTTCGAAAATCGAACAAAACGTGTCGTTCGCGCCAAATTCAAATGACGCGCGTCGGCCCATAATTCACTGCGGCGTTGCGCGCTGATGATTGGCCAAGCATGCACCATGACCCTGCATGCTTGGCCAATCACATCGCCCAAAAAACGAAGAGCCATAATTGGCCAAAGCCTGTGTGCTTTGGCCAATTATGGCTCAGGGCTGTAGCACACACCCCACACTATAAAAGGCCACCTTCCGGGCGGCCTCGTGTAGTGTGTTCTGGCTTGTTAAAGAGAGCAGTCAGAGAGACAGAGAGATTATCTTTTTAGCTAGCTAGATAGAGCAGGGTAGTCAGTTTAGCTTTATTACAATGTGTAGAGAATATATATATATATATATATAGGAGTTGTACATATATTTATACACTGTATAGCTTAGCTAGATCTGCTATTAGTATTTGTCAGGCAGGAGATTGTGCAGGCAGGAGACTGTGCATAGCTGCAGTGCTCCAATGTGTTGTATTGCCTGTGGCTGTGTGCTGTGTTTAGTTTACACCTAAACATACTCAGTGTAACTGCACTAGTCCTGCTTATTTGCACCTAAGCGCATTTGCTTAAAGTGCAAGTTTGATGTGTAATCGCACGTAAGCGCATTTAATGTAAGTGCAAGTTTGCTGTCGCACCTAAGCGCATTTACTGTAAGTGCAAGTTTGCTGTGTAATCGCACGTAAGCACATTTACTGTAAGTGCAAGTTTTCTGTGTAATCGCACGTAAGCTCATTTACTGTAACTGTAAGTTTGCTGTGTAATCGCACGTAAGCGCATTTACTGTAAGTGCAAGTTTTCTGTGTAATTGCACGTAATCGCATTTACTGTAAGTGCAAGTTTGCTGTGTAATCGCACGTAAGCGCATTTACTGTAAGTGCAAGTTTGCTGTGTAATCGCACGTAAGCGCATTTACTGTAACTGTAAGTTTGCTGTGTAATCGCACGTAAGAGCATTTACTGTAAGTGCAAGTTTGCTGTGTAATCGCACGTAAGCGCATTTACTGTAACTGTAAGTTTGCTGTGTAATCTCACGTAAGCGCATTTACTGTAAGTGCAAGTTTGCTGTGTATTCGCACGTAAGCGCATTTACTATGGGGCTGATTTACCAAGCCTGTGCGCCATGACTCATGGTGCACAAGCAGGAGTAAATGTGTTTTTGACATTTACAAAAGAGATACACTGCCAGTGCAGTGTATTTCCTCATTTACTAAACTGCCTAATGCGCCCAGGAGAGGGCGCACGGCACGCCAGTACAGAGCTGGCGTACGGCATTTAGTAATGTAAACATCTGGGATTTGGGCGGGAGTTTATGAGGGGAGGGAGGGGGTTGATGCAGGGGAAGTGTAGTGACATGTGTTTGAACGTGTGTGACGGGCCGAATTGAAAGCGAAAGAGGGAAATTTCGGGGAATGCCGTGCGCCGCGTCAGTACGCCGAGAAAGTCTTGGTAAATACCAAGCGGCGTAGCAGTTTTGCGCTGCGTGAAACGGCGCACGGCAATCTCCGAGCTGTTCTCGGGCTGCGCTGACACTGAAGGGGAACTCCGCGCCAAATTTCAAATTTGAAACCGGCGCGGGTTCCCCCCAGGGGTACAATAGGCTCTTCGGCTTGGTCCGGAACGTGAGGGGTTAACCCAAGCCAAAAAAGGCGTGGGGTTTCCCCCCAGATCCGTACCAAGCCTCATCCCAGGCATGCATTCTGGCCAGACAGGAATGGGGGTGGTGGACGAGCGAGCGTACCAGACCGCATGCCCTCGACATGGGGGAGTGTGCGCTTTGGGGGAGGGGGCACTGCCCCCCCACCCCAAAGCACTCTTGTCCCCATGTCGATAGGGACAAGAGCCTTTTCCCGACAACCCTGGCCGTTGGTTGTCGGGGGAAGGCGGGCGGGAGCCAATCAGAATCTGGGAGCCCCTTTAATAAGGCGGCCCCCAGATTCCAGCCCCCCACCCTATGTGAATGAGTATGGGGTACATCGTACCACCACCCATTCACCTGGTGGAAAAAGTGTAAACACAAATAAACCACACAGAATAAAATAATTTATTAGTCAGCTCCGGGGGTCTTCCGCCAACCCACCCCGGTCTTCGCCGCCGCAGTCTTCAGCCGCCGCCCCCTTCACCACGAAGCTCCCGTGCTTATGGGGGAGGGCAGCGGGGCTTTGACGTTTTCTGCCGGGGTGAGGGTTGCACATCCCACCCCGGTCTTCGCCGTCGTCTTCCGCCACGGCCCCTTTCACCACGAAGCTTCCTGCTTATGGGGGAGGGCCGCGGGCTTCGTAGTTTTCTGCCGGGGGGGGCTCTCGATAGCCTCTTCTGCCTGGCTCTTCCGCGGGGGCCAGGGCTTCTCGTTGCTGTGTCGCCGTCTTCCGCCGCCGCCCCCTTCACCACGAAGCTGCCGTGCTTGTAGGGGAGGGCAGCGGGCTTCGAAGTTTTCGGTCAGGGTGAGGGTCGCACATCCCACCCCGGGCTTCCCGTCGCTGTCTTCCGCCGTGGGGTGACACTCGCAGGCTTCTTCGGCGACCTCCGCTTCTGCCTGGCTCCTCCGCTGGGGCCAGGGCTTCTCTCTGCTGTGTTCTTCCATTCGATGTTGACACAGCGAGGTCCGGCGCTGAAATGCCGACAGAGCGGCGGGCACCGACTTATATTGGCATAAGGCGTGGTTATGCCACCATGTGACCTTAACCCATGTGACATCACAGGGCATGATGGGAGCGGCGACGAAAACGACTAGAAGACCGGGGTGGTATGTGCGACCCTCACCCCGGCCGAAGACTTTCGAAGCCCGCTGCCCTCCCCCACAAGCAGGCGGAACACAGCGACGAGAAGCCCACCACGTCGAAGTCCGGGATGGGATGTGCGACCCTCATCCCGGCAGAAAACGTTGAAGGGGGCGACGGCGGAAGGGGGCGACACAGCGACGAGAAGGCCTGGCCCCCGCGGAGGAGCCAGGCAGAAGCCGACAAAGCCCGCGGGCTGGTGCCCCGCGGCGAAAGACAGCGACGAGAGTGGAGCCCTCCGGCGGAAGACAGCGAAAGAAGCCCTGGCCCCAGGAGGAGCCAGGCAGAAGCGGAGAAGCCCGAGGGGGAGCGACAACCCCATTGTTCTCCGCTGTTTTCGGCCGCCCCCCCGAATGCACAAAAATCTTAATTTGGGGTGGGGGCTTGGCCGAACATGGCGGAGAGCATCGGTGGGTGTTTCCCCCCTCCCCCGGCGGAAGGCTGCAGCGAACACCGGTGCGGGGCTGGAGCCCACCGGCAGAAAAAGGCTAGAAGACCGAGGAGTGGCGACGCCCCTGTTGTTCTTCGCCATTTTCCGCTGCCCTCCCCGGATGTAAAAGAGCTTAATTTTGGGGTGGGGGCCCGGCCGAAAATGGCGGAGAGCATCGGTGGGTGTCTCTCCCCCCGGCGGAAGGTGGCGGTGAAGACCGGGGGGGGTAGGTGTACCCCCCCGGGGGAAGACAGCCATCAGCCCGCGGGAGACAGGAGCCCCCCGCAGAAGGCGGTGGCGAAGACCGAGGAGGGGCTCCGCCCCACGTTGTTCTCCGCCGTTTTCGGCCGCCCCCCCGGATGTAAAAGAGCTTAATTTTTGGGGGGGGCCAGGCCGAACATGGCGGAGAGCATCGGTGGGTGTTTCCCCCCCCCCCGGCGGAAGGCGGCAGCGAAGACCGGTGCGGGGCTGGAGCCCCCTGGCAGAAAACGGCTAGAAGACCGAGGAGGGGCTCCGCCCCCTGTTGTTCTCCGCTGTTTTCGGCCGGCCCCCCCCGGATGTAAAAGAGCTTAATTTGGGGTGGGGGCCCGGTCAAACATGGCGGAGAGCATAGGTGGGTATCGTCCCCCCCCCCCCGGCAGAAAACGGCGAAGCCCGGGGCCCAATGGGCTGGTGGTGGGGGGTCCCGGCAGAAGACCCCCGGAGCTGACTAATAAATTATTTTATTCTGTGTGGTTTATTTGTGTTTATACTTTTCCACCCGGTGAATGGGTAGGTGTACGATGTACCCCATACTCATTCACATAGGGTGGGGGGCCAAAATCTGGGGGCCCCCTTATTAGAGGGGGCTCTCAGATTCTAATAAGCTCCCCTCCCGCATACCCAGACAACCAACGGCCAGGGTTGTCGGGAAGAGGCTCTTGTCCCTATCGACATGGGGACAAGAGTGCTTTGGGGTGGGGGGGCAGTGCCCCCCTCCCCCAAAGCACACACTCCCCCATGTCGAGGGCAAGCGGTCTGGTATGACTCAGGAGGGGGGGGGGCGCTCGCTCGTCCCCACCCCCATTCCTGTCCGGCCAGACTGCGTGCCTAGGATAAGGGTTTGGTCTGGATCTGAGGGGGAACCCCATGACGTTTTTGGCGTGGGTTTAACCCCTTATGTTCCAGACTAAATGTAAGAGCCTGTTGTGCACCTGGAGGGGAACCCCCACGCTGTTTTTTTTTTAAATTTTGTGTGATGTTCCCCTTTATCCCGGTCCTGTCAGGGGGGGGGGGATGCCTGCTTGTCTGTCCATACAATGTATGAACAGCGATCTGTCATTTCCCCTAGTCAGTCCCACCCCCTTTACAGTTAGAACACACCCAGGTAACATAATCAACCCCTTCCTCACCCCTAGTGTTAACCCCTTCCCTGCCAGTGACATTTTTATAGTAAGCAATGCATTTGTATACCATTGGTTGCTAGAAAAATGCCAAAGCTCACAAAAATTGTGTCCGCCACAATGTCGCAGTAGCCATAAAAATCAATGATCACCACCATTACTAGTAAAACAAAAATATATTCCTAAAAAACCCATAAAACGAACCCCTATTTATAACTTTTGCCCAAACCAATCAAACGCTTATTGCGATTTTTTTGGAACCAAAAATATGTCGAAGAATACGTATCGGCCTAAACTGAGGGCAAAAAGTTTTTTTAGATATATGTTTGGGGAGATTTATTATAGCAAACAGTAAAAAAGTTGTCTTTTTATTTACAAAATTGTCACTATATTTTTGGTTTGAGCAAAAATAAGAAAAAAACGCAGAGGTGATCAAATACCACTAACAAAAAAAAATACAATTTTGTGGGGGAAAAAAGAGGACGCCAATTTTTTTTGGGGGACATGTCGCACAACCGCGCAATTGTCAGTTAAAATGACACAGTGTTGAAATGCAAAAACTGGCCCGGTCAGTGACCAGTAATATGGTCTGGGGCTCAAGTGGTTACAAATTAAGAAAACACTAAAGTTAGCCCAATTTATGGCCATAATGTGAAAGATGATGTTACACCGAGTAAATAGATACCCAACATGTCACGCTTTAATATTGCACACACTCATGGAATGGCGCCAAACTTCATTTCTTGAAAATACCCATAGGCAACAATTTTTTTTATTTTTTCAGGTTACCAGTTTAGAGTTACAGATGAGGTCTAGTGCTAAAAGTATTGCTCTCGCTCTAACGTACGCTAGGATACCTCACATGTGGGGTTTGAATGGGGGTTAAATATGTGGGCGGGACTTACACATTTAAGGCCCGCCCACATATGGAAACATCGTTCAAACCACACATGTGAGGTATCATAGCGTGCGTAAGAGCGAGAGAAATACTTTTAGCACTAGACCTCATCTGTAAATCTAAACTGGTAACCTGAAAAAAAAAATGGTGCGTGTTCGCTTCTGAGTGCGAGCTACTAGGGACAGGGGCGTTTTTATTATTATTATTTATGTTTGTTAAGTAAAAATTCAATAAGACCTCCCCTTCAGGTTGTAAAGCATCAGTTCAGGGAAAAAAAAAACAGCTCTCATGCTTTCATCCGCCATTGCAGATTTGATTCTGGTAATGCATCTTCGAGTGAACTGGGAATGCTCGAACACTTAGAAAATTAAGCAGGGTGTTTGTGCCTGAAAATGACTTGCATCTTTCTGAGCATGCTCAGAAAGCTTGTTTTTTGGCTTAGTAATTTAAGGACATCCTTAACAGGTGTAAGCAGTTACAAGCGCACACAAACTAGAGGCTGACATTTCTTCATGTGTTTCCAATTGGTTCATTAGAGCACATGTCAGCTGCCCTGAGAAGGGGCAGACTTGCTGGCTGGAAGGAAGGAATGGCGGAGTGAAACAGAGATGTTTTGGAGCAGGTTTTTTTTTTGGGGGGGGGGCAATTGTTTGATATAATGATTTTCACTTTGATGTTTTGTCTGCTGCATAATTTTGCAAAATGTTTCTCAAGATGTTAATGACTAATGTTTTAATCCTGTGGGTCTATCCTGTTATTTCAAAAGCATGAACCATATTCAAATTACTGTGTGAAATAAACCTTGGTCTATTTTTTTTTTATGTGTGTGTTTTTTTTTGTGTGTTTATTTTTAATATTTTGTTTTGCTTTCCTTGTTTTGTGGACCAATAAAATTACTTTAAAATGTTGAAGTTTGTTTTGTGATATTTTTTTCCATGCTATGGATTTTAACAGCTGCAGCTGAAATAGTTTGGGCCTAAACCATCAAGTGTGATTTGTCTCTAAGCTCTTTCCTGGTGTGTATGCATGAAATGTTTGTCATGTTTAGTCACCAGAAAAGGAAGGGCAAAGCGGTAAGTATTTCCTAGAATTGATGTCCAGACTGACTTTTTAAAGCACATGTGCAAGATGAAAGAAAACCTGCAAACAGGGCCTGTTTGGGGGGGTGGTGTATTGGTGGACAGGCTTGAAGTGCTGATTTACAGCGCTGTGCTTGAAACTAGCACAAGACAATCCTATTCTAATTGTGGGTTGTTTGAGGGAAGTCAAGTGAGTGTTAGAACCCCTGCTAGTGTTTTTAGGTTGGGCTTTGTGTCCCTTTTCTTAAAATTGGCTTCACTTCCTGTCACACAGCTGAACAGGAAGTGAGGTTAAAACCTTACCAATGGTCTTTTCTTCGGGACACAGGTCAATCTAACTAGTGTCCCCATTAAGCAAATTGCACTGCTGTGTACACCCCAAATGATTAGTTACTTTGGGGTTTAGTAAAGGCAAAGCCGCTCTGCAGTAGAAGCGTAGGCAATGAAAATCAGAAGGGAAGCACTGATGGTTTTAACTTCCAATCCCGCCAAGTTTTTATTTTTCTTCCTTGCTTGTCCACTTGTAGTGCAAAGTGGATTTGCCTTTAGTAAATGGACCCCAAAGTCCAAGATCCCTACTAATTTGGGGTGTACACAGCAAAATGCAATTTCCAAAATGGGAAACTATTTAGATTGATCTGTGTGTCCCCAACAAAACATTACTCAGGTTTTTCCCTCACTTCCTGTTTGGCTATGTGGCAGGAAGTGAATGAATTAGAAAGTGACAACATTTGTGAGGGGTCTTTACCCTATCAGGGGTGCAGGCATCCCAAAAACAAACAAGAAAATTGTTTATTTAACATTGGGTGGTGTTTGTGGGGGTTCCTAACACACATTCATACATATTAGCAACGCTGGATCCTGGCCTATTGGCATGGTTATATTTTCTTAAGCCTCTCATTATGTGAAATTTGGGGTTAAACTGGAACTATAATCAACACTTCTTTTTTTTGTTTTCTTTCATTTTGGATAGAGTTGGTGGGGGAAGGGTTAGAAGCCCTGTCAGTTTATTTTGTATTATCCCTGTTCGTTTGGGGAGATTGGCCTTCACTTCCTGCCCCATAGCCAAACAGGAAGTGATAGAAAAACTAGGCAAATTAAGGGACTCCTGTGCCCCCCCCCCCCACAGAACTTGTGTGTGTCCCCTGAAAATTCCTGGGTGGGTCATAAAAAAACAGGGTGTGGCCTTGACAGGAAGGGTGGGTCATTTTTCTATTAGGGGTTGCTGAAATTTGGTGAGGCCTAGGGCAGCACAAAACCTAAATATCCTACTGCATATTAGGGCTTATTTAGACAGGATCCAATTTACAGCATGTTTTTAGATTATGGGGGGAAACTCACGCAGGCACCGGGAGAACATGCAAACTCCAGGCAGATGGTGTCACGGGCGGGATTCGAACCAGCAACCCTTTTGCTGCTAGGTGAACATGCTATACACTACACCACTGTGCTGAACAAACATGATCGCAGCTGAAAGCATGAGATCAGTGTTTTTGTTTTTTTTCCAATTCCATGCTTTCCAGCCTGGAGGACAGATGTGGGGTCTTATTGACCCCGCCTCTATCCATAAAGAGGACCTGTCACACACTAGTCCTATTACAAGGGTTGTTTACATTCCTACAAAAAAGGGACAAACAAGTGCAAAAAGAAAAATATTAAGTTAAAAAAAACAAAAACAAAAAATCTAAATTTAAATGCCCCTGTCCCTAGTAGCTCGCACTCAGAAGCGAACACGCATGCAAGTCCCACCCACATATGTAAACACCCTTCAAACCTCACATGTGAGGTATCATAGCGTGCGTTAGAGTGAGAGCAATAATTTTAGCACTAGACCTCCTCTGTAACGCAAAACTGGTAACCTGAAAAAAAAGTCAAGCGTCGCCTATGGAAATTTTTAATAACGAAGTTTAGCGCCATTCCATGAGTGTGCGCAATATGAAAGCGTGACAAGTTAGGTATCTATTTACTCGGTGTAACATCATCTTTCACCTTATTCCTAAAAATTGGGCTAGCTTTACTGCTTTCTTATTTTTTCATTCATGAAACAGGTTTTTTGTTGTAAGCCAAAAAAAAAAGCGTTAGAATTTTTTTTGCGCAAATACCGTTGGAAATTTGTTAGAAAAAATTCCCGCCACTTTATTCCCTATGGTGTTTTTTAATAAAATATATATAATGTTTGGGGGTCCTGAGTAATTTTCAAGGAAGAAAATATAATTGTTACATGAAGGAAAGAAGTGCCAGAATAGGCGCGGTATGGAAGTGGTTAAAGTGCAACAATAAAAGTGAAAAATTCCTTTAAATTTCATTCCATGGGGGGGTAATCAGGGCCGCCATCAGGAAATATGTGGCCCCTTACACAGCTTCAGGCATGGGCCCCCTGGAGCAGAGAACGGGGGGGGTGCTGCCGCCTGAAATTGAGAAGGGGGGGCTGCCGCAATTTGATAAGCGGGGGGTTCCTTTACAAAAAAAGAAATATAGCAAAATATATATTCAAAAAAGGGTGGTAGCCACCCGGGGGCCCTGGGGACCTCTGGGCCCTTTAATAAAAATAAACCTCTGGGCCCTTTAATGAAATATATAATATATATATATATATATATATATATATATATATATATATAAAAATATAATATATATATATATATATATATTAAAAAAAACAAGGGGGTTGCCTTGGGAGCTCTGGGCCCTTTAATAAAAAATAACTAAAAAAATATCTAAACAAAAATAACATGGGGTGGGAGCTGTGGTGGCTCAACGTGATTGGCACTGCGCTGACAAGCCGTTCACCTCTGCAGCCAAGGGTTTGGATCCTGGTCTCGGCTACATGTGAATTGAGATTGGTGGTCTCAGCCCAGCTCCCGGTGGGTGTGCTATGCAAGGTACGCCTGTGCTTAGTATGCCCACCCCCCCCCCCCCCCAAAAAAAAGCATGCACACGAAATTGGTTTAACACACACGCACTTTGGCCATGAGGTCTCCTAAAATAAAGAGAGGCGAAGGACCTACGGGGCTGGCTGGGTGGGCAAGACACCCTCACTCCCTCATAGGGGGAGTCCCTCTGTCCCGTTGGGCCCCAGTCAGGCTCCCAAGTGGAGCAGGTAGGGCAGGGTGAGTGGGAGGCCCCCCTCACACCCGCCATTGCCACCGGGGGCATGGAGAAGGATGGCGATTGCCTCTGGGGGGAGGGTCTGCCTACTCCCAACTCCTGCAGTCCGGCTCCTCTCTCTCGACTTCACGCACAAAATACACTTTAAAGAAAAAAAAAACAACCTGGGGACCTCTGAGCCTTTTACTAAAAGGCCCCAAAAAGGTTGTCATCTGGGGCCCTCTGGGCCCTCTAATAATAATAATATTATATATATATATATATATATGTTAAAAAAATAATTAAAAAAAATATAAAAATATATCATTTTTTGTATTTTTTTTGAAAAAAAAGGGGGGGTTGTCATCAGGAGCTCTGGGGATCTCCGGGCCACTGGGGACCTCCAGACCCCTAAAAAAAAACATTGGCCCTTTAATAAAAAAAATATGGGGGGTTGCCACCCGGGGCCCTGGGGGCCTCTGGGCCCCTGGGGACCTCCGGACTGCTAAAAAAATAAATACAAAAAAATGGCCCTTTAATAAAAAAAGAATATTAAAAAATATATATTAAAAAAAAAAGAGGGGGTTACCATCTGGGGCCCTGGGGGCCTCCAGGCATCTGGGCACCTCCGGACCCCCGGGCCCCTTACAGGTGTACTGCCTTTACCCCCCTGATGGCGGCCCTGGGTGTAATGTCAGCATGTGAAAAGTGACATTCTGAAGGAAAGAAGCCGTTTAAAACTGACTCGTGGCAATAATGAATTGTCAGCTCCTGGCAATTGCAGGAGAATTCATTCATAAAAAACACCAAAAAAAAAGCGTGGGGGTCCCCCCAAATTCAATAACCAGACCCTTTAGGTCTGGTATGGATATTAAGGGGAACCCTGCCGTCAATTAAAAAAAAAATGACGTGGGGTTCCCCCCAAATATCCATAACCAGACTCTTCAGGTCTGGTGTGGAATTTAAGGGGAACTCCACCCCAAATTTAAAAAAAAATGGCGTGGAGTCCCCCCTAAAATCCACACCAGACCCCTTATCCGAGCACGTTGACCTGGCCGGCCGCAGAAAAGAGGGGGGACAGAGCGCAGCCCCCCCCTCTCCTGAACCGCACCAGGCCACATGCCCTCAACATTGGGAGGGTGTTTTGGGGTGCCCCCCAAAACACCTTGTCCCCATGTTGATGAGGACAAGGGTCTCTTCCCCACAACCCTTGCCTGGTGGTTGTGGGGGTCTGCGGGCAGGGGGCTTATCGAAATCTGGAAGACCCCTTTAACAAAGGGGCCCCCCAGATCCCGGCCCACCCCTGTGTGAAATGGTAATGGGGTACATTGTACCTCTACCATTTCACCAAAAAAAAGTGTCAAGTGTAAAAAACGACAAGAGCCGGTTTTTGACAACTCCGTTATTATCTTCTTTCTTCTTCTTTTCTTCTTTCCTTCGGGTTTCTTCTTCCTTCTTCTTCCTCTGCTTCTGTCTTGGGTCTTCTATTCCCGCATCTTGACCGGAATGTTCTTCCATCTTCTTCTCCTTCCACTGTCCTTCTCGTCCGCATCTTCTTCTTCTTGTTCTTCTTCGCCGGAGCCGCCGCTTCCAATTGAAATCCCTGCTGTCTGCCGGACCACGCCCCCCTCTGACACCATGGGCAAGCTCTTAGGAAAGTCCCTGTGTGGTGCCTGTGCGTCAGAGGGGGGCGTGGTCACATGTCAGAAAGCGAGCAATTCAATTGGAAGCGGCGACTCTGGCAAAGAAGAAGCAGCACACAAGCTTCCAATTGAATTGCCCGCCCTCTGACATGTGACCATGCCCCCCTCTGACGCACATGCAGCACACTTCTAAGAGCTTGCCCGTGGCGTCAGAGGGGGGCGGGGTCCGGCAGACAACGGGGATTTTAATTGGAAGCGGCGGCTCCGGCGAAGAAGAACCAGAAGAAGATGCGGACGAGAAGGACAGCGGAAGGAGAAGAAGATGTAAGAACACGCCGGTCAAGATGCGGGAATAGAAGACCCAAGACAGAAGCAGAGGAAGAAGAAGATGGAGGAAGAAACCCGAAGGAAAGAAGAAAAGAAGAAGAAAGAAGCTAATAAAGGACTTGTCAAAAACCGTCTCTTGTCGTTTTTTACACTTGACACTTTTTTTTTCTCGTGAAATGGTAGAGGTACAATGTATCCCATTACCATTTCACACAGGGGGGGGTGGGATCTGGGGGGCCCCTTTGTTAAAGGGGTCTTCCAGATTTCGATAAGCCTCCTGCCCGCAGACCCCCACAACCACCGGGCAAGGGTTGTGGGGAAGAGACCCTCGTCCTCATCAACATGGGGACAAGGTGTTTTGGGGGGCACCCCAAAACACCCTCCCAATGTTGAGGGCATGTGGCCTGGTGCGGTTCAGGAGAGGGGGGGGCCGCGCTCTGTCCCCCCCTCTTTTCTGCGGCCAGCCAGGTCAACGTGCTCGGATAAGTGTGGATTTTAGGGGGGACTCCACGCCATTTTTTTTTTAAATTTGTGGTGGAGTTCCCCTTAAATTCCACACCAGACCTGAAGGGTCTGGTTATGGATATTTGGAGGGAACCCCACATCATTTTCTTTTTAAATTGACGGCGGGGTTCCCCTTAATATCCATACCAGACCTAAAGGGTCTGGTTATTGAATTTGAGGGGACCCCCACGCTTTTTTTTTGGTGTTTTTTATGAATGAATTCTCCTGCAATTGTCAGGAGCCGACAATTCATTATAGCCTCGAGTCAGTTTTAAACGGCTTTTTTTCTTTGGAGAATGTCATTTTGTGCAGAGACATTTCTAACCACGGGAAAAGTGCCCTTTTTCACATGCTGACATTAGAGCCCCCCATGGTACGAAATTTAAAGAAATATTACACTTTTATTGTTGCACTTTTAGCATTATTAAAATCACTGCTCCCGAAAAAACGGCCGTTTAAAAAAAAACAAAAAAAAACATTGGTACATGTCCCCTGGGGCAGGACTGAGGTCCCCAAACACTTTTTAGGACAAAACTTGCAGATTAGCCTTTAAAATTAACAATTAAGATTTCCCCCATAGACTTATACAGGGAGTTCGGCGGCGGCTTTATTTATCAATTGCATTGCGCTGCTGTGCTACGCCGGTTCATGCGCCTAATTAAGGCTTCATCCAGCGCACTAATTAAGGCATGTGCCGGCGCAGCGCAGTGGCAATAGTAAATCAGCCCCTTATAAGTGCAAGTTTGCTGTGTAATCGCACGGAAGCGCATTTACTGTAACTGTAAGTTTGCTGTGTAATCGCATGTAAGCGCATTTACTGAAAGTGTAAGTTTGCTGTGTAATCGCACGTAAGCGCATTTACTGTAAGTGCAAGTTTGCTGTGTAATCGCACGTAAGCGCATTTACTGTAAGTGCAAGTTTGCTGTGTAATCGCACGTAAGCGCATTTACTGTAAGTGCAAGTTTGCTGTGTAATCGCACGTAAGCGCATTTACTGTAAGTGCAAGTTTCCTCTTTAGTAGCACGTAAGGACATTTACTGTAAGTGCAAGTTTGCCATTTAATCGCACGTAAACGCATTTACTGAAAGTGCAAGTTTGCTCTTTAGTAGCACGTAAGCGCATTCACTGTAAGTGCAAATTTCCTCTTTAGTAGCACATAAGCGCATTTACTGTAAGTGCAAGTTTGCCGTTTAATCGCACGTAAACGCATTTACTGAAAGTACAAGTTTCCTCTTTAGTAGCACGTAAGCGCATTTACTCTAAGTGCAAGTTTCCTCCTTAGTAGCACGTAAGCGCATTTACTGTAAGTGCAAGTTTCCTCTTTAGTAGCACGTAAGCGCATTTACTGTAAGTGCAAGTTTCCTCCTTAGTAGCACGTAAGCACATTTACTGTAAGTGCAAGTTTCCTCTTTAGTAGCACATAAGTGCATTTACTGTAAGTGCAAGTTTCCTCTTTAGTAGCACGTAAGCGCATTTACTGTAAGCGCAAGTTTGCTCTTTAGTAGTACGTAATCGCGTTTACTGTAAGTGCAAGTTTGCTCTTTAGTAGCACGTAATCTTATTTACTGAAAGTGCAAGTTTGCTCTTTAGTAGCATGTAAGCGCATTTACTGTAAGTTCAAGTTTGCTCTTTAGTAGCACGTAATCGCATTTACTGTAAGTGCAAGTTTGCTGTTTAGTAGCACGTAATCGCATTTACTGAAAGTGCAAGTAAACGGCTTTTTTACTTTGGAGAATGTCATTTTGTGCAGAGACATTTCTAACCACGGGAAAAGTGCCCCTTTTCACATGCTGACATTAGAGCCCCCCATGGTACGAAATTTAAAGAAATATTACACTTTTATTGTTGCACTTTTAGCATTATTAAAATCACTGCTCCCAAAAAAACAGCCGTTTAAAAAAAAAAAAACATTGGTACATGTCCCCTGGGGCAGGACTGAGGTCCCCAAACACTTTTTAGGACAAAACTTGCAGATTAGCCTTTAAAATTAACAATTAAGATTTCCCCCATAGACTTATACAGGGAGTTCGGCGGCAGCTTTATTTATCAATTGCATTGCGCTGCTGTGCTACGCCGGTTCATGCGCCTAATTAAGGCTTCATCCAGCGCACTAATTAAGGCATGTACCGGCGCAGCGCAGTGGCAATAGTAAATCAGCCCCTTATAAGTGCAAGTTTGCTGTGTAATCACACAGAAGCGCATTTACTGTAACTGTAAGTTTGCTGTGTAATCGCACGTAAGCGCATTTACTGAAAGTGTAAGTTTGCTGTGTAATCGCACGTAAGCGCATTTAATGTAAGTGCAAGTTTGCTGTGTAATCGCACGTAAGCGCATTTACTGTAAGTGCAAGTTTGCTGTGTAATCGCACGTAAGCGCATTTACTGTAAGTGCAAATTTCCTATTTAGTAGCACGTAAGGACATTTACTGTAAGTGCAAGTTTGCCATTTAATCGCACAAAAACGCATTTACTGAAAGTGCAAGTTTGCTCTTTAATAGCACGTAAGCGCATATACTGTAAGTGCAAGTTTCCTCTTTAGTAGCACGTAAGCGCATTTACTGTAAGTGCAAATTTCCTCTTTAGTAGCACATAAGCGCATTTACTGTAAGTGCAAGTTTGACGTTTAATCGCACGTAAATGCATTTACTGAAAGTACAAGTTTCCTCTTTAGTAGCACGTAAGCGCATTTACTCTAAGTGCAAGTTTCCTCCTTAGTAGCACGTAAGCGCATTTACTGTAAGTGCAAGTTTCCTCTTTAGTAGCACGTAAGCGCATTTACTGTAAGTGCAAGTTTGCCGTTTAATCGCACATAATCGCATTTACTGGAAGTGCAGGTTTGCTCTTTAGTAGCACGTAAGTGCATTTACTGTAAAGTGCAAGTTTCCTCTTTAGTAGCACGTAAGCGCATTTACTGTAAGCGCAAGTTTGCTCTTTAGTAGCATGTAATCGCATTTACTGTAAGTGCAAGTTTGCTCTTTAGTAGCACGTAATCGTATTTACTGAAAATGCAAGTTTGCTCTTTAGTAGCATGTAAGCGCATTTACTGTAAGTTCAAGTTTGCTCTTTAGTAGCACGTAATCGCATTTACTGTAAGTGCAAGTTTGCTGTTTAGTAGCACGTAATCGCATTTACTGAAAGTGCAAGTAAACGGCTTTTTTTCTTTGGAGAATGTCATTTTGTGCAGAGACATTTCTAACCATGGGAAAAGTGCCCCTTTTCACATGCTGACATTAGAGCCCCCCATGGTACGAAATTTAAAGAAATATTACACTTTTATTGTTGCACTTTTAGCATTATTAAAATCACTGCTCCCGAAAAAACGGCCGTTTAAAAAAAAAAAAAAACATTGGTACATGTCCCCTGGGGCAGGACTGAGGTCCCCAAACACTTTTTAGGACAAAACTTGCAGATTAGCCTTTAAAATTAACAATTAAGCTTTCCCCCATAGACTTATACAGGGAGTTCGGCGGCGGCTTTATTTATCAATTGCATTGCGCTGCTGTGCTACGCCGGTTCATGCGCCTAATTAAGGTTTCATCCAGCGCACTAATTAAGGCATGTACCGGCGTAGCGCAGTGGCAATAGTAAATCAGCCCCTTATAAGTGCAAGTTTGCTGTGTAATCGCACGTAAGCGCATTTACTGTAACTGTAAGTTTGCTGTGTAATCGCACGTAAGCGCATTTACTGAAAGTGTAAGTTTGCTGTGTAATCGCACGTAAGCGCATTTACTGTAAGTGCAAGTTTGCTGTGTAATCGCACGTAAGCGCATTTACTGTAAGTGCAAGTTTGCTGTGTAATCGCACGTAAGCGCATTTACTGTAAGTGCAAGTTTCCTCTTTAGTAGCACGTAAGCGCATTTACTGTAAGCGCAAGTTTGCTCTTTAGTAGCACGTAAGCGCATTTACTGTAAGTGCAAGTTTGCCGTTTAATCGCATGTAAACGCATTTACTGAAAGTGCAAGTTTGCTCTTTAGTAGCACGTAATTGCATTTACTGTAAGTGCAAGTTTGCTCTTTAGTAGCACGTAAGCGCATTTACTGTAAGCGCAAGTTTGCTCTTTAGTAGCACGTAATCGCATTTACTGTAAGTGCAAGTTTGCTCTTTAGTAGCATGTAATTGTATTTACTGAAAGTTCAAGTTTGCTCTTTAGTAGCACGTAAGGACATTTACTGTAAGTGCAAGTTTGCCATTTAATCGCACATAAGCGCATTTACTGTAAGTGCAAGTTTGCCGTTTAATCGCACGTAAACGCATTTACTGAAAGTACAAGTTTCCTCTTTAGTAGCACGTAAGCGCATTTACTCTAAGTGCAAGTTTCCTCCTTAGTAGCACGTAAGCGCATTTACTGTAAGTGCAAGTATCCTCTTTAGTAGCACGTAAGCGCATTTACTGTAAGTGCAAGTTTCCTCCTTAGTAGCACGTAAGCGCATTTACTCTAAGTGCAAGTTTCCTCTTTAGTAGCACGTAAGCGCATTTACTGTAAGTGCAAGTTTCCTCCTTAGTAGCATGTAAGCGCATTTACTGTAAGTGAAAATTTCCTTTTTAGTAGCACATAAGCGCATTTACTGTAAGTGCAAGTTTGCCGTTTAATCGCACGTAAACGCATTTACTGAAAGTGCAAGTTTGCTCTTTAGTAGCACATAATTGCATTTACTGTAAGTGCAAGTTTGCTCTTTAGTAGCACGTAAGCGCATTTACTGTAAGCGCAAGTTTGCTCTTTAGTAGCACGTAATCGCATTTACTGTAAGTGCAAGTTTGCTCTTTAGTAGCACGTAATTGTATTTACTGAAAGTGCAAGTTTGCACTTTAGTAGCATGTAAGCGCATTTACTGTAAGTTCAAGTTTGCTCTATAGTAGCACGTAATCGCATTTACTGTAAGTGCAAGTTTGCTGTTTAGTAGCACGTAATCGCATTTACTGAAAGTGCAAGTTTGCTCTTTAGTAGCACTAAGCGCATTTACTGTAAGTGCAAGTTTCCTCTTTAGTAGCACGTAAGCGCATTTACTGTAAGTGCACGTTTCCTCTTTAGTAGCACATAAGCGCATTTACTGTAAGTGCAAGTTTGCTCTTTAGTAGCACGTAAGCGCATTTACTGTAAGTGCAAGTTTGCTCTTTAATAGCACGTAAAAGCATTTACTGTAAGTGCACTTGTACTGTTTGTTTGCACCTAATCGCATTTCCTGTAAGTGCAAGTTTGACGTTTAATCGCACGTAAACGCATTTACTGAAAGTGCAAGTTTGCTCTTTAGTAGCACGTATTCGCATTTACTGTAAGTGCAAGTTTGCTCTTTAGTAGCACGTAAGCGCATTTACTGTAAGTGCAAGTTTGCTCTTTAGTATCACGTAATCGCATTTACTGTAAGTGCAAGTTTGCTGTGTAATCGCACCTAAGCGCTTTTACTGTAAGTGCACATTTGCTGTGTAATCGCACGTAAGCGCATTTACTGTAAGTGCAAGTTTGCTGTGTAATCGCACGTAAGCACATTTACTGTAGTGCAAGTTTCCTCTTTAGTAGCATGTAAGCGCATTTACTGTAGGTGCAAGTTTTCCGTTTAATCGCACGTAAACGCATTTACTGAAAGTGCAAGTTTGCTCTTTAGTAGAACGTAATCGCATTTACTGAAAGTGCAAGTTTGCTCTTTGGTAGCACGTAATTGCATTTACTGTAAGTGCAAGTTTGCTCTTTAGTAGCACGTAAGCGCATTTACTGTAATTGCAAGTTTGCTCTTTAATAGCACGTAAAAGCATTTACTGTAAGTGCACTTGTCCTGTTTATTTGCACCTAATCGCATTTCCTGTAAGTGCAAGTTTGCCGTTTAATCGCACGTAAACGCATTTACTGAAAGTGCAAGTTTGCTCTTTAGTAGCACGTATTCGCATTTACTGTAAGTGCAAGTTTGCTCTTTAGTAGCACGTAAGCGCATTTACTGTAAGTGCAAGTTTGCTCTTTAGTATCACGTAATCGCATTTACTGTAAGTGCAAGTTTGCTGTGAAATCGCACGTAAGCGCTTTTACTGTAAGTGCACATTTGCTGTGTAATCGCACGTAAGCGCATTTACTGTAAGGCGGCGTACACACGAGGGGATATGTCCGCTGAAAACGGTCCGATGGACCGTTTCAGCAGACATCTCCGCTCGTGTGTATGGGCTAGCGGACAGATTTCTCCACCCGACAGATTTCAAAGCAAGCTTTGAAATCTATCCGGTGGGAATCTGTCCGCCCGACATGTCTGCTGGTTAGTACACTTACCAGCAGACATGTCGGCCCCCACCGCCGCCGCGCCGCTGCCGAATGGATTCGGCGCATGCGCGGAAGTGTTTTACTTCCTGGTGCGGTGACGTGGCGGTGACGCGGCGGCGTCAACGTCACCGCCGCGTCACCGCGCCGTCCGGCGGCGGGGAATTTGATCCGATGGTGTGTACACGCCATCGGATCAAACTCCCGATTGGACATATCCGATGGAAATGGTCCGCGGACCGTTTTCATCGGATATGTCCGATCGTGTGTACGCGCCTAAGTGCAAGTTTGCTGTGTAATCGCACGTAAGCGCATTTACTGTAGTGCAAGTTTCCTCTTTAGTAGCATGTAAGCGCATTTACTGTAAGTGCAAGTTTGACGTTTAATCGCACGTAAACGCATTTACTGAAAGTGCAAGTTTGCTCTTTAGTAGAATGTAATCGCATTTACTGAAAGTGCAAGTTTGCTCTTTAGTAGCACGTAATTGCATTTACTGTAAGTGCAAGTTTGCTCTTTAGTAGCACGTAAGCGCATTTACTGTAATTGCAAGTTTGCTCTTTAATAGCACGTAAAAGCATTTACTGTAAGTGCACTTGTCCTGTTTATTTGCACCTAATCGCATTTCCTGTAAGTGCAAGTTTGCCGTTTAATCGCACGTAAACGCATTTACTGAAAGTGCAAGTTTGCTCTTTAGTAGCACGTATTCGCATTTACTGTAAGTGCAAGTTTGCTCTTTAGTAGCACGTAAGCGCATTTACTGTAAGTGCAAGTTTGCTCTTTAGTATCACGTAATCGCATTTACTGTAAGTGCAAGTTTGCTGTGTAATCGCACGTAAACGATTTTACTGTAAGTGCACATTTGCTGTGTAATCGCACGTAAGCGCATTTACTGTAAGTGCAAGTTTGCTGTGTAATCGCACGTAAGCGCATTTACTGTAGTGCAAGTTTCCTCTTTAGTAGCATGTAAGCGCATTTACTGTAAGTGCAAGTTTGCCGTTTAATCGCACGTAAACACATTTACTTAAATTGCAAGT
The DNA here is from genome assembly GCA_029574335.1 of Rana kukunoris. Taxonomy (NCBI): domain Eukaryota; kingdom Metazoa; phylum Chordata; class Amphibia; order Anura; family Ranidae; genus Rana; species Rana kukunoris. The sequence goes on along the minus strand of CM056054.1, from coordinate 78,524,810 downwards.
TTGCTCTTTAGTAGAACGTAATCGCATTTACTGAAAGTGCAAGTTTGCTCTTTAGTAGCACGTAATTGCATTTACTGTAAGTGCAAGTTTGCTCTTTAGTAGCACGTAAGCGCATTTACTGTAATTGCAAGTTTGCTCTTTAGTAGCACGTAGGCGCATTTACTGTAAGGCCACGTACACACGATCAAATTCATCTGCTGGAAACGGTCCGACGGACCGTTTCAGCAGACAAATTCGATCATGTGTACGGGCGAGCAGACAGGTTTTTCCAGCAGACAAATTTTAAAGCATGCTTTAAAATCTGTCTGCTGGGAACCCGTCCGTCCGACACGTCTGCTGGTTAGTACACTAACCAGCAGACATATCTGTCCGGACATGCGTCGAATGGATTCGACGCATGCGCGGAAGTGTTTTACTTCCTGGTGACGTGGCGGCGTCAACGTCACCGCCATGTCACCGCGCTGTCTGCTGGCGGGGATTTTGGTTTGATCGTGTGTACACGATCAAACCAATAAATTCCAGCAGACAAATCCGATCAAAACGGTCTGTCAGACCGATTTGATCGGATTTATTTAATGGTGTGTACGCAGTCTTAGGCTCCATTCAGACCTGGGCGTTTTGTCGCCCTACGCCCGACGCTGAAGCAGCTCTAGATACACTGGAGGGGCGAATTAACATTGTCGGCTATGGAGATGGTTCACATCTCCACGCCGAACCCCCAAACACCCGTACGCCTGAAGCTCAAACAAGTGCCGGACCCTTTTTTTTCAGGCGTATCGGGCGTACGGGCGTAGCCGACAGTGTTAAGTAACCTCTTCTGCAAAAAATCAATAGGCGTTTTGTCGCCGCAAATCGCGGGGACAAAACGCCAATTGATTTGTCGCCACAATACGCCGCTGCTGCGTACGCCCAGGTCTGAATGCAGCCTTAGTGCACGTGTGGTGTTTATTTAAACCTGAACGCATTAAAATGTCTGGAAGGACAACAAAGAGAGGCAGAGAGTCATGAGGGCAAGCAGGCTCTGCATCTAGAGGCAACGCTGGTGGTGGACGCGGTGCATCCTCTTCAACACGTGGCCGCTTGTCCTTCTTTTCGGGAGCTGGCCGTGTTGAGCCTCAACATGCAGAGAAAATAGTAGATTGGATGACCAAGCCGTCCTCATCCTCCTCATCCTCTCTCACACAGACTGATCTTAGTTTGTCTGGCAAAGCAGCTGCCAAGGCTTCCTCTTCCCTATGTACCATGGCATCACACAATCCTTCCCTAGTCCCCATGTGTCCTCCTGAGGAGTCCCCCGAACTGTTTCAACACAGTGTTGGGTACATGCTAAATGAAGATGAGCAGCGTTTTGAAGGCTCCGATGATGGAACACAGATAGAGGAAGGCATTGATGTGAGCCCAGGGAGAGGGGGGGGGCCGTGAGGGACAGAAATCTGGCAGTGATGTTCCCCCAGCTGGAGCATACTGCCAGGTTTTTGACAGTGATGAGGAGGGAGGGGATGATGAGGTCACTGACTCTACCTTGGTGCCTGATAGGAGAGAGGAGGAGGAAGAGGAGGAGGAGGACGAGGCACAGGCATATCTCCAAAGAGGCAGGATGCCCTCCAGGGGTCAGCTTAAGGGCACACCAACTGCATTACAGCGCACATCTACGCTTGTGCATGGCGCTGCTGTGTGTGAACGGTACAGCAAAAGTTCTTTGGTGTGGGCCTTTTTTGAAACATGTCCATCAGATCGTACCTTTGCTATTTGCAATATATGTCGCAAGCGTATCTCGCGTGGCCAAAACATCACCCGCCTGGGTACCACATGCTTGTCCAGATATATGTCGACCTGCAATGCAGCTCGTTGGCAAGCACACCAGAAAGACCCACACCACAGACCAAAGCGTACCTCCCCTTGCCCTTCTGGGACCTTCAACCCCACTAGACCCCCAGTCCTCTCTGAAGCCTGCAGTGAAGGTGTAGAAATAGGTGTGTCACAACCTAGTAGTAGTAGTACATGCGGGCAATCTACTGATAGTACCAGACAAACTTCCCTGCCCCAGCTGCTGCAGCGCCAAAAGAAGTACTTTTCCAGCCATCCACATGCCCAGTGGTTGAATGCTAGCTTAGCAAAATTGCTAGCACTTCAACTGCTACCTTTTCAGTTGGTAGATTCTGCCCCCTTCCATGAGTTTGTGGAATGTGCAGTACCTCAGTGGCAAGTACCCAAACGCCACTTTTTCTCACTGAAGGCAATTCCGGCTCTCTACCGGCATGTGGAAGGCAATGTCCATGCCTCGCGGTCAGTGGTAAGGTGCATCTTACCGCTGACTCATGGTCCAGCAGGCATGGACAGGGACGTTACCTGTCTTTTACGGCGCATTGTACAAGGTACAGTAGTTTTGGAGGTTGTTCCGCCACCACGGCTCCAAAGCACTACTACTGGTTGTTACACACACCTCTCTCCTCCACCCCATCCTCTTCTTCTTCCACTGTGGCCTCTTCCTGTGGTGATGTTTTCTCAGAACCAGCCGTGCTCCGTAGGCGTACGATGGGCTACGCAGGAATGCAAGCCAAGAGATGCCATGTGGTGCTAGAGCTGGTGTGCTTGGGAGACAGGAGCCACACTGGGGAAGAGGTTTTGTCCGCTCTGCAGGGGTAGGCTCAGAGGTGGTTGACGCCACGCCAGCTGAAGCCTGGAATGGTGGTCAGTGATAACGGCACCAACCTCCTCTCTGCCCTGCAACAGGGAAAACTCACCCATGTGCCCTCTTTTGCGCATGTCCTGAATTTGGTGGTGCAGCGGTTCTTGGGCAGGTACCCGGGCTTACAGGATGTCCTGAAGCAGGCCAGGAAAGTCTCTGTGCATTTCCGGAGGTCATATAATGCCACTGCTCGGCTGACAGACCTCCAAAGGGAATACAACCTGCCCAAGAACCGCCTAATCTGTGACATGCCCACCAGATGGAACTCTACGTTGGCCATGCTGCAGCGGCTGCACACGCAGCAGCGGGCCATTAATGAGTACCTGTGCCAATATGGCAGCAGAACTGGGTCAGGGGAGCTTGTTTTTTTTCCCCACGCCAGTGGGCCTTGATCAGGGATGCATGCACTGTCCTGTCACCATTTGAGGAGGCCACGAGGATAGTGAGCAGTGACAGTGCATGCATCAGTAAGACTGTCCCTCTTAATCACATGTTGGAGCACACGCTACGTGGAATAATGGACAGGGCCCTTGAGGCAGAACAGAGGGAGGAAGAGGAGGACTTCCTTACCACTCAAGGCCCCCTTTACCCAGACAGTGGTCCTGCTTGCCCACCTAGCACACAGGAAGAGGAGGAGCAGGAGGAGGATGATTGTATCAGTAGCATGGGGGTGGAGCCTAGCACTCAGCATTAGCAGTCTTCAAGGGATCATTTACAGTCCCAAGGAACACGTGGACTTTTATGTGGCTGGGATGAGGTGTCTGTGGATCCTGTCGTCCTCAGTGACCCAGAGGACTGTGCCCCAAATGCCTCTGCAAACCTACGCTGCATGGCCTCCCTGATCCTGCAAAGCCTGCGTAAGGATCCTCGTGTACGTGCTATCAAGGAGAGGGATCATTACTGGCTGGCAACTCTCCTTGATCCACGTTACAAGAGTAAGGTTGCGGACCTTATGTTGCCATCGCAGAGGGAGCAGAAGATGAAACTTCTGCGGGAGGCCTTGCAGAAGGGTCTGTGCAATGCGTTCCCAGAACCGGTGGGATTACCAAAGCCTGGCTCTGGACAACGTCTTGCTGAGGCTATGGTGAGTTACAGAAGGAGCGGTGGAGAAGGTGGCTGTCTGACCGATGCGCTGAGACAATTTTTTAGTCTGCAGCCCCAAGGTCTGACCGGTTCCAGCAACCATCGCCAGTGTCTGGTTTACATGGTCCGGGAATACCTAGGGGCAAGATCCGACTTGGACACCTTCCCCACCGAAAATCCTCTGGCTTACTGGGTCTTGAGGATGGATCACTGGCCAGAGCTTACACAGTACACAATTGAGCTACTGGCTTGCCCTGCATCCAGTGTTCTTTCAGAACGCACATTCAGTGCTGCTGGAGGCTTTGTGACCGATCACAGGGTGCGCCTCTCCACCGACTCTGTTGATCGACTGACCTTCATCAAAATGAATCAGGCTTGGATCAACACCAGCTACCAAGCACCTGATGCTGATGTTACTGAATAATATTTTTTTGTTGAAATGTCAGATCCCTTTAAGACTGCGTATGCTGATGCTGAGTGACTGTCCTGTTATGCTGCTGATGGAATATCCTTCTCCTCCTCACTTTTCTTGCTGATAGCTAGTAAGAAATGTTGTGTTTCTGGGCTCCGCCACTCCGCCACTGGTTAGTGTACTATTCAGCGGACATATCCGACGGACATGTCTCCGGTGGACAAATTTTAAAGCATGCTTTAAAATTTGTCCGCCGGTCAGACATGTCCGATAGCCCGTACACACGATCGAATTTGTCTGCTGAACTGGTCCGTCGAACCAGTTTCAGCGGACAAATTCGATCGTGTGTACGCGGCCTAAGAGTCATTTGTTTGAATGGCAGCAGTAGGTAAGGAATAACACAGCTGATTTCATGCCAGAAAGCATAGAGTTAAGCTTGTGTGACTCATCAGTGTTTTATGGAAGTCAGGGGCTAAAAATAGGTATGTGGCACAGTTATATATATATATGTGTTTTTATTGTAAATAGTGTGGTTAGAACTGTATACTGATCTAGCTGTGTGTTCACTTATAGTTCCACCACTCATTATACCAAACCATACCTTCATATCATACCTTCAAACAAACTCATACCTTTAAACCAAACCAAACTAAGCTAACCCTGCAAAAGCAACCCTGCAAACCAAGTTGAAAACCACAGATATACCTTTCAGAGAAATCAGAGAATGCTTTGATAACTTGCAGAGAGAGAGAGAGAGAGAGTAAATACTGAAGAAAGAAATGTATCCACCATCTTATGTTAAATGACAAGATTGAATATTTGGACCACCATTTTGTTATACTTTATTCATCATGTGTTTTTGTACATGGACTGTCTGCTGCAAAGCAGCCGTATTATATATGAAGAAAAGTGAAGTTAATAAAGAAGTTATTTTAAGCATTTGGTGTGCTCTTTAAACCTACTGCTTCCATAGAACGGCAATAGAGGAATTTTCAGAATAATAGACAATCTTGTTGGACTGAAAAGTCAGAGATATCACAATTCTTCTAATGCCACAGCGCATGAGGCACTTCATAGTGCTGCGCCTGCCACAGTTACAGAATGGCATGCTAAATGCTAGATCACTAACTAGACGCTTGTGTTGTAGTTTGAAGTGCTAGTCTCCAGTCAGCGATCTGTTGTCATTCCAGCTGAAAGCGGTGCGTCCATAGTGGGTGCAGGAGCGCCGCCCCCTCTCTCCCCTGCGCCGACACTTAACTTTGTGTACAATACATAGAGATTCATGCATTGCATGAATCTCTATGTATTGTTGCCGCTGCCACCCACTATTCAGATGGCCGGCCCCCTGGTGAGCACCGGCCATCTGAATAACGGTAGCTGGTTGGCTGTGTAGAAGTGTCTATCAGAGGCAGCGGCTCTGATAGGCTTTCCGATTACAGCTGTAATCGGCTTCCAAATAGTTAACCAGGGGACGCAGGGGGTGTGCGTTCCCTGGTTAACACTGACACTCGGTAACCTGATTGGCTGAAGCGACATCGAGAGCGGGACTCGGGAGAAGACATTGAGGGAGGATGGCTGACCCGAGAAAGGTAAGTGCTGGGGGACAGGAGGCAGCAATTTGGCATTTTTTGAGGGGGCAAACTGGCGGCAATTGATGGGCACAGTGGTGACAATTGATGGGCACAGTGGTGACAATTGATGGGCACAGTGGTAACAATTGATGGCACAGTAATGACAATTGATGGCACAGTGGCTGCGTTTGATGGCATGGCACGGTGGCTGCGTTTGATGGCATGGCACAGTGGCAACAATAGATGGCACAGTGGTGACAATTGATGGGCACAGTGGTGATATTTGATGGCACAGGGGCTGCAATTGATGGCATGGCACAGTGGCTGTGTTTGATGGCATGGCACAGTGACTGTATTTGATGGCACAGTGGCGACAACTGATGGCACAGTGGTGACAATTGATGGGCACAGTGGTGACAATTGATGGCACAGTGGTGACAATTGATGGCACAGTGGCGACAGTTGATGGAATTGCACAGTGGTGACAATTGATGGGCACAGTGGTGACAATTGTTGGCACAGTGGCTGAGTTTGATGTCATGACACAGTGGCAACAATTGATGGTGCAGTGGCGACAATTGATGGCAAAGTGGCGACAGTTGATGGCATGGCACAATAGCTGTGTTTGATGGGCACAGTGGTGACAATTGATGGGCACAGTGGCTGTGTTTGAATGGGCACAGTGGCTGCGTTTGATGGGCACAGTGGTGGCAATTGATAGGCACAGTGGCGGCGTTTGGGCACAGTGGTGGCAATTGATGGGCACAGTGGCTGCGCTTGATGGGCACAGTGGCTGCACTTGATGGGCACAGTGAGGCTGCAATTGATGACTTTTTTTTTTGTTTGTTTGTGCCCCCCCAAAAATTTGGAGCACCAGCTGCCACTGATAAGGTGCGGATGGTAAATGTTTAGATAGAACATGAACGTGACATTTGTAAAACAAGTGGATTTCTAGGGCAGTTTAGTAATATTACTACAACTGTGCGGGAAAAACAAATGTAGCGCTACTCCCGCAGGAGCCGCTGGTTAGATTTGGGATCGGCGTGTTACCTCTGTAGCATGTCTAGGGGTATGATGAAAAGTAGATGGTGTGAGCAATGATAGAATGTCCAAACAGCAAGGTGTCGTTTTCTGTGCTTTTATGCTTGTGCCCAAAACGGCAATAGGTAACTTCAGGTGATTAAAGGAAAGATGGTGAAAGAAGAAGTTGCAGGTTCAGGCCTTAACTATTTACAGAAGCAGTCCTGCTTCAACGGAACCTTTGCTTTCGTCGCCACTCCAGCCGAAGTGGGTGCAGTGTACCCGGACAGTCTCTCTCACAGAACTGGCCGCCGGAGTATCACTCGGAACCCTGAGAAAGAAACAAGCCTCTGCCACAGACTTGGCTCAATAGAATAGGAGTGGTGCCTTTGCCACTGGCCCCCAGCTCTGGAATGTAACTTGATGGAGCAATTCCTTCTTAGTAATGTAATTGCCTGAATTGTCTTCAGGTAGTCCTTGATTTTAGGTGATCTACTGACAGGTTGCCATAGAACAAACTCCCAGTGTCCGGTCACCTTGATCCCCGATGGCTTGTCTAGGCCCTATTGGATAGCCTGCCTACGGGCTCTCCTCAGACTGACTCCCCACCGAACAGCACAACTCGCTTGGGATCTTCTCATAGAAGTGGGGACCCTCTGCAGCTTTAGTTGCTCCGGTCCATGAGGGCCCAGAGTCAGGAACTCTGCGTAGCATGTGCGCCCTGGCCTAGTAGGCGATATCGCCGGGGCCCGTAATGTGCGCACACCCTAAAGGTGGGTGCCGCACCCGGATCCAACCTCGAACTCTCAACGCCAAAATGGCTCCCTAAAGAAGTACCCTCCCCCAGCATGCCCCGCGAGGGAAAACCTCCTCTGATTGGCTGCTGGCAAGAAGGCGCTCCCACTGGTCTCCACTGCCGCCACCTGTCATTCCAAGATGGAAAGGTATCTTTGGAACACAGAATAAAACAACAGCACAGCACTAAACTAACATAATTCACATGGATGAGAACTAAGTAATGCTCTCACCCCCCTCTAAATGTAAACAGTGTCCGTACTTGGAAGTACAGGGGCGCTACACAAAAAAAAACAAAAAAAAACTTTCTTCTCATCTCGAATGCCATTGCTGCCTGTGCATGCTGAAGAGGAGTGGAATAAGGGGATTTTGTGCTGTTCACGTTTAAAGCACATCCCTTGTCATCTTTTAGAAACGCTCCCTCTTTGCTCACGACCATGTCATCCCTCCCACAGTCTCAACTCCTCCTATATATATTCCTCCCCTTTCCCTTCTCCTCCTCTCTTCTCTCCCTATCCCCCCCACCCCCTCTCTCTCTCTCTCTCTCTCTCTTCTTATTTCCCTCTCGCTGCACTACTCCAATAGTCCAGAATCCCCTCTGCTTATCTCGAATCCACAAGTGCAGATGAGTTAGTGGTGCTGGTGGAGATTACTACAAGGAGAGGAAGGATCGTCACTCCTCGTTGGTGACTGCAGTGATCACATCTAGTAGATGATGGACCTGGACTGATGGGCTGAGCCTTCCTGCCTCCTGCTCTTCATGGTTGTATTGTGCCACTTTAAATCTTCCATATCAGTACAGAGGAATAAAGCTACTTATCATGAAAGGGATTAGTGTAATCATCTACTACTTGCTAGCGGATATTTTGACTTTCCTGTGTTGTGCCCAGGTGAAAGGTGGACCTCACTTTGGGAGCACTGAAGTGGTTTCTGACGTCAACCTGTCCAATCCTGGAGATCTGGAGTCATCGGAAACCCCCCAGACAGCTGAGGGTTGCAGGGGCTATTTCGATGTCATGGGGCAATGGGACCCTCCATTTAACTGCAGCTCCGGGGATTTCCTATACTGCTGTGGTACTTGTGGCTTTAGGTACTGTTGTAAGTTCAATGAGGCCAAACTGGATCAGAGCATCTGTACCAACTACGACAGACCCATTTGGCTGCAGCCGGGGAAGACCCCGCCAAAGATCGACGACCCCCTGCACGACCCGACCAGGGATAAAACCAATTTGATCGTCTACATCATTTGTGGAGTTGTAGCCGTCATGGTCCTGGTTGGAATATTCACCAAACTTGGGCTGGAGAAAGCACAGAGACCTCAGAGGGAAAACATGTCAAGGTTGGTCGCCCTTAACCCTTTCTTTATTAGGTCAACTGTTCCTTTTTTTTGTTTGTTTTGTTTTTGTGGTGGATCCTGCGCAGTTCAGAGCCTGGCATTGGCCGTGTTCACCACTTGTCGCTGTCCACTACTTACTACCAGGGCTCAGCTGGCGGAGGTTGGACTACAAGTCAGTATTGTTGGCTGTGCTGTGACAAAGAAAGGTTTGCTATCACACTCACAATATAGGCATGGAAAAAAGAATCTGCCATTCAGTGGTGTGGTGTCAAGGTGTGATAAGGGCCGTTTTGCGAGTGCTACACCTCTACATAGAAAATATTATTTTTTACTAGCTGAACTGTGATATAAACAAATATACCACCCACACAGCAGCTGCAGAGATCGTCTCATTTGCAGCCGTGGATATCTGGTCCAGTTGTATCTTGTACGTGTTGTGGAATTGGAGTGTGCAGGCAAGGAGCAGCGTCATGTGCTGGTGTTAGGATCCACCTGCTCGGTGTATATGTGTACATCTAGGGTACACTGGCTGCTCGGTGTATATGTGTACATTTAGGGTACACTGGCTGCTTGGTGTATACGTACATCTAGGGTACACTGGCTGCTCGGTGTATGTGTACATCTAGGGTACACTGGCTGCTCGGTGTATATGTGTACATTTAGGGTACACTGGCTGCTTGGTGTATACGTACATCTAGGGTACACTGGCTGCTCGGTGTATGTGTACATCTAGGGTACACTGGCTGCTCGGTGTATATGTGTACATCTGGGGTACACTGGCTGCTCGGTGTATATGTGTACATCTAGGGTACACTGGCTGCTCGGTGTATATGTGTACATCTAGGGTACACTGGCTGCTCGATGTATATGTGTGCATCTAGGGTACACTGGGTGCTTGGTGTATACGTACATCTAGGGTACACTGGCTGCTCGATGTATATGTGTGCATCTAGGGTACACTGGGTGCTTGGTGTATACGTACATCTAGGGTACACTGGGTGCTTGGTGTATACGTACATCTAGGGTACACTGGCTGCTCGGTGTATGTGTACATCTAGGGTACACTGGCTGCTCGGTGTATATGTGTACATCTAGGGTACACTGGCTGCTCGGTGTATATGTGTACATCTAGGGTACACTGGCTGCTCGGTGTATATGTGTACATCTGGGGTACACTGGCTGCTCGGTGTATATGTGTACATCTAGGGTACACTGGCTGCTCGGTGTATATGTGTACATCTAGGGTACACTGGCTGCTCGGTGTATATGTGTACATCTAGGGTACACTGGCTGCTCGGTGTATATGTGTACATCTAGGGTACACTGGCTGCTCGGTGTATATGTGTACATCTAGGGTACACTGGCTGCTCGGTGTATATGTGTACATCTAGGGTACACTGGCTGCTCGGTGTATATGTGTACATCTAGGACACACTGGCTGCTCTGTGTATATGTGTACATCTCTAGGGTACACTGGCTGCTCGGTGTATATGTGTACATCTTTGGTACACTGCCTTCATTTATACACAATTGACTAGTGTTACCATACACCTGTGCTAGAGGAAAGGTGTGTGTCTGTTTTTACATTTTCTAGGTTATCCTTTGTGTGTGTGTTTGCACATTTTTCTAGGTTATCTTTGTGCTGGGTAATTACCACAGAAGAGGGTGGAGGAGTAAAAAGTGGAACACAGAAATAAGGAAGTGCAAAAATAGAGATTCAGGGAAACGACTATTGGATAGCTGTAAAAGAAAGCTTGACCATCACAGATACACGAACAACCACTGAAAGGGTCTTTAAGCACAAAGGAAGAGAATCAGAAACTAAGGCAGAGATCTGTGTGGGCATTGGGCACGCTGACAGTATGGGACAAAGCCCGTTTTTCACATCATCTTAAAATTCAGATCGTGTCAGCTTCTGTGTGAATACATAACGTATTTTTAACTTCTCTGTTCTCTATGAATCATTATGCTAATCGTAACCACTAGATAACAGATGGAAAAATGTGGTTAGAGATGAAAGGGTTTGACTCTTATTGAACTGAAATGATCTTTGTTTTAATCTATCTATCTATCTATCTATCTATCTATCTATCTATCTATCTATCTATCTATCTATCTATCTATCTTTATTGTTGTTTGTTTCTATCTACCTACCTATCTATCTTTGTGCTTTCCCATCTGCGTTTTCTACTGATCATTTGTATTTATAAATATGTATTACTATAAATATATGGGCCATGTCACACTGGTGATTCTGTCGCTATTGGCAATTTGCCAGCAACTGGATCTCTAAGAGAGCACTCATCTGCTCCTACAGCATTGCTCTCCCGCAGGCTGTACCAGTGAGGTGTCGCCCTGTCGCTGTTCCCTTTCTGGCAAGCGAGATTCTGCATGGCCCTGTGTCAGATTACCCCCAATGGCATATTATAATATAGCTAGAAGGACATTTCATGGACTAAGGTGTGCTTCACTGCCATATTTAAGCAATCATCATTGTCGTCGTCATCATCACAGCAATAGAATCCAGGAAATCATACACAATATATGGAAGGACAACATATTTATATAAATGGCATGATATATATTGGCCCTTAGCAATCAAATGCCACTTTTCTTCAGTTTAAAATAGTCAGCATTTAAAATAATGACTTCTGATTGGTTACCCCTGGTACCTGCACCGTGCATGTTGTGTTTGACCCTCTTACATTAGGGCCTTAGTGGACATATAACTAAAATAATACACTGCGTAATATGTAAACATACAAAAGGCTGGTACAATACTGCATGCAATTAGATGGCTGCTTGCAGTATATAACATACTTTCTTCTGGTTGTGTTTGTATAAAAACTGTAATTGAATTATTTAACTTTATTGCAGATGTACATTGCCTATTTGTAATTTTTCTGTTTTACATCAATTAAAACAGATTCATTGATTTTTTTTTTCTTTTAAATAGTTTTTCTGCTGTCTTCTGGGAATTTATTCATTTAAGACATTTTGATGAATGCCTTTCCTTCTCAGTCAGTTACCAGTCACAGTACTGCAGAGGAGATGGATTGGAATGAATAGTTTATCTTTAGCAGAGACAGAATAAAAAATGGATTTACAGGGTGCCAAAGAAGGAAGCATTCTTTCTTTTTTGAAAAAAAAGTATTTGTATTTCATAGGGGAAAGACCCATGAGAAAAGTATAGTATAGCAATTAGTTAGCAATCATTTTTAACTGGCTGGCCAACATTAGAAAGGAGTGATGTCTGACTGGTTGTTGTGAATTGCTGTGATTTGCTTTTTTGCACATGTTTTTTTAGTAAGGATTAAAATCCTATATGGTTAAAAGAACACTGTGACACCAAATAGAGTGACATCAAAGGGGAAAGAGCAGTCTGCCTGATTAATGATTATTTCAAATTTGGAAAATGTAACTACTATTTTGGGAACCTGAACCACAAATTATTATGAACTATGGAAAACGTGAGACAAAAGGTGGAATAAATGATTAATTGCAGTGTAGTAAGTAAATGAGATAAAAGAGTTTATTTATTTTGCAAATTACAAACTAAAAAACAATAAAAAAAGTTTTAAAACACAAGTATTTTTTGTTATAGTAAAAATTATCTAAATTTGTTAGGGTCTATATTATTTTTTTTTTAAACCTAGTGGATCAAGGTACATTACTGGCTAAAACAAGATGATTAGTTAAAAATAAAAAAATACACTGTTTTACATACTGTTATCAGTGATGGCTAAAGATGGTAAAATAAGTGTAATATTCAGAATCAAATTCAATATTTTTCATTAATTACTTGCTCCCTGGAGCTTTAAATGAGGAGTCTTCTTAAACCAGTAATGTTTAGTTCAATTACTAATGAATGCAATAAGCAGATTTTATAGAAATATTTATTACATGGGGTCTACCAATGCTACCATAACATCAATACATACACTGTGACACACAGGCAAAATGAGCAGATTATTGACATAATCAGATGATTGGTATTATTAAACAATTACATTCTGAGATTTCTTACACAACAGATAAAATATATTTTCAATGTTGAAGATCTAAAGCTAAAAAAATAAAATATTTCCACATATGTCTTGAAACAAAATAAGTAACAAGTTATGTATGGAGTAGATTTAATACATTCCATATATTAGTGATAATAAGCTAATTTTGATCAAACTCCTCTATCTAGCTTCAACACATCTGCTGGCTGTTAAAACGCTGTCACTTATAAACACAGAAACCAGACTTCTGTGTTTACAAGTGATTGTGGTGAGCAGGCACGAAAGGGTCTGAGCCAGAGGTGGTGGAACTGAGTTCCCACAAGTTCCCCCTGAAAAAAAGCCCTGGGTACATGTATACACACATATATAAACACAATCGGATACATGCATACACACACTCAGATATATACTGTACATTTGCTCAGTTATATGCATGCACACACACACATATATATGTAAAAACCAGACTGCCTGCGTGAATCCCAGACAGGTGGCAACCCTAACTACTCATTCAGCGCACCTCAAGCGCACCAACTGACACTCCCCCGGCAGCCCGGCTAGTGCTATTTGTCCAGCTCTGATGGGGCCCCAGGTGAACGTGGGGTCCCCGGGCCGTGCCCAGGGGTGCCCGCTCAGTAAGAGTATCATGTGTGTGAGCACTCTAGTGTTCTTTCATAATTGTAAGGATAGTAAACTGGAATGTTTACTATCTTTTAGGTTTAATTGGCACCTAGTCATTACATTGTAGAGTGAAGAGGATTAAATATTATAAGTAATAATGTAACTTACTTGAACAATGTGGTCATTGCAGAATGATAGCATGTTTTTTTTTTTGGATGCAAAATAAATCTTTTTTTTAAATGTAATGTTTTAAGAAATATTTTACAAAAAACAGCTGTGTGATACTGAACCTTATAAATGCATAGATAGTGCCATTAAAAATGAAACTCAATATTGCTAAAACATGTAACTATGAACACATACATTTTTTTGGTGTAACAAGCAAGCTCACAGTGAAAGAAATTTAGTATTATCCCTTAATATCAATAGTCCAAAAAAAGTATTTTTTTTCTCCCAATTGTCATCAATCCACAGAGACAAAAGTGCAAATTGAGGTATTATACGACGGTATTACTGTCCAAAAAGTGACTCTAGTGATGATATTCCTGATCAGGAGAGGGTGACTTCACACACACACACACACACGTGACGTACTCTAACCCCCCCCCCCCCAATATGTAAATGCACTCACCTCCAACAGTGTGACCGCACACAAGTTTGGTCCACATAAGTAGTTGAAGCACTTCTGGGCTCTAACTGAAATTGGCTCAGCAGGATCCCAGAGGAAACTCCAGAGAATTTGTCCTCAAGTTTAAAGTGGAGTTCCACCCATTTTTTATGTTTGTCTGTGCTGCATGCCCTAATCTCATAGGGCCAGATTCTCAGAGGCGCTACGACGGGGTATCTCAGATACCCCGTCGTATCGCTGTTTTTTTCCCCGGGTATCTATGCGAGTGATTCCTAGAATCACTTTGGCATAGATACGGGTGAAGATCCAACAAGTGTAATTGTATTACACTTGCGGATCGTAGATGTAATGACAACTCCGGCCACTAGGTGGCCTTTACGTTGTTTTCTCATTTGCCTATGCAAATGAGGCTAATACGCCGATTCCCGAACGCTTTTACGCAGCCCCGTCGTCGCTTACGTCGTTTTCGTCCGCGTAAGGTTACCCCTGCAAAGATGTGGAGTAACCTTACGCAGTACCGTCGGGTGCCGTCGGATGCCATGTTAAGTATGGCGTCGGGTCAGCGTCGGCTTTTTCCGTCGTTTTACTAAGTCGTTCGCGAATAGGGCATTGCGTACGTGACGATCACGTCGTTTTGACGTCGGTTTCACCGACGCTTTCCGACGTGAGCTGGAGCATGCGCACTGGGCTTTTTGCCTGGCCGGCGCATGCGCAGTTCTATCGACGCGGGGGCGCGCTTAATTTAAATACAAGCTGCCCCCTTTGAATTACGCGGCCTTACGCTGGGCCATTTACTCTACGCATTAGCAAACTACAAAGCAAGTGCATGGAGAATACGGCACTTGCTCTGTTAAGTTGCGGCGGCGTAGTGTAAATGGCTTACGCTACGCCAGCGCGATTCTATGAGAATCTGGCCCATAGTGTTCAGAATGGACAATTTTTATTTATTTTGTTGCTTGTAAATACCTTTATTTTGTAGTCATTCATTACTTCCTCCTTCTTATTAGCCTAGGCTATTAAGTCACAAGGCTATTTGCAAGGGTTTCTGGGATAGGCATCATGTTTCCCAGTAGTCCTTGCAAACCTGACTGAAACCTATTACATTGCTTGTGCAGAACTGAGCATGTGCAAGATATGCAAAGCTGAAATCCAGGAAGTCATACAGTCTGGCTTCATGATGCCCACACTTAAGATGGCCACGGTCTATTTTTATATTATAAACTATCTAAATGCTGTAACAACCTAAAAAAAACTGACCTTAGTTTACAGACTGACTTTACTAGAATACATTAAGCTTGTGTATTACAGGGGTATTTATATTTAAAAAGTGAAATTGTGGGTGGAACTCCCCTTTAAAACAAGAAAGAGGATGGATAGTGCATTATCGCTAGTTTAAACATTTATTTAGAAAACATAACATCAGTGTACTCACACATTTTAGGTGCTTCCAGCATACCAAACTATAAAAGCATTAAAGGAGTTGTAAAGTAAAAAAAAATGTCACCTTAACCTCCCTGGCAGTATGATTCTTTCAGATTTTAGGTGCTGAAAGCGGTACCATTATTTGCAAGGAAATTTGGCGTTTTATACTGTAGGCCTGTAATTCTTAGGAATAACTCACTTAAATCTGACCAAACAAGAGTCTAATAGGCATCCCGGGTATGACATGTTTTTAAAAACAAAATTATAAATTATAATATAATAAATAATTATAAATAATTCTAACAAATAATAATATAATTATAATAAAAATGATTCAGTTGCAGAATTGTCACTGTCATTACTTTTATTTTTTTATGACGAATTCCCCCACAAATCGCTATCGTTCAATTCTGCAAGTGATTATAATTTATTATCGCTGTTTTCTAGCTGATCTAAAACCATTTTTCACATAAAAGGAACTCTTTTGGTTGCTTTGGACAATCTACAAATTGCAGGGAGAAAGAACCATTTTTATTATATAAAAGTACATGTAGGACACTGGACAGACCACTAGGGACAAAGGGGGTGTGTATTTTTTACATACAGTACTGTAATCTATAAGATTACAGTATACTGTATGTATTGTGTTTATTTACTTTTTTGAATATGACGCCGTTCTCCGCCCACGTGCGTCATAACGTCGCAGGGAACGGAGCTCGGCGGCACACGGGGACACTGTGTGAATCGAGCGAGCAACCGCTTGCTAACACAGTGTGGATGCATCGCTGGATCCACAGACAAGGTAAGTAAACCCTGCCTGTGAAAGCTGCGAGGCGAGCCCGAGTCTGACTCGGGGTTACCGATCGCAGCATAAAAATCTAACCCTGAGTCAGACTCGGGAATACCGCCAGGGGGGTTAATGCAATCTATGCATTAAGGTAAAAAACATCTTATGCTGGGAATTGTAGTTCCTGAACAACTGGACGGCCATAGTTTGAGGACCCCTGCTCTAGACTGTAGCTTGCAAGATTTATATATTTTTATAAAAAATATTTTAAAGTGGAGTTCCACCGAAAAAAAATAATATTAAACTCAGCAGCTACAAATACTGCAGCTGCTGACTTTTAATATATGAATACTTACCTGTCCTGGGCGCCCGCGATGTCGGCACCGGAAGCTGATCTCTCCCTCGGCTTTCGGGTGCTGCCGCCTCCATCTTCGGTAAGGCTGCATTCACACCTGAGCGTTTTGTCGCCTGAAGCATGAAGCTCCAAAACGCTAGAGGGGAAAAAATACATTATTCTCAATGCAGATGGTTCACATCTCCACTCCAAAACACCTGACGCCGAACACCTGAAGCTCAAACAAGTTCTGGACCCTTTTTTGTCGCTCGAATTGAGCGTATTTGGACGTTTTTCTGTTTTTACATTGGTGACCCTAGACCTGACCAAAATCGCGCTAAGAAACGTTGCGTCAAATCGCGGTAAAAACCGTCGCGGCAAATAGCAGTAAAAAACGCCGCAAAATCGCGGCAAAACGCTACGCTCAGGTGTGAATGCAGCCCGAGGGAATCGGCAAGTGAAGCCTTGCAGTCCCCACTGGTCCCTGCTGTCTTCTGGGACCTGTGTGCCATCGCGGTGATCTATGCCTGGAAGTGGGAGCAAATACCTGGTTTACACAGGTATCTCCCCCCCCCCCCCCCCCGAAAGCTGTCAAATGTGACACCAGAGTGGGAGGGGGGGGATTACAAAAAGCGGAAGTTCCATTTTTGGGTGCAACTCCGCTTTAACTTCTTTACAGTTTTTTTAGTGTTCCAAAATCGATTCAATGTAATATGTTTTCCTCCTGTGTAAATATACTGTAAACAGAGAATGAAAGAATGCAAAGTAAAAAAAAGTGTAGCCCTCCCCTTCTCCAGCCCGCTCACATTTGAATGGGGGAGCCAGGAGGGAGACACAAGGGGGTATGACTACCACAATACAAATTCTGCAGGAAACACAGCTGTGGCTGTATGGAAACAGGTCTGTCAAGAGCACAGTACCATGTAGCTGGTCAGCTTCAGTGTCTTTCAGATATCTATGTCATTGTTCAGGTTACCGATCAGCCTCTTCTCCCTCCTGTCTTGCTGGTTACTTTTTTTTATTTTATCTGCCTAACCTGACCTGCACATTGCCTGATCACACTGATACGATCTCTGGAAGACTCTGCAGCAGTTGTTAACAATTTCAGCTTATAATCAGCTATTTAGCCAGAGCTATGTGTGTGCTGCACAGATTGTTTGATTTGTTATGTATTTTTTGGAGGAGGAGGATTTACTGCTGGATCAGGCAAGAACAGAGTTCAACAAACCCTGGGCGCCAGGTTGCAATTGCGACTGGAATTAGCAACCTGGCGCCTGGGGCGACACAGCTGGGGTATCCTGTGTCTCTGTGCGCCCCCACCTCCCCCACCGCGGCTTTGCTGCCTTTTGCAGGCATATGCTTCCTTCTGTGATCTGGCGCCATCTGGCGTAATGCCCGTTGGTATGACAAGACAACCAGCAATGCTAATGGAGCTTCCCCTGTCTGTTTTCACTGCCATCTCCTTCCCTCTAATTAGAACCCCCAAACATTATATATATTTTTTATTCTAACACCCTAGAGAATAAAATGGCAGTAGTTGCAATACTTTCTGTCACACCGTATTTGCGCAGCGGTCTTGCAAGCGTTTTTTTTAATTTAAAAATAAGACAACAGTAAAGTTAGCCCACTTTTTTTTTATATTGTGAAAGATAATGTTATGCCGATACCCAACATGTCACTCTTCAAAATTGCGTCTGCTCATGGAATTGCGACAAACTTTTACCCTTTAAAATCTTCATAGGCGATGTTTAAAAAATTCTACAGGTTGCATGTTTTGAGTTACAGGGGAGGTCTAGGGCTAGAATTATTGCTCTCGCTCTACCAATCGCGGCGATACCTCACGTGTGTGGTTTGAACACTGTGTTAATATGCGGGCGCTGCTCACATATGCATTCGCTTCTGCACGCGAGCTCGGCGGGATGGGGCACATTCCTGGCTCCTAACTTTTTTAGCTTGCTCCTAGATTCCAAGCAAATTTGTCAAGCCCTGGGCTAGAAGCTTCACAGACCCATTAACTGGTTATTGTCCTCCACTAATCCTGACCAGTTCACTGTTTGTAAGAACATTAGTATTTTGGAAATTGGATGTGATGCCTTCTTCTGTCACTTGGTTGTACTTTCAAAGGAAAATCACTGACTTGATTTTGCAGAGCTGGTTTAAATAGAGTGGATCAGCCCTGTAATACTATATACTTGTGTAGCGCCTGGTTACTTCCAAGTACCGGTGCTATTGAAATTTAGAGGGTGATCAGAGCATTAGTAGACTGATCCAAATTGTTATGTTCAAAACAAGGTCTCTCTCTCAGCTTGGCTGTGCTGTGGGCTCATTCTGTTGTATTGGGGTGTTCTTCCCACCCCAGTGCGGTAGATGGCAGCAGTGGAGTCAAGGTTTGGGTGCTTTTCCCAGCAGCCAATCAGGAGGTTTGAGCCTTGCTGTGCATGCTGGGGGAGGGTATTTATGGGGAAGACGTCTGTGACGGATCTCAGACACCCCAGGTGGGCACATCCGCCAGACCTGTGTCTCCTGTCCTCCAAACGCACCCGCAGCCTGGCGATTCGCCATAACCAGCCCCTAACCCCTCAATCACGAGACAATCCACACATGTTGAGGGTTACACAACCAGAGCTTAACTGTTTATTAAAATCCAAACTATACAGTTTTACACACAGTTAGGGACACTCCCCTTTGCCTTGTCTATGAGGGGAGGGGGACAAGGAACAATAAATGGCAACAGAACATTTGGACATTGAAACAGTGTAGAGATACCTAATGAGATTATGGTAAGCAGGCAGCCTAGCTTCTCAATACACACCCCCTGCGGAGAGACGTCTGCAGTCCACTCTCCATTGTCTATGTGTCCAGCAACAAGAGGGGGGGGGGTGGGGGGTGTAGGGCTGTAACATTACATTACATCACAATAATGCCAGCTTCAGGTCTCCAGTATCTTTCCGGGCCATAGTCTGTCGGTAGGAGGCACGCCCACAATCCTTTCCAAGACATACAGTGACAGTGGGTTCTGTCACAACGTCATTAGTTCTGGGTCTTCTTCCAGTGTGGCACCCACCTTTAGGGTGGCCACATCACGGCGCCCCAGCGTTATGGCCTACCTGTTCGGGGTGTGTGTGCCACGCGGTGTTCCTGGTTCCGGGACCATGTTGGTCCGCAACATTTGAGCAGCGGCGGGGACCCAGTCTTGAAGATCCCAAGCGGCATAGCTGTTAGGTGGGGAGTCCATCTGCGGAGAGCCAATGAGAGGCTGGCGATCCAAAAGTATTACGACAAACCACCGGGGATCAAGGTAGCCGGACACTGAAGGATTGATCACCTGTCAGTTGGTACCTGAGCGACTAGAAAAAGAAGACCCAGGCGCAATTCCTTAAGAAGGGTTGTCTCCGTAATTGTAATCGGTGGGGGGGCTATGGCAGAGGTTTCTCACTGAGTACATTCCAGGACAGTCTGTGGCAGAGACTTTTCCTCAAGTTCAAGTTCATTCCAGGAGGGTCTGTGGCAGAGACTTTTTCCAAAAAGGTTTGAGTGATACTGTGATACTCCGGCTGCCAGGTCAGTGAGAGAGGCCTGTGAGGGTAAGCTAAGCCCACTCAGGCAGGAGTGGTGCAGAAAGTGTTACATGTGGGAGCAGGACTGTTTCCAAATACTACTACGCCTGAATCTGCTGTTCTCCTTCTGCCTTCAACTCTATCCTTTCATCACCAGTTTATTGTTTTTACCCGGCTGGGTAATAAAGAGCACCGCAAAAGACACCTGTTGCGGACATTCCTTTACTACTGCTATATGCACCATACACCCCTAGGAATTCGGAGAGCCACAAGGTAAATGTGCCACCCAAAACAAACCAGCAGCTCCTCCGGGGGTTGTGCTACACTTGTACATTGGGTTCAGCCATAAACGCAGTCTCTAACCATCTCCTGAATCAATCCTGTCTGCCATCCCTAACCGTCTTCTGTACTACGTCTGCAGTCTGATAATCCCCTGTACTATGTCTGCAGTCTCTGACCATCTCCTGTGCTATGTTTGCAGTCTCTGACCCATTTCCTGTAGTATGTCTGCAGTCTCTGACCAACTCCTATATCATGTCTGCAGTCTCTGACCATCTCCTGTATTAAGCCTTCAGTCTCTGACCATCTACTGTACTATGTAGGTAGTCTCTGACCATCTGGGGAGGGGCTGAAGGAGGGACCAGGGGCAGCGCCAGGGTGGGCCTGAAGGAGGGGCCAGGGGCGGGACTGAAGGGGACCCTGTCAGATAGGCTGTACGGGGCCCCATGGTTTCTATCAGCGGCCCTCACTGTCAGTCACCAGCTCTCTGCTGTGCCCCTCCAGCAGTGGAGCACTGAGCGGTGGAGAGTGCGGGAGTGCGGGAGCAGCTAACTCAGACTCTCAGCAGTGTGCTGAGAGTCTGAGCTAGCTGATGGTCAGACATCTGGGTGGACCCAATTGAGTATGGACTGGCTGAGTGATGCCAGCTGACAGTGGACTTTAGACAGTGGACTGGGCAAGTCCAGTCAAGTGGCCCATAGAGCGTGATTGATCGAGGAAAACAATCTAAGATTTTTCATGATGACAAGAGTCCGCACAGAGGCCCCCCCTTACATCAGAGTCCCCACAGAGGCCCCCCCTTACATCAGAGTCCGCACAGAGGCCCCCCTTACATCAGAGTCCGCACAGAGGCCCCCCTTACATCAGAGTCCGCACAGAGGCCTCCTTACATCAGAGTCCGCACAGAGGCCCCCCTTACATCAGAGTCCGCACAGAGGCCCCCCTTACATCAGAGTCCGCACAGAGGCCCCCCTTACATCAGAGTCCGCACAGAGGCCACCCTTACATCCGAGTTCTCGTGTCTGTGCAGAGAGAGAAGGGATGTCAGCGCTGGTGTGCGCTGAGGCTGAGTATGTGTGAGACGATACATAGCTTAGGTCTGCAGCCATCTACCTTGGAGCTGACACAGACACGGCTGCACAGTGGGAGGTGAGCAGCGGCCGTGACCTGTGTTAACAGAGCTCCAGCAGGCATATTCCTGCTCTGCAAAAACAGCATTTGTTAGTGGCGGCCGGTGGCTGTGCATAGTGTGATCAGCTCGGGGGGAAATTTCCACCCTGCCCCCCTGCCAGCCCTCCCCTGCCTGTGACTTACAGTAGAAGTAGGGCCAAAAGAGCTGTGGCCCTACTTCTCCTTTAATTCAAATGCTGGGAGTAAAAAAGAATGTATAAAGTGCCCATCTTACATAAATTATTTTTCTATATTCAATATTGGAGTTTCAAAGAAGCTTTCTAGAAGGAAACACCCTTTAGGCTGGTTTCACACATATCCCGTGTGAATTGTATGTCCATTTTCACTGAAAATAAAAAAAATGCATTTGTTCAGCAGTTCAGGTGCCTTTTTGATGCAGTTTTGATACGAATTTGCAAGGCTGGGGACCGGATGTTTTTTACAGCTGTGATTTCAGTGCTGGCCCATACATAGGGCCAGATTCAGGTAGAGTTGCGCTGGAGTATTTCGATATGCGCCGCGTAACTGTGAAGATGCGCCGTCGTTTCTATGTGGCCGTACCCACCAAACTAGATGCGACAGAAAACGGGCCATTTCCGACCGGCTTAACGTTCCGACGCCAGAGTATCGTCAGCGCATAGTTTCGCTTGGCGCATCAGTCGCGCCTATTGATTTCCCCTGCAAATATGCAAATGAGGGAGATTTCACAATTCTCGCACGGATTACTCTGGCTACATGCGCCGCGCATATGTCGTCCGTCCGTCGCAAAGTTATTTTTACAAATGGCTGCTTTATCTTTACTCCAGACGACCTCAGGTCAGCAGGAGAGCAGCTCCAGCAGCAGCGCTACCGACGAAACTAGCAAGCTGAACAACCACACGTGCAACGACAACACCTCTGTGTGCCAACATGCCAGGGGCAATCGTGGTCCTAGAACTACTGATGGGTCCCCCGGAACGGAGGAGGCGGGCACGTGAGAGGATATACCGCACGCGCATGAGCCTCTTTGGCATGGGGGATGAGGAGGTGTATCGCCTCTTCAGATTCAGCCCAGATGCAATACTTGAACTAACCACAACCCTGCAGGGTGACATCACCAGCAAGACACACTGCTCACAAGCAGTGCAGCCACTGGTGAAGGTACTGGCAACACTTCATTTCCTTGCCAGTGGCTCTTTTCAGCGTACAAGTGGAGTGGTGGCTGGGATGTCACAATCCTCCGTGAGCAGATGTGTGCACCAGGTTGTCCCTGCAATCCTCAGACGCATGTCCAACCAGTTCATCAGACCCACCACTGAGGAGCTGCGGCTGAAGGCAATGACAGATTTCTACAACATTGCCAGATTCCCACGCACTGTGGGGGCCATTGATTGCACACATGTGGCCCTACAGCCCCCCAGTGCCACAGAGCACATATACCGCAATCGGAAGCATTGGCATTCCATCAACGTACAGGTGATAGCTGATGCCCAACGCCTCATATGGCATGTTCGTGCCAAACACCCCGGATCCAGCCATGACAGCTTCATATACCGTCAGAGCCCCATCCCAGCAGAATTCGAACAGAACATGTATGGGGACAGCTGGCTGGTTGGTGAGTGACATGGGTGGCAGGCATGACTATCCCCTCCCGTGATGCACATCAGAAGTGGCACATGCATGACTAACATCCTCCTGTATTTTCCCTTACAGGTGACTCTGCATATGCACTGGGACCCCATCTCATGACTCCTTTCCGGAACCCCCAAACCAGAGGAGAGAGAAAATACAATGAAGCACACATCAAAACCCGTGCAGTGGTGGAGCAAACATTTGGGCTCCTGAAGTCCCGTTTCCGCTGCCTGGATAAGTCCGGGGGGACCCTATTGTATTCCCCTACCTTCGTGTGTCAGATCATCGGTGCATGTTGCATTCTGCACAACTTTGCTATGAGAAAAGGCCTGTAGATTGACATACGTGATGACCTGACCCCCGACCCACACAGTCCCCACCTGCCAGAGGACAACCAGTCTGCTGATGGAAGAGCAGTCAGGAGGGTCCTGGCCGTAGGCATCTTTGGACACTAAACCAAAACATTTATCACACAGAGAATGCACGCGTGTACACCACTGATGTCCCTAGATCACACACACCACATGCACATCGCATTGGATTAGCCCAAGTCCAGCATGTAGGACTTGGGAGCAGAAACGCCAGCGTCAAGGCCCCAATGATGTCGCTGTCCATTCATACACCTTTCACACATCATTCATACAGCCGTGGGGTTAACTTCACCACCACGGCCGAGGGTGACACCCCTTACTGGCAGGAGTGCCACCCCCTCACATTCACACACCATTCACACTGCAACGTGTGCAGTATCAAAAAATAAAAAACTCATAACCTGAGTATAAATCCAAATAAAATAAAAAACTCATAACCTGAGTATAAATCCAAATAAAATAAAAAACAAATCATCGGGGATGCCGGGGGCTCCTTCTTGCCGAACCTCTCTGGCTCCTCAGCTGCCTGGATGGAGTGGGTGGGGGTGGGGGGGCATTTGGAGGTGGCTGATCCCCGGGTGGGACACTCCTGGCAGGTGTGCCCTGCATGCCCTCCAAGGCCCTGGCTATCCGGCCGAGGTATGTGTTGGTATGGGCCTGCATCCTGAGCTGACGGGTGACCTGGTAATGCTGGGCCCGCCGACTCAGCCTCCCCTGGTCCCGGATGGCAGCACTGTTTCCCTGGATGGCAGCAGTGTTTGCCTGTACGGCTGCAGTGAGGTGCCTAATATCCCCCTGCACCTCCCCCAAACTTGTCACCACTGCAGCGCAGTTGCAACTCACATCCTGCACTGCGTTGCTTATCTGGGCAACGGAGCACAGGCTGTCAGCCACTCTGTCCAAGTGCCCAACTATGTCCCCCATTTGTTGGGTCTGTCTGGCGTGATCCCTCGCCAACTGGCCCTGGACAAGATCCGACACCGGTCTTCTGGGTCGCCTTCCTGGGGCCAGCAGATGGTTGTCCCCGGGGGGATGGAGTCGCCCTTGAGGGGCTTCCAAGGATGGGGGAGGGGATGACAGACGGCCCTGGAGAAGGGGAGGAGTCCTCCAACAATAAGGAAAAGTCCTGCTCTGCCACAGCAGGATCCTCCACAACCACCTCGGCAGGTGTGGTGTGGGCACTCTCCTCCTCCACCTCGGTGTCTTCACCACCCAGGGGCTCGGGCACACGATGGCGTTGGGGGGATGGGGTGGACTGGCCGCCGACAGATGATGGCCCAGCTCCGTCATCTGTGGATGACACAAAGCAGACACATGTTGGTGGTCCCACACACTTGCCACATGTACCCTCCCCCCCCCACATGCAACACATCAAATAGGGGATAAAAAACACTTACCTGTCCTGGAGCCTTCCTCCATGGAGTCATATCCAGGGACCCCCTCCACCTGCTCCCTGTCCAGGCAGCGAGCGACCACCTCCTCCTCCGTGGTCAGGCTGACCGGACATGGGGGACCACCACCTGTGCCACTCTCATGCCTCCTGATGGTGGCCACCTTGCCACGGACCTTGCGCCGCAGGTCGTTTACCTTTTTTTGGATGTCACCAGCAGTCCGGGTGGAGTACCCTAGCACGTTCACCCTGCTGGCAATGGTGTCCAGGATGGCCTGCTTCCTCTCCCGGCTGGTCTTCCGACTTTTTTTGCCATGGAGGAAATGATTAAATGTCTCCATAGTGGAAATGATCACAGAGACCTCCTGGGCATTAAAGTTGAGGTTCCTCCTCTCTCTGGGGGTAGCGGGAGCAGCCATCACAGCACAAAAGTATCTTCCCTGGGGTGGGGGGAAACGGAAATACTTTTGCGCCGGAATGGCGTTTCCGCTAGCGCTTTTAAACGCACAACGGAACACATTGCGCTGACGTTTCCCGTGAAGTGGTGCCGACGGAAGTTGTGAGCATGCGCACAAGGGGGCGAGCGGAGCCTCACTCACTGCGCATGCTCCGTGGATGATGCGCTGAACGTAAGCCTCTGCGCTGGGCTCCGCCCATCATTTACATATGATCACACCCACTTCCACTTGCGTCGGGTTACGCCAGCGCATTATCGTTACTCTGGCGGAAGTTTACGCGCAAATGCTATGTGAATAACAGTACTTGCGCCGAAAGTGTCGGCGGAGTAACGTAAATGAGAAGCGTTACTCCGGAGTAAAGAAACTCCCATGTACCTGAATCTGGCCCATAGTAGATAAAGTGTATCAACTCTTGTAGTAAGAGAGCAATCCATGCTAAAATCCTGAACTGAATCCTAAACTTAACAAATAGCCCTTCCTAAAATCAAAGCGCTTATAGAAGAGAGGAGAGAAGCTAAATTAATATTCACAAAGGGACTATAAACACATCCCATCTGCTGATAGGTAAATTTATAGCCAAACAATATACAATGTATCAAACAACACATTACATATCAAGGCAGCGCTACATAAGAGCATATATATTTATATATATTCTAGAAAATTAGCACTATATCTGAAAAAATGAAAATGGTGAAGATCATTAACAGGTAAGAGACAGTGGAGACAAAAGTCTGATCAAGGAAAAAAAGCTCTCAACAGCTTGAAATGTTTATCCTCTTCCACCAGAAACACCACTCGTGAAGATAGATCAGGGTCTAAATCCACCCCTGTTGTAATTGCTCTTACCAAATAATACTGTATACACAGCGTTGTATGAACTCAGAATGCCTCTCCACTTCTTCAGATTCAAAATGGCACATAAGCGCATTCAGCAACTGGTGCTCATATACAGAGGTAAAAAAGCCACAATAGTGTGATACTGTATAAACTCTTTATTAAAACCTCCCCCCTTTTAAAAATGCACTTACAATATGTAAAAATTCAAAAGCAATACATGACATTGTTTTGTTGCAGCGGGAGCATATCAGGGCGATGTTTCCGTGCCTCTGTAGTTCAGCCAAACCACCAAAAAAACACACTTCCGTGTATCGCGATCTGCGTGATGACATCACTTAACTGACAGCTACTACAACCAACCCAGACGCGTTTCGTCTGTCATCGACATCATCTGTGGGTGTGGTTTAGTAGCGTTCACTGCCGTATTTATATAGAGCTTTACTGTCAGGACCTGAGCTTGAACCTGGGACCTCTTCTGTGTCTGGGATTGACTCTTCCCATTGAGCTATCTGGGATGCTGGACAGTGCCCTGTCTGATCTGTTGGACAAACCTACCCGATCCATTGGAATACTCTGCCTTGTGTCTTGATTGTTGTTGAACCTTGAACCCCTAGCTCCTCCCATGAACTTCCTATAAAAGCCTTGTCTCAGCACTTCCCCATTGCCAGGTTATTGTGCCTTCCCAGCCAGTGCCTTGCGATTTGTCTGCTCTGCTGCCATTTGTACCTGCAACCACCCGTGTTTGAACCTCAGCCTGTCCCTGAACTACTCTTCTGCCTGATCCTAATCTGCAACCACCCATGTTTGACCCTCGGCCTGTTTTTTTACTACTCTTCTACCTGATCCCAACCTGCAGCCACTCGTGATTGATCCCTTGGCTTGTTTACTGACTATGCTGCTGTTTCATCCTTTGTCTGCTCATCCGCTACTGTACCCCGGCTTGCTCACACCCTGGTGGGGCAAACTTCAGGACTGCGACCTGGTACTAGCTTGCAGCTAAATCTATCTCCACCATCAGGAGCTCTGGGGAAAACCAGCTAGTACTTAGACTCCGCACCTCAGGGGAGCCTGTATTATCTGCCAGAAGTGACTGCCTGAATACCTGTCCTGCCACTGCTATAGCTATTGGCCTCTGAGCCTGACTCCAGATCGTGACATTTACGCATAGCCAATCGATTAGGAGGTTGATGGACATCCGCCCTGATATCTCCTATTTAATTCATATATGACTAATTAACAGTGATATCCTTACATACCCCCTATTGGAGCAACTTAGAACTGCAGTCAACACATTCTCATAACTAAGAAAAATATAAGCTCATAACTTTGATCTAGTTTGCATATTATACAATACTGACTGAATGGGATACCAAATATTAACAGAATACATAAAGTCTAAACCTATAAATACCAACAACCAGGAATTATATGGTAATCAACACTGAGTGGATGGTAATAAAATAAAATTAATATAAATAACTAACTTAATATTACCTAAAAAACAAAATGAGATAAAATAAAATACTGACTAATTAAAATAAAGTGAGATTGATACTACAATATGTGCATCTCACTATTACTATACTATGTGTATCTCTCAACAATTTTAACATAGAAGCCAATTTTATTATATTTAGGGTTGAGCGAACCCGAACTGTAAAGTTCGGGTTCGTACCAGACTTTTGGATTTTTTGTACCCAGACCCGAACCAATTTGCTGTAAGTTTGGGTTCAGGTTCGGTGTTCCGCAATGTAATGGCGCGCTGCAGGGCGGCCAATCACCATTTGTTTTACTCATGTGACCTAGAAGCCATCACAGCCATGCCTACTAATGGCATGGCTGTGATTGGCCAGTGCAGCATGTGACCCAGTCTCTATATAAGCTAGAGGCACACAGCACAGCTCTTCACTCTGCTTCAGATAGGGTAGGGAAAGGCTGCTGCTGCTGCTCTTCTGAGGAAAAGAATTAGATAGGAGTCAGACTGTCCTGCTTCAGAAATCACATTACTCAGATATCCACATAGCATTAGATAGTTACTTTAGGGAAAGGTTCCTGCTTGTGCTAGGTAGAGAAATATATAGGAGTCTGTTCTGCTTCTAAAATCTAATTACACCAGCACTGCATATGTTACTGTGAGATACTCAGCAAGATACTTTAGGGGAAGGTTCTTGCGCGTGCTTGTATAGGGATTGAAATATATAGGAGTTTGTCCTGCTTCTAAAATCTAATTACACCAGCACTGCATATGTTACTGTGAGATACTCTGCAATATATTTTTCTTCTATTTTGCTATTCAAAAAACATCCATTTATTGCAAAAATAAAATAAAAAATTGCAGTGTTTCCTCCATGTCTGTACGTGTAAGATAAACACTTTAGCTAGTGTTCTTCTATTGTGCTATTCCAAAAACACCCATTTAGGGCAAAAAAAAAATATTTTGCAGTGTTTCCTCCAGTGTTTGCAGTGTTTCCTTCATATCTGTACGTGTGAGATAAACACTTTAGCTAGTGTTCTTCTATTGTGCTATTCAAAAAACACCTATTTTGGTGCAAAAAAATATATTTTGCAGTGTTTTCTCCAGTGTTTGCTGTGTTTCCTCCATATCTATACCAGGGATGAGCCGAACACCCCCCTGTTCGGTTCGCACCAGAACTTGCGAACACACCAAATGTTCGTGTGAACTTTAGAACCCCGTTAAAGTCTATGGGACTCGAACATTTGAAATCTAATTTTAAAGGCTAATATGCAAGTTATTGTCCTAAACAGTGTTTGTGGACCTGGGTCCTGTCCCAGGGGACATGTATCAATGAAAAAAAAAAGTTTTAAAAACTCCCATTTTTTCGGGAGCAGTGAATTTAATAATGCTAAAAGTGAAACAATAAAAGTGTAATATTACTTTAAATTTCGTACCATGGGGGGGGGGGGGGTGGTGTAAAGTCAGTATGTGAAAAAGCGCATGTTTCCCGTACATACAGTAGAACTGTCCCTGCACAAAGTGTCATTTCTGAAAGAAAAAAAGCTATTTAAAATCAGCTTTACGGCTATAATGAATTGTCGGCTCTGGCAATTCAGAGAGGATTCATTCATAAAAAATAAAGCGTGGGGGTCCCCCCAAATTCCATTAACAGGCCCTTCAGGTCTGATATGGATATTAAAGTGGAGTTCCACCCATTTTTTTTATGTTTGTCTGTGCTGCATGCCCTAATCTCATAGTGTTCAGAATGGACAATTTTTATTTATTTTGTTGCTTGTAAATACCTTTATTTTGTAGTCCTTCATTACTTCCTCCTCCTTATTAGCCTAGGCTATTAAGTCACATGGCTATTTGCAATGGTTTCTGGGATAGGCATCATGTTTCCCAGTACTCCTTCCAAACCTGACTGAAACCTATTACATTGCTTGTGCAGCACTGAGCATGTGCGAGATATGCAAAGCTGAAATCCAGGAAGTTATACAGTCTGGCTTCATGATGCCCACACTTAAGATGGCCACAGTCTATTTCTAGATTATAAACTATACATCTAAATGCTGTAACAACCTAATGAAATGGACCTTAGTTTACAGACTAACTTTACTAGAATACATTAAGATTGTGTATTACAGGGGAATTTATATTTAAAAAGTGAAATTGTGGGTGGAACTCCCCTTTAAGGGGAACCCCGCCGTCAATTAAAAAAAAAAATGACGTGGGGTTCCCCCCAAATATCCATACCTTCAGGTCTGGTGTGGATTTTAAGGGGAACTCCACCCCAAATTAAAAAAAAAAAGGCGTGGAGTTCCCCCAAAATCCACACCAGACCCTAATCCGAGCACATTAACCTGGCCGGCCGCAGAAAAGAGGAGGGGACAGAGTGCGGTCCCCCTTCTCCTGAACCACACCAGGCCACATGCCCTCAACATGGGGAGGATGTCCCCATGTTGATGGGGACAAGGGCCTCATCCCCACAACCCTGGGCGGTGGTTGTGGGGGTCTGCGGGCTGGGGGGCATATCAGAATCTGGAAGACCCCTTTAACAAAGGGGACCCCCAGATCCTGCCCCCCCTATGTGAATTGGTAATAGGGTACACTGTACCCCTACTACTTCACAAAGGAAGTGTAAATAGTTTAAAAAAAACACAGACACCGTAGAAAAAATTCCTTGTCCCCATCAACATGGGAAAATCCTCCCCATGTTGAGGGCATGTGGCCTGGTGCGGTTCAGGAGAGGGGGGGCGCACTCTGTCCCCCGCTCTTTTCTGCGGCCGGCCGGGTTAACCTGCTCGTATAAGGGTCTGGTGTGGATTTTTGGGGGAACTCCACGCCATTTTTTTTATTTGGGGTGGAGTTCCCCTTAAAATCCACACCAGACCTGAAGGGTATGGATATTTGGGGGAAACCCACGTCATTTTTTTTTTAAATTGACGATGGGGTTCCCCATAATATACATATCAGATCTGAAGGGCCTGTTAATGGAATTTGGGGGGACCCCCACGCTTTATTTTTTATGAATAAATCATCTCTGAATTGCCAGAGCCGACAATTCATTATAGCCGCAAAGTCGGTTTTAAATGACTTTTTTTCTTTCAGAAATGACACTTTGTGCAGGGACAGTTCTATGTATGGGAAACATGCGCTTTTTCACATGCTGACTTTACACCCCCACTAGGTATGAAATTTAAAGTAATATTACACTTTTATTGTTTCACTTTTAGCACTGTTAAATTCACTGCTCCCGAAAAAACGCCCGTTTTTAAAACTTTTTTTTGCATTGATACATGTTTCCTGGGACAGGACCCAGGTCCCCAAACACTTTTTAGGACAATAACTTGCATATTAGCCTTTAAAATTAGCACTTTAGATTTCTCCCATAGACTTTAACAGGGTGTTCCGCGGCTTTTCGAATTTGCCGCGAACACCCCTAATTGTTCGTTGTTTGCGGAACAGGCGAACAGGCAATGATCGCCTTTGTCACCCCCGCAAACAGAGGATCTGCCGGCAACACTACCACCTGGGTCACCAACCATCTCCACAATGTCCCATGGAAGCGTTTAGCTCTCTATCTCCCAAACACTGGAGCGGAAGAGGAAGTACCCCCCTCCCGCGATCCCTGGCCCTGAATACCAGCATTTAAAAATTCCTGGCCTTTGAAATGCTGTCATTCCGTCTGGTGGAGACGCAGAGTTTTAAAAGCCTGATGGCATTGGCTGTCCCATAGTACGTTGTGCCCAGCCGCCACTACTTTTCCAGGCGAGCCATCCCTTCCCTGCACAACCACAACTAAGTGGGGGACAAAATCAGGTGTGCACTGCGCAACGCCATCTGTGGCAAGGTCCACCTAACTACGGATACGTGGACCAGTAAGCACGGTCAGGGACGTTATATCTCCCTAAAAGCACACTGGGTAAATGCAGTGGCGGCTGGGCCTGAGGCGGATAGCAGTTTGGCGCATGTCCTTCCACCACCGAGGATTGTAGGGCGCTTCAGTTTGCCTCCTGTTGCATACTCCCCGCTTCCTCATCCTCTACCTTCCTTCACTGGAGCGTGATCGCAAGATGTGCGAGTACAAGAGCACGCTGGTAGACACGCTGCTGGTGGAATTTCTACCTGACAGCAGGGGGACAGTGGAAGCACAAGGCGAAGGCAGAGGAAGAGGTCGTCAATGCAGCCGGGGCACCGCCAGTACCACAGAAGGCAGGGTTAGCATGGCCGAAATGTGGAAAAGCTTTGTCAGCACGCCACAACAAACAGCACCACCAGCTGACATTTTAGCAGGAGGCAGCATTTCACCAACATGGTGGAGCAGTATGTGTGCACACGCCTACACGTACTGAATGACAGGTCTGCCCCTTTAAACTTCTGGGTCTCCAAATTGGGCACATGGCCTGAGCTTGCCCATTACGCCTTGGAGGTGCTGGCCTGCCCTGCAGCCAGTGTATTATCTGAACAAGGCAGGGGGTGTTATCACAGACAAGCGCAGCCGCCTGTCCAGAGCCAATGTGGACAAGCTCACGTTCATTAAAATGAACCAGGCATGGATCCCACAGGACTTGTCCGTACCTTGTGCAGAATAGACACGTATACCGGCCTTACTCAGCCATTCTTGTATTTCTGATCTTTCTCACTCTTTTGGGGTGTACCCTTATTTAAATAATAAATAAATTAAAAACAAAAACCTGTGTTGGCTACCTTGTCCTCCTCCACCGCCGCTTCCACCTACACCACCACATCCACCGCCACCTTAACCTCCTACTCTATAAGGACCTCGTCCTCCTAGGTCAAATTTTTTTATTTTTTTATGTATTTTATGTTATTTTAAGTTATTTCCCTATCCACATTTGTTTGCAGAGTACTTGACATGCTCTTACCATCATTTTGCTGCCATTTGCAGCCCTTTAGCCCTTTCCATTACTGTCTTAGGCGGCGTACAGACGATCGGATATATCCGATGAAAACGGTCCGCGGACCATTTCCATCGGATATGTCCGATCGGGAGTTTGATCCGATGGCGTGTACACACCATCGGATCAAATTCCCCGCCGCCGGACGGCGCGGTGACGTAGTGGTGACGCGGCGGTGACGTTGACGCCGCCGCGTCACCGCCACGTCACCGCACCAGGAAGTAAAACACTTCCGCGCATGCGCCGAATCCATTCGGCAGCGGCGCGGCGGTGGTGGGAGCCGACATGTCTGCTGGTAAGTGTACTAACCAGCAGACATGTCGGGCGGACAGATTCCCACCGGATAGATTTCAAAGCATGCTTTGAAATCTGTCGGGTGGAGAAATCTGTCCGCTAGCCCATACACACGAGCGGAGATGTCTGCTGAAACGGTCCATCGGACCGTTTTCAGCGGACATATCCCCTCGTGTGTACGCCGCCTTAGAGACATTTTAGTAGTCAAAAATGACTTTAATGGGGTTCGGGTTCGGGGTCAAGTTCGGGTCAAGTTTGGGTCCGAACCCAGACTTTTTTCCGAAGTTTGCCGAACCCGTTGAACCCGAACATCCAGGTGTCCACTTAACTCTAATTATATTATAGCAGCAAATTTAAGTAATTTATAGTAATCGCTTATAAAACAGTTCACGTCTAATTTGACGTTCATACCCCTAGGCACTAAATTATGCATATGAAATATCCAGCGTGTCTCTCGCTTGGATATTTCTCGCACCAAATTAGAACCTCTCCAGTTAGGAAGTACACAGTCAACTCCCCAAAATTTTAAATTTTAAATAGGAGGGGTTCTGATTATGAAATCTCCTAAAGTCCAAGGACACACTATGGCAGGGGTGTCAAACTGGCGGCCCTCCAGCTGTTCCAAAACTACAAGTCCCATCATGCCTCTGCCTGTGGGAGTCATGTTTGTAACTGTTAGCCTTGCAATGCCTCATGGGAATTGTAGTTTTGCAACAGCTGGAGGGCCGCCAGTTTGACACCCCTGCACTATGGTATCTAAAACCGATTTTTATATTGTGTTCAGCGATCCTAATCTTTAGTACTTTTCTTTTAGTACGGCCCACATACATAAGATTACAAGGACACTGTAACACATATACCACATGAATGGAATTACATGTGATAAACTCAGAAATACTACAAGGGTTAATATTGTCTGAGGATACAAATTCTGTTAACCCCCTAATGGGGTTATTAACCACTAAACAAGCGCTGCACTTTCTGCATGAGTAAAAACCATTCAATTGACTACACATACTCCTTTGCTCTGGAGGATCCAATACCTTCTGTACCACTTTATCTCCAAAATTGGGCACTTTGCGATCGATAAATGGTGGGAGTGTCGGCAATGAATTATGTAAAACTTTATCAAGACACAACACGTGCCAATGCTTTTTAAAGATTTTTTCAATATCTTTATATTGCGTATGAAAATTGGATATAAAACCCCATTCCTGTCTAGGGTTAGTCGGGCGACTTCTATCTGCCAAACACATATCCATTGGGGTGTCAATCAATTCACTTATAATCTGGTCTAAATCTGGTTCTTTATAACCTTTCTGTATAATACTCTCTTTAATTCCTCTTTAATGTGTAATAAAATCATCATTGGTTTTTCAATTCCGCTTTACTCTCGTCAACTGGCCCCCTGTAAAATTACGTCTACATCTAGGAAGTGAATATGTTCACTACTGAACTCATATTCTAATTTAATATTATTCTTATTATCATTTAACTCCTTCAAAAGTTCATGTAATGATAACTCATCTCCTTCCCAAATGAAAAACAGGTCATCTATAAAGCTCCTATAAAGTAGGAGACCATCCTTCTTATTAGCAAAGACTGATTTATCCTCCCATTCCCCCATGAACAGATTGGCGATACTGGGCGCAAATCTAGCGCCCATCGCCACTCCCTTCTTTTGGGAGAAGAACTAAAATCCTAAACTTAATCATGAACACAAAGGAACTCAGTCAAGTAATTGCCAGACCATTGTTCATAATTTTTACTGACAATCTATTGACTAGGATGGTACCAGCTGATTGGAGATAAGTCAATGTAGCATCAATATTTAAAAAAGTGACAAAATACATCCCTGGGAATTGCAGGCCAGTTAGCCTAACATTAATTGTATGCAAGCTCTTGGAGGGGATGGTAAGGGACTATTTACAAGATTTTAGTAATGAAAACGGTATCATTAGCAGTAATCGGCATGGATTCATGAATTCTTGCCAAACCAATCTATTAAAGGGGTTGTAAAGGTAATTATTTTTCCTAAATAGCTTTACCTTAGTGCAGTCTGCCTTTACTTACCTCATCCTTGCTTTTAAATGTCCTTATTTCTTCTGAGAAATCGTCACTTCCTGTTCTTCTGCCTGTAACTCCACCCAGTAATGCAAGGCTTTCTCCCTGGTGTGGAGTGTTGTGCACGCCCCCTCCCTTGAGGGGGGAGGGGGCGAGCAGGAAAGTCAGTGCGCCCACTTACACACAGCTCCTTTCTCTATCTGCAATGTAGAGAGCATCCTGACTCTCCTGCACGACACTCCACACCAGGGAGAAAGCCTCCCATTACTGTGTGGAGTTACAGGCAGAAGAACAGGAAGTGAGGATTTCTCAGAAGAAATAAGGACATTTAAAAGCAAAATCGAAGGATGAGGTAAGTAAAGGAGGACTGCACTAAGGTAAAGGAAGCTATTTAGGATTTTTTTTTTTTTTTTTTACCTTTACAACCCCTTTAACCCTTTATGAGGAGGTGATCTGCCATCTACAGTAGATAAAGGAAGACCCATAGACATGGTGTGTCTGGATTTTGCAAAAGCATTTGACACAGTTCCCCATAAACATTTACTGCAGGGGTGCCCAACCTTTTGAAGCGCGAGGGCCACTTAAGCGACTTTTGGAAAGGTTGGGCAGAGGTCTGGGACCATGAAAATCTAGGTTGAACTATACTGGGAGAGGATGTGGGGGGAGTCACAGTAAAGAGGACAATTTAATTAATTAATTAATTTATTTATTTTTTGCTTTTTTTGGGATTAAATGTTAGAAGGAAGACTGTGTATCTGGACAAAATGTATGTAATGTATGTATAAATGTGTATTGTTAGAAAAATAATTAAAAAAAGTACTGAATTGAAAAAGATAAGCACCTGAACGACCAAAACATACTGGGATATACAATGTAATACTGACATATAATCACACACATAGGTTGGACTTGATGGACATTTTCAAGTCTTTTTTCAACTTCACCTATGTGCTATTTATCTATATGAAACACGTGCGATTCAGAAGCGTTCCCATAGAACTTAATGAGCCTGGGATTCGCACCTGAACCGCCAGTAGTGCTCTGAAAATGCACAAGACCCCTTTTAAATTTGCACTGCGGATGCACTGCATTTATGTGAACAGCTTCAACAGTGGCGGTGCGTCCATAGGAATGCAGGAGCGCCGCCCCCTCTGGCTCGGGGCGGCGCTCCTGTATGCATCTGTATATTTTCGCCGCTGCCGCCCACTATTCAGCTGACCGGACATTGAGCAACTGTGCCATAAGCCTCATATACATTTTCATTAGAACAGGCAGGAGATCTAGGCTAAATGTACAGCAATTTACAAACATAGACACACATAGATTGATACTAGAATCTGATGCTGAATCTCACTTCACATGATCCTGGGTGGCTCACACCTCCACATGATCCTGGGTGTCAGCATGCCAACTAAAAGGTTTTTCTGGTAGCTATTTGAATTTATGTTTGTTAATTGTGTCACTTTTACCTTGGAACTCATCGCTGTTTTAATGTCTTTGTCTTTGTGTTGATAGAGGAACTTTGGTGAAATCTTGTGCATGCACTCTGATGTACTGTATAGGAGTAACTCCACTTGACTGGTGTATGCCTAGTGCTTGGGAGAAAACAAAAAACCCACTCCTAAAACCTTAAACCCACCCATAGAAATCACGCAACACCTTCTGGATTAAATGGCCACCAAAGGCCCCTTTTATTTAAAATCCAAAAGGTAAAATTAAATAACTTTATAAAAATAACCAACTTTTAAATATAAAACTTCTTTTTTAACATTAAATATATATTTTTAACCATTACGCAATAAATTAACCTAACAAAAAACAATTAACCCCAAACAGTTGTAGACACGAGGTTCCTGAGAAAGGGAAAGAAAAAGTGCCCGGTAATCGGCTGTACCCCATAGAAAGTCTTCGGACCTCTAGCCGCGCTCCCATCAGCTCACAAGGCCATGACTTCCTCCTTCGTTTGATTCTTCAGCACGATATACCACTATCCACCTAACCAGATAGGGAAGGTGCCCATCCCATGACGGGCCCCAACTCCTACCAACAACTAAGGTACACACATCTAATATGTATGTACCAAACCCCACCCAATTCTCAGGAACCCTGAACAAACGCCACAGACGCCCACGATGACACCTCACGCGTGGGCGGCCCGCCACAGCCCTAAGGCCCGTTGTAGACCGTCCTGGAGCCCCAAGACCCACATGTCTATCCCAACCTGGGAAAGGTGCACCCCATCACCCCTTAAATAAAGGCCGAAGTCACTCTCGAGTTCGCGATGGCGAACCACCAACCCACCATTCTGAATGACAAATTTGGACACTGCCTTATTGGCCTTAATCCGGGCCCTATTGACCCTGTCCACGGAACGAGCACCCCTCCAAGCTAACCTCCCCACCATTTCAGACCACACCAGGACAGTGTCTGGAAAAGCACTGCGCAGGTGCATGAAGTCCCATTTGATGTCGCGAATCAACTCGCGAGCAGCCCTTAAGCAGAGATCGTTGCCCCCAACGTGCAGCAAGAGCACATCCGGGGGCCTGTCCAACCTGGCGTAATGCTGTACCTCCGGCATCACTCTGGACCAAAGCATGCCGGGGATACCGATCCATCGGACCTAGGCTTCCTCCCTGGCAAAACCCAACTGTCTGCCCTCTCTCCTGACCAGAGCCCTCTTAGCCCCCCAGTGAACATAAGAGTGGCCCAAAATCCAAATCAAGCCAATGGGGCCTGTAACGAAAAGAGTGGGGACAACAACAAGAAATTACATACAAGAGAAAACCAAACACACAGAACACATCACACATCCAGAGAGAGAGAGAGAGAGTTGACTTCAGACAGAAACACTCCCCCTTTTTCCCCAAAAACCCCAGAAACCCCCACTGAACGTGCTCAAAACTACGGCCCACTACGACCCCTACAACTGTGGCCGAACATATGACCTGAACCGCTGAGACTCCCAGCGACCTATCCGCTGCAGGATATAATCGCTTAAGCCCCAGCGCGAGGCTTCCGTAGCTGCCCCAATCCTAAACGAATGGGAAGAGTAGTCCCTGGCGTTGAATCCGCCCGCCACCAAACACCGCTTAAAAACAGCCGAAAATTGGTACCTCGTCAGTGTAATCCCGTTCTCATAGACCAACAGCGGACCGGCGACAGGAGGCCTGTCGCCAAGCCACACCCGTACCCCCCCCCACCGGGCAGACCCCAAGATTCGGCACCTTACCCAGCACTACCTTAGACCCCCTCCCCGCCTGGTCAGTTTTTGACCTACGGAGCCATATTGAGACCGAATCAGAAAGTACGATCACGTCAGACACCTGCAGCCCCCCAGCCACCGCCTTAGAGGGGCTGACCAGTTCCCCTACACGAAAGGCCCCAAAAAAGGCCAAGATGAACGCTGTTCGAAACAACCCAACCTCAAACGATGATGAGCACACCTGAGGCAACATTCCAACCAAAGATTCCAACATAAGCAGCGAAACCGGCCTCCTGGTATCCGGCCGAACGCGGCCCTTCCTGTATCCCCGCAAAGCCTTGCGGACTACGAACGACTTAGTAACGTCCTCCACCCCGTTGATTTGAAAGAGGAAAGCCAATGCCGCCATTTTTGTGGACAGAGCAGAGACCGACACCCCATCTTCACAACATCTACCCAAAAAGTACAACAGCAAATGCAACCGTTCCTCAGCCGAGGAACCAACCCCCAGATCACTTACCAGGCCGTGCCATTCCCGCCACACCCGCTCATAAGCCCTCCACGTGGATTCAGCTACTGACCTTTTCACCAATGCCATCACTCGGCCAAAACAAGGTCCCACAAGCCACTGGGGCACGTCACCCCTTCCTGCTCCGCCTCCGGAGCCAGACGCCGGAACCGATCCCACTGCAAACGAGAAAGGGCATCAGCCACCTCATTTTCAACCCCGGGAATATGCACTGCACAAACCACAATGTTCAAATCCAAACATTTTAGCACTAACGCACGCAGCAGACGAACCACCGGCAATGACGAAGCCGACAAAGAAGTAATGGCTTGCACCACACCCAAATTATCGCAGTGAAACCTCACTCTCCGATCCTTGAACTCCTGACCCCACAGTTCCACCGCCAACACGATAGGGAACAACTCCAGCAACATCAAATTCCGAATCAACGGCGACTCCACTACCTGCTGTGGCCACCGCCCAGCACACCACTGTCCCCGAAAATAGGCCCCCGAAACCCACCGAACCCGCCGCATCGGTAAAGAGCTCAAATGCACTGGCTGGGACCACCGGGGCCAACCAAAGGGATCTACCATTGTATTTTTCCAGAAAGGAGTCCCACACTCTAAGATCCTCCCTATGCTCGCGACCCAACCGCACAGAATGATGAGGAGCCCTAACCCCCGCTGTGGCCGCCGACAACCGGCGGCAAAAAACCCTCCCCATCGGCATTATGCGACAGGCGAAGTTGAGCTTCCCTAACAACGACTGCAACTCCCGTAACTTCAACTTTGAACTACTGGCCGCCCTTGCGACGGACTCCCGCAAGTCCACCAACTTGTCTTCGAGACGGCATTCCATCCGCCCCGAATCAATAACAATGCCCAAAAACTTCAGCTCCGTGACGGGCCCCTCCATCTTGTCACATGCCAGCGGGACCCCGAATACCTCGCAAACGTGCTGAACCGTGGCCAGCTGATCATGCAAGCCCGGTCATTAGGCGGTCCGACCATCAAGAAATCATCGAGATAATGTAACACCGACGCCAAACCAGACAAGTCCTTCACCACCCACTCCAAAAAGGAACTAAACAACTCAAAATATGAACACGAGATGGCGCAACCCATGGGCAAGCACCTATCCACAAAAAACTTCTCGTCCCAAAAACCCCCCCAACAACCGCACGCTCTCCGGATGAACTGGCAGGAGCCGAAACGCTGATTCGATATCGGTCTTGGCCAACAAGGCCCCACGCCCCAAAGCGCTGAACCCAGCGCACGGCCTCATCAAACGATGCGTAGGACACCGTACATAATGCCGGGTCAATGGCGTCATTCACCGACCCCCCTTTAGGGTAAGAGAGATGATGAATGAGCCGAAACTGATTTGGCTCCCGCTTCGGAACCACCCCAAGAGGTGACACCACGAGGCCATCCACAGGCGGGACATCAAACGGGCCCGCCATCCTACCCAAACCCACCTCCTTCCGGAGCTTGTCAGACACCACCTCTGGGTGCTCATAGGCAGACTTCAGGTTAGCCGTCAAAGGAGGGATGATGGCCAAATCACTCAGAATCAGGAAACCCTCCTTAAAGCCCAACCACAAGGCCCGTGCAGCTACCCTGTTCGGGTACCTACTTAGGTACGGCGCCATCTGTTCCACCCTCACCGGCGTCTTCCCTTTTTCCAGTGTCACCTGCCTTCCTGCCCTTCTTGAAACACTTTGACAAGGGGTGGGCCCCGCCACAACCTGAACACTCGTGCCGGAAGCAACAGGAGCTCTCATTGAACTGCCAGCAGAAACCTTTTCGTTTTGCGGCCGACAATGGGGTGGACTGAGCTCCCCCGGCCCCTTCACGAAAGGGCTGAGGCACTACCCTGGCCTGAGACATGAGCCTCATCCACAAGGCGATATCCTTCTGATTCCATTTTATCTCAGGCCTCCATGCCTTCTTCTGCCTGAACTGCTCATCATATCGCAACCAGGCTCCCCCCCCATACACCCTCTGCGCCTCGCTGATAGAATCAATATAACTGAACAAGCCCGTACACTGATGCGGGTCTTTCTCCCCGATCACGCTAGCCAAGATATAAAACGCCTGAAAGTCCGGGGAATAAGGCGGAAGCGCCGTTTTTCCTCTTCCTCCTTCTTACTCTCATCGGGCTTCCCCTTGTCCAAATTGAACTTCTCCAGGGGAAGTAGTGAAAATATTTCCACAAACTCCCCCCTCCAGATACGTTCCCGCACCTCCTGCTTTAAGTGTGAACCCAAGGGTGCATCATAACACACGTACACCTCGCAACGGGCCGAGTCGGACAACCGAACACCATCAGGCGTCAAACTTGACGCCGAACCCGACTGCGCACTAACTTGCGCCACCCCAGAAGGAGACCCGCTAACCACA
Source organism: Rana kukunoris (assembly GCA_029574335.1). Taxonomy (NCBI): domain Eukaryota; kingdom Metazoa; phylum Chordata; class Amphibia; order Anura; family Ranidae; genus Rana; species Rana kukunoris. Next base: position 78,483,578 of record CM056054.1, on the reverse strand, counting down.
GCACCCGCCACCGACTCCCCAAGCACCGGGGTCCACATCACTGACTGGCCAGCGGGGGACAAACCCCCACTCCCACCCGCAAGCGGCACAGCCGCAGACACTGCTTCAACTGTACTAGCAACCGGAGGGACCAACCACGCAGCCGTGGGAGGCCCCGAAACAGCCGGAGGGGGAACGACCACCCCCCCCCGGCCATGGCCCTACATCCCTGCAACATGGACGAAAGCAACTGCTGCAACATGAGTGACCCGACATCCAAGACACCCCCCCCCCCCTGCCCACCACCAACCGAAGAAGTCCCCAACATGAAAGAACCCGCCCCAGCAGAGGGACTGGGAACAGGCAGAGAGGGTGCAGGAGGAGGAAAGGGACGGGGAGGGGGGGGGAGAAAACACAGAAGGAGAAGATACAGAAACAGACACAGAAGCGCTCTTACCCGGCTGCCCAGCAGAAACAGTCCGACCAGCCGCGAATCCGGATTCGCGTTGGAGCCCCGACGGACCCGCCACCTCCTCTGGACCATCAGAGTCCGTATCCGAGATCTCACCCTCAGACCGTTGGTCCCCTTGCCCGGCAAGGGACGTTGAGCCCGCAGGCAAGGCCATGGAACTGCTGCCCGAAGAGATGCTGTGAGCCCCTGAGTCTGGCCGTACCGTGTCCATCGCTCTCCCTCGCCGAGCCCCCTACGAACCAGCAGTAGCCGCTCGCGATACGCCGTCGTCACCCCTCGCTGGACCTCCACTTCCTCCGTGACCAGCCGGAGCCGCCCTGGCTGCTGAGCTCCCAGCCGTGCCCACCGATCTCCCCCGTCGCGAAGTGCCACGCGGAGCAGATGGACCCGCCCGCGCTACCGTTCCGGATGGACCCGCCACGGGTCTAGCAGGCGACGGAGACGCCACCCGCTGACCCGATCCTCGCTGTGGCCTAGGCCTCTTGCCAGCATCCCTGGGAGCCTCCCTAGCCAGCCTCTTCCTGGACCCTGGAGGGTCCGCAAACGTGCTCTCATCGCGCCGATCCCCCGCCGGAGCCCCCCCTGGAGACCCACCCGGGCTGTACCTGACCGGGGGCCGCAAACGCCTGGCCGGACGTGGCGAGGGGGGGAGCGGTGGGGGGAGGGGATCGCTGGATCTACCCTCTCCTGGATCAGGGAACAGCTCCAGCAGCTGCTCTGCATACCAGTCTGCTCCATGGATCCTAGCAGCAGCCCTCAGGTGCTCCACCATCCCTTCCAAACGATCCATAAGTGAGGCAGCAGCACAGAGAAAAACTGCCTGTGTGATGCCTTACTGTGGATGGCGCCCGAATGGATGGCCCCGCCCCCCGGACCTTTTAAGGGAGCTTGCCTCGAGGCATAAGCCCTGCCCCCTGTGCAGCCGCGATTTGCGGCCCCTTCCTTATCCTGTCCCCCTGCTCAGGGTCCCCCCAGTCATGCGCACCTGCGCTAAGGTTCCACCTCGCTGCGGAGCTTCCTTTTGTTGAGGAAAAAAAAACATTTCCCTTTGGGTGATCAATGCACATAACAAGGATTTTAACAAACTTTTATTGAAGATTCCTCTTTGTCCATGTTGCAAGTGAATCTAATGGGAGATGTTTCACAACTATCATCTGGGGCACCTGATGGGCTCTAATGAGAACAATTTCAGGGTCTGCATCCCTTTAGATTTCCTACAGGGAGTATCTCACCAAAAATGAAATTTTTGTTGCAGGGGATGCCTGAAATCTTCTGGGAAAATCAGTGAGTCAATTACACAAGCAGGAAATTATGTTTCTGGGGGCATTCTGTGTACAGAACAACTCCAGGTAGCCATATTGCATTGCTTTTTACAGAAAATTACAGAGCTGCAGATTGAAAAGGAAAGGTCATTTTTAATAACACTCAATTACAATATGATTTTAATTGTATATGCTACTGTTACCCTTTAAGTCTCTATATGATACTTTCCTTCATAAATATATGAAAATAAAAATGTTAGCTACTTCAAGTGCTGCCTAGTATTTATTTACAGCTATAATTTGATGTCCCCATTAAGCAAAGTATTTTCTAGTATCTGTGTACATTTATAGAATGATATATACAGTCATGTGAACAAGTATGTACATCCAAAGGAAGTTGTGGAATTGTTTTCCATATATTTGAAGCTATTTTTTAGCTTTCAGCGCTGTCACACTTTGAATGAGAATTGCGCGGTTATGTAACACTGTACCCAAACACATTTTTTTTATAATTTTCTTCACACAAATAGAGCTTTCTTTTGGCGGTATTTAATTACTGCCCCCCCCAAAAAAAAAATATAAAAACAAAAATGTTGTTTACTTCGTTTCTGTCAGTAAATTTTGTAACTAAGTAATTTTTCGCCTTCACTGATGTGCGCTGATGAGGCAGCACTGATGGGCACCGATAGGCTGAGCTGGTGGGAATTGATGAGGTGGCACTTATGGGCACTGATGAGGTGGCACTTATGGGCACTGATTAGATGCCACTGATGAGGAGGCACTAATATGCCGCACTTATGGGCACTAATAGGTGGCACTGATATGTGGCATTGATGAGCACTGATAGGCAGCACTTATGAGCACTATTAGGCGGCACTGATAGGTGACACTGGTGAGCACTGATAGGCAGCATGGATAGGCAGTACTAATGGGCACTGATGGGTGGCACTTTGTTTTACTAGTAATGGCGGCGATCAGCGATTTTTATTGGTACTGCGACATTATGGCGGAAACTTTGGACACTTTTGACACATTTTTGGGACCATTGGCATTTTTATAGCGATCAGTGCTATAAAAATGCATTGATTACTATAAAAATGCCACTGGCAGGGAAGGGGTTAACACTAGGGGTCGAGGAAAAGGTTAAGTATGTTCCCTGGGTGTGTTCTAACTGAAGAGTGGGGTGGACTGACTTGGGGAAATTACTGATCGCTGTTCATACGTTGTATGAACAGACAATCAGGCATTTCTCCCCCTGACAGGACCGGGAGCTGTGTTCACACACAGCTCCCGGTTCTCGCTCTGTAATGAGCGATCGCGGGTGCCTGGCGGTGATCACGCCTGCCGGGCACGTGCGTCGGCGTCAGGGGCGAGCGCGCGCTCCCCTATTGGCTGCTCGGCGAGATGACGTAGATCTACATGATCTCGACCAGCAGAGCAGACCTGCTGCTGTAAAACTGCAGCGGCTGGTCGGCAAGCGGTTAAATAGATACCCAACATATCCAGCCTTAAAGCCAAGTTCACTTTTTTTCCCATCTAAATTCCAGCTCCTCTATGTACCAATATACCATTAATGTACTTATTTTGCAGAAATAAAACAGATTTCCAATAATTCTATACAGGTTTACCTCACTCTCTTCATAGTTGTTTAAACACACTGCTCAATTACTGTTACTTCCTGGTCAGACTTTAGGTCATACACAGGAAGGAGTTGATCAGTTGATGTCATAAGCACACACACCCTGAATAATCTTGCCTCAGCTGGTCAACACCTTCCTGTGTCATGACCTAAAGTCTGACCAGGAGGTTAGGCAGAAATAATCGAGCAGTGTGTTTAAACAACTATGAAGAGAGTTAGGTAAGTTGGTGTAGAATTAATAGAAAGCCGTTTTATTTTTGCAAAAAAAGTACATTAATGCTATATTGGTACATGGAGCTGGAATTTAGAAAAAAAATTGAACTTTGCCTTTAAAATTGTGTATGCACGTGAAACAGCGACAAACTTTTGTACTTTATATAGGTACTGTATAAGCCCTTACAGGTTACCAGTTTATAGTTAACAGGAACAATGGGCATAGTTTTATTGCTATTTGTGTGCTGATATGTAACATGTGTATAGCAAACAATCTTTTTTGTGCATAGGTGCCCTGACATGCATTTACGTTCATACATGCATGTATGTGAGAGTGGGGGAAGCTGTCGTGGCAATATGGGGTGTGCAAAGCACACCACCATCTTGCCATGTGCTTCTAGAGCACATTCGCCATCTTAAATTAAATGATGCCATGTTTAAGCTAAAATAAGTTCACTCACCATCATTCTCTACCCATCCATACAAGTCAAGAGACATTACAACAGCTTCCTCTCATCCATAGCTCCCAGACATCACTGCCCTTAGTAGCAGCTAGCCCCATTTATTTATAGTGTCAACAAGAGTAACAAAAGAAGGTGGTGGCTTTACAAAACAGCCAATCAGACATGTTTGTATACTTTCAAAAGAAACCAATCACAGACATGTAATTCAAATACTGCTAGCAGTGAGGTGTGCAAAAACAGCTGGGTGCCGAGCCATGCTCTCTGTTAAACAAAGCAATCAGAAAGCATGGCTCAACACAAAAGCCAAACTGACGCCATTGTTGCCAACCATACTAAAATCATGGATCAGATACCCATAAAATCTGTATAGTTATGCTACAGTTTTCATGTACGCAGATCTGTCCACTCGGAGTCATTTAATGCAGTCGACAAGAAGTGGCCAGTTCCTTGCTGAGGCATAAATGAACATCCCGAAAAGGAGCTCGCAAATTGTTGTCCATGAAAAGGTGTTGCGCCAATGGCCTTCCACCAACGTCTGTATGCGTGAATACGCTCACCTGAGCGCATTACAGCAAAACTGACACTGGGGGGACATCTGACAACATACATTTATAGAATTTTCCACAACAAAGCAAAACATTTTTTAGGGAGAATTTGAAGTGCTTGGATGTAACTTTCATTTTGTACAGTTTCTTATATTTCTTTTTTGTTTTTTTTACTAAACTTATTTTTCATCACATAAGGGACAAAAATCCCACTATGTGATGCATTTTTAGTGACAGGTTTTCTTCAAATGGAAATCAGGGGGTCTTAAACATACTTGATATTTCACTTGTTCTCCAATGAAGGTAATATAGTACAGATAATGCAACTAATATAGGTCACACTGAATTTGTTTCTTCCCCTGCCATACTGGCTTGGAAAAGTGAAAACATGACCCAGCAGTGATGTTTTGCTTCTGGGTCAGTAACAGGAAGGGGAGATTAGCAAATGGAAGTTCGCTGATTTCCCTCCCCTCGACCAAGCAGAATTCACCATGGTGGGCCAGAGCTGCCGATGGGCATGTGGATCCCCGGGAAACATGGAGGGAGGGGGAGTTTAAGTAATGGGGGTTTGAAGAAACCATCCAGCAGCTGCTCAACTGCTGAAAGGCTTTCACCTGACATCTGCGTATGTGTCCCCCAAAGCCACAACATATGGCATACATTGGTGGCAATAAAATAGCCAAAGAGTGACAGGGTGACAGGGTGACTACAAAATGCCACTTTGGCACATTGTAAATTATACTGTAATGTGAGAAAAATTCATCATACAACTTTTTTCTCTCACATATAGAAATTTACATTGTTTACTTTAAAAGGATGGAAACTTAAAAAGGACAATTTTTTTTTCAGTTTTTCTCTTGCTGTGTGCGTCTTGTTTTGGAAATCTTACATTTTTTTGTGCCAGAGATGCAAGTGTATGTGAGAGGAAATCTCTACAACATTCACAAAATCCCATCTTAGATGTGTTCACCAGAACCAGTTGCTCTGGTGGAAACAAAAAAAAGGAAAATTTATTTTTAAATACTAACCGTAATTTTTCTTTCCTGATGGACCCCACCTCCTCTCCAATGCTATAGGACTCCATACCCATAAAAATCAGGTCACCTTCAGTACTGCATTCCGTAACTAGCCGACTCTTATGCCGCGTACACACGGTCGTTTTTTGCGATGAAAAAAAACGACGTTTTTTAAAACGTCATTTAAATTGATCGTGTGTGGGCAAAACGTCGTTTTTTGTCTTCAAAAAAACGACCAAAAAAAAATTCCAACATGCTTGAATTTTTTGTGTCGTTTTTCAAAACGTCGTTTTTTGTTTCACAAAAAGTCACCGTGTGTAGCAAAAACGTCGTTCAAAACGACGTTTTTCAACCCGCGCATGCCCAGAAGCTAGTTATGAAGCGAGCTTCCATGGAAAAGAGTGGTGAACGTAACCTTGCTTTTTGTGAAAAAACGATGGTGTGTATGCAAAATTGTCTTTGAAAAGTGACGTTTCAAAAACGTCGTTTTTTACTTCACAGAAAACGTCGTTTTTTTTTTATCGCAAAAAACGACCGTGTGTACGCGGCATTAGGCCCTATACACACTATCAGACATGTCTGATGAGACTTGTCTGCCGCACCGGTTTTATCAGACAACTCTGAACTTGTCTGATGGTCTGATGTGCGTACACACCATCGGACCAAAATCCGATCAGACCAGAACGCGGTGACGTAGAACACAACAACGTGATGAAAAAACTAAGTTCAATGCTTCCAAGCATGCGTCGACTTGGTCCGATGCTTTTGTGTACTAACCATCGAACCTGTCCGATGGACAGGTTCCATCAGACAGGTTTTAAAGCATGTTTTAAAACTTTGGTCTGACGGACAACGGTCTGATGGGCCGTACACACCATCAAACTGGTCCGACAGACATGTCTGATCGTGTGTACAGGGCCTTAGACATTATTTTCCTTTAGGGTGGATACTCTGTCTGCCATGGACTCTATTAAGAAAGGAAAATTACGGTAAGTATTTGACAATACATTTTTCCCTTTTCCATGAGAGCTTACATGTGGGAAATAACTAGCCAGACCACATGGGTGGGTATGCTGAACAGAAAATAGTTTTAATTTGTTCCGTCAACTGACAGGATTCTCAAACCAAAATTTATAGAAGAAAGTGATACAGTAATGAGACATGAATGTATTAATAGAGGCCCATGAGGCCGCTTTACAGATGACATCCGGAGTCACATGGCGGGCCGCCAGCCAGGAAGCTGCCATCGCTCTCCAAGATGCGATTGTCCTGGTTGAGGCCTTTTCCCTTTACTGCTGCCTGAATGTAGAACGAATAGATGGTCAGAACGTCTGAAGGGAGAAGTAACCTGAAGATATTCCTTTAGGATTTTGCCTGTATCCAAGGAATGAGTTTCGTTGGACACTGGAGACCTAAAGGTAGGTAGAACAATTTCCTGATTCTCGTGGAATACTGAAGATACTTTTGGGTTTGACCCAAACATGGGTATAAGGACTACCCGATTTGGAAAACACGTCAGGAAAGGTTCTTTATAACCAAGTGACCCAATCTCAGAAACCCTCTTGGCCAAGGTGATAGCAACTAAGAAGGCCACTTTTGCTGAGAAGTCCTTTATAGAAGATGGGGAAGGCCTGTGGTACTGAGTCCATTCAGAGAATCGAGAACAAGGGGAAGATGCCACTTGGGAAATCTTGGTTTCCTTTGGGGCTTGATTCTTGATGCTCCTCGGAAAAATTGTCTGACTAAGGGATGTACTGCCCACTAGATCCTGGAGAAGGCTGACAGGGCCGAGACTTGAACCCTCAGAGAGCTGATGGACAAGGGAAGGTCTAAACCTATTTGAAGGAAACTGAGGATATCTTGAATTTCTGGATTTCTGTAGGACCTGCCCAAAGCAGAAGAGAACTCTATCAATTTGGCCCAGATTCTCCCATAGACTTTGTTTGTACCTGCCCTTCTTGAGCTCATCAGCGTGGAAACCACTCTAGAGGTGCAACCGAGGGATTCCAGCCTCCCCCTTTCAAAAACCAAACTGCCAGTCTCATCAGTGCCAGACAAGGGTGTAGGAGTGACCCTTGAGAGAGAAGGTCCGGTCTGAGAGGGAGAGGTACTGGGTCCCGATAGCTCAGGTGGACCAAGAGGGGAAACCACAGCCTGTTCGGCCAGTAGGGAGCCACCACCGCTACTCCGACTGCCTCCGCCTGAAGTCTCCGCAGGAACTTGAGAATTATCAGGATCGGGGGTAAGGCATATGCCCTCTTGAACCTCCATCGATCCATCCGTCCCGAACGCTTGATTGCAGCAACCCCTTGTGTAGAACTTTTCCACTTTGAAGTTGTAGGGGGAAGCGAAAAGATCCATTTGGGGATTGACTCCCAGGGACAGAGTCCATCTGAATGACTGTTCGTGGAGGGACCACTCGTTGTCTAGTTGAGTGGGTGAGGGGAAGTCCGCCTGGGAGTTCTGCACTCTGTGTATGAAGACTGCCGATATATTGGCCAGGTTTTTCTGGGCCTACCTCATGATGGGTTCGACCTCTTGCAGGAGCGTGGAATTCCGTGTCCCCCCTTGCCTCTTCACCTAGGACACTGCTGTGGTGTTGTCCATTCTTAACAACACCAATTCCCCTTTCAGGAGCTGGGAGAAGGACTGGAGGGCACACCAAGCTGCCTGAAGTTCCAGGACGTTCGACCATGGACTGCAGAGGCGAGCATCCCATTTGCCTTGGAGAGACCCCCAGCCGGACCATTGGCATCGGTCGTGACTGTGACCCACAAGATGGGGGCGATGGAATGGCAGTTTTACAGGTTCCTGTGCCAGAGCCACAAAAAAAGGCTGTTCCTCATTGCTCTCGATATGTGGATCAGCTGACTCCTGTCCCCTGATTTCCACTGTCTGAGGAAGCCTGACTGGGGTCGTGGAGACCATTGTGCCGATGATTCTTAGGTACTGTGATGCTTTCAGGTGAGGGGTATCCAGGGCCCGAGAGATTCTCTCCCGAATCACTGGAATTTTCTCTAACTGTGCCCCTAGGTATATTAAACATTAGGCTGGATCCAGGTGGCTTTTCTCCAAGTTCAGGAGCCATCCTAAATCACATAGGGTCGAAATTACTTGTTCTCTTTGCGTCAGAAGTTGAACTCTGTCCTGGGACAGTACAAGGAGATCGTCCAAATAATGATAAAGGCGTACCCCTTTTATCCTGATGAGGGCCACTACTGCCAATAGGGTTTTTGGTGAAAACTATCAGGGAAGTCGTCAAACCGAAGGGCAGGCAGATGAATTGTAGATGTTCCCGCCTGACATGGAATCTGAGGTACTTTTGAAACTCCTCTACCACTGGCACGTGAAAGTAAGCGCCCTTTAGATCTATCGAGATCATCCAGTCGCCTGGCTGTATGGCTTGTTGGATTGTTGACAGCGTCTTCATCTTGAACCTCCTGTGCCTAATGAATCTGTTCAGGTAAGTTAAATCTATTACCGGACGCCAGGCACCGCTTTTCTTTTGAACTAAGAAAAGGGGGGAGTATACCCCTTAAAACTGTTCGTCCTTTGGGACATAAACTACTGCTCCCTGCGATTTTAACAGGTCCATGTAGGACAGTAGAGCCTGCTTCTGTTCTACTGCACGCGGGAGAAGGGTGGAGACAAATCTGGGGGGAGGAACACTGGAAAAAGACCATGCGTGACCCAATGACACTGTCTTGACGACCCAGAAGTCCGAGATCGGGGCCACCCAGACGTGTCAGAAGAGGAGCAGACGGGCTCCCACCCGACCCGCCTGGGCGGGCGTAATCTCAAAAGGATTTTGTCTGATCGCACCCACTGGGCGCCTGGCTCTTTGCTGGCTTGCGAAAGGACATCTGACCTCTACTCCAGTTTCTCCTGAAGTCCCTACCAGGTCTGTAGAAGGGAGCTTCTCTTGAACGCTCCGAGCTACGTCTTCTGAACTGCGGCTTCTTCCTTCCGGGCTAACGCTTGTCCTGGGGGAGGAAGCCCGATTTTCCACCCATGGCCATGACTATGGCGTCGTCCAGTTTGTTGCCAAACAGAGACGATCCCTCGAAAGGAATCTTACACCAGTTTTGTTTCGATGATGGGTCAGCGATCCAAGGGCGTAGCCACAGGGCCCGCTTAGTTGTGACTGAAGACAGCATGATCCTCGCCAGCAGGTGGATCAAATCGACGGATGCATCCCCCAGGAAGGCCACCGCTAGTTTTAGCTTTGCTTCTGCTGAATTCCTGGCCAGTTCTTCTGAAACACCTTTGAGGAAGGAGTCTATATTCTACATCCATGCCTCCATAGCCTTGGACAGGGCTGCCAAGGCCAGGGCCGGTTTACAAGCTGGACCAGCAAGCCCTTATATTCTTTTGAGATTCTGTTCCATCCTTCTGTCAAGACCATCCTTGAAGGAAACTGAATCGGCTAATGGGAGCGTAACGTGCTTGGCCAGACGCATTACAGCTGCATCTACGAGAGGAATGTTCTCCAGGTGCTTCACTTCATCCGCTTTGAAAGGATACATCCTGGAGGCTTTGTTTGTCATAGAGGACTTCCTGTCTTTTTAACTCTTCAAAAACACCCTTTAGTTCGATCAATAACGGAAAACTTTGGCGCTCTTTCCCCAGACGCTTGAAATACTTTTTCTGCTTAGCTGGGGGAGTAGATGGGTCTTCCCACAACAGGGCCTCCTTAACCGCTTTAATAAGCAGAGTTACTTGTGAGAAGTCAAATTCCACACTTTCCTCATCGCTTTCCAGTTCTCCCTCCGGGGAGGTAGGCGAGGAAGCATAGGGCTGGGAAGGACCTGGATTCTCATGGACCTCATCAGCCGGAGAACCAGACCGAATAGTACTGGACTGGCTTTGTACATGAAAAGGAGCCCTCTCCTTTAAAGAACGTTGCACCACCCATTCCACTAGAGACTCAATGCGTTGATCCTCTGATTCCTTTTTCCCAACTGCGCGGGGGTAACAATGGCCACACAATGACTTACCCAGCAGGCTCTTTGGTCATAGCAGCTGTCATGACGCAGAAGTAAACATACATAAAACACAAATCCTGGGACATCTGAACGAATGTGCATCCTAGGTCCATTGGAGGAGGACAAAAAAGGAACGCAGTACTGAAAGGTGAGCTGACTTTTATAGGTATGGGGTCCTATAGCATTGAAGAGGAGGCGGGGTTAATCCACACGTAGGCTGCCATGGAGTCTGTCAGGAAAATTATAAATTTCCCTTTGTGGAATGACAAAAAAAAAAAATTCCCATCACTACTGTTTTGGCAAATGTCACCGGGAAAGAGGGGGAGGATAAATCTACCTAGCAACAACACGACCAACAATAAACCCTGAATGTAGATGGGTAAAATATATCAAGCAGCAGCTGAACACAATACCCTGAATACTAAGCACAAAGTCAAAATGGATCAAAAAAAGTGCAGTGCTTGTCAATATTCCTGTATCGATAAAGTACAAATGTGCAGAAAAATGCATCTACATAAAATTAAATATGCATATATCAATGTGTAAACAAAACCATGTGCCATATAATAATATGCAACAATAAAGTGCAATAATAAAAAGTGACATGTGTCATTCAGGAGCCGCTGGTTAGATTGGGATCGGCAAATTAAGTTACCTCTGTGTGGTGTCTAGGGGTAGATGTAGTGAGCAGAGCAGTAACGAATGTCCAACCTGTAGCTGAGGTTTTCTGAATGCTTTATTTTTCCAGGTCCAACACAAACAACACATCAACTTGAGGTAGATAGGGAAAAGGTTGATTAAAATAGGATAACTTCACAGAGTCAGGCTTGGATAGAGAAAGCAGTCCTGCCTTCTGTAGTTAAATCAATCACATCGCCACTTCAGCCGGAGAGGGTGCAGTGCACCTGGACAGGCCTCTCACACAGACCTTGCAGCCAGAGTGTCACCGAGAAAGCTGAGAAGGAACAAGTCGCTGCCACCGACTTGGCTCTAGAAGATTAGTAGAGGCCTCAGCCACAGGTCCGGTATTTAAGAGCAATAGAGCAAATCCTTTCAATCCTGTCCTCTTGAGAAGCGGAACCCTCAGTAAGTCACTGAGGTTCCCCAGTCACTTCAGTATTTCTGAGCCATGAGGGCCCAGAGTCGGGAACTCCACGTGATGTGCGCACACCCTAAAGGTGGGTGCCGCACCTGGAACCAGGAACCCGCAAAGAACCCCGAAAAATGGCGTCTGCCACAGATATACCCCTCCCCAGCATGCCCCGCGAGGGAAACGCTCCTCCAATTGGCTGCTGGGAAAAAGTGGCTCTGCCTGAACCCCTCTAGTGCCACCTGCCGCCCAGAGATGGGATCACATCCCTGGAGCGCAGAATGACCCACAGGACAATTCAGAACTGACAGCTGCCAAACCTGAACAAATCAACCTGAGTGAGAGCAAGTAAGTCTCTCACCATACTAATTTTAGCGTAACACCCTTTCTGAAAGTAAGAGGGTGCTACATACTCCCCCCACTTGAATGGACACTGTCCCCAGTGTCCCAAAGCATTCAAGCCTGAATGCTAGCCTGATGTCTGCTAACAGGATAGAAAAGTAGAAAAAAAGAGAAACACAATAGTAAATTTTCACTTATACATAATGGGCCAGATTCAGGTAGATGGGCGAATCTTTATTTTGGAGTAACGTTTCTCATTTACGTTACTCCGCCGAAACATTAGGAGCAAGTACTGTATTCACAAAGCACTTGCTCCTAAAGTTGCGGCGGCGTAGCGAAAATGAGCCGGCGGAATTCAAATTGGGCGGGTAGGGGGCGTGTATTATTTAACCACTTGCCTACTGTGCACCTACACCCCCTTCCTGCCCAGACGAAATTTAAGCTTCCGGCACTGCGTCGCTTTAACTGACAATTGCGCGGTCGTGCGACGTGGCTCCCAAACAAAATTGGCGTCCTTTTTTTCCCACAAATAGAGCTTTCTTTTGGTGGTATTTGATCACCTCTGCGGTTTTTATTTTTTGCGCTATAAACAAAAATAGAGCGTCAATTTTGAAAAAAAAACAATATTTTTTACTTTTTGCTATAATAAATAACCCCAAAAATATATAAAAAAAAATATTTTTTTCCTTAGTTTAGGCCGATACGTATTCTTCTACATATTTTTGGTAAAGAAAAAAAAAGAAAAAAATTAGCGTTTATCGATTGGTTTGCGCAAAATTTATAGGGCCAGATTCAGGTAGATCAGAGCATCTACGCTTCTTATTTGCGTTACTCTGCCGAAATTTTAGGAGCAAGTGCTGTTATTCAGAAAGCACTTGCTCCTAAAGTTGCGGCAGCGCATCGCAAATGAGCCAGCGGAATTCAAATTGGGCGGGTACGGGGCGTGTAGTATTCTAACTATGCGCGATCCCGCGGCGAACGTACTGCGCATGCGTCGAGTGTCAATGCATCCCAGTGCGCATGCTCCAAATTCTGTCAGTGAACGTCAATGACGTCACATTCCCATTCATGAATGTTTTACGCAAGCGACGCGATTTGTATTTTTTCCGACGCGATGACGACGCCTATACTTAACATTGGATACTCCACTAGGGGGCTGCTTTATCTATACGCCGCGTATCGCTTCCGGAAACGTCGTAAAGTCACTGCGTCGCGCCCGAAAAAGATCGTGAATTGCCGATTCCCGCTCATTAACATATTTTTTGAGCGTAAATCGGCGTCAACGCCCCCGGCGCCATTTTTAAGTTGAAGTAACGATGCAATGGCGAAATTCAATTACGCCGATCGCATCGGAACTCCAACCCGGCGTTTCTTGTTTTCTGGTTATAGAAAACAGAAACGCCGGCTTAAAGTGACAGTTAGCCTGACTCTTCATGAATCTGGCCCATAGTGTTTACAAAATAGGGGATAGTTTATGGCATTTTTTTTTTTTTTTTTACTATTAATGGCGGCGATCTGCGATTTTTTTATTGGGACTGCGACGTTATGGCGGACACTTCGGACACTTTTGTGAAATTTTTGGGACCATTTACATTTATACAGTGAACAATGCTATAAATATGCATTGATTACTGTATAAATGTGACTGGAAGTGAAGGGGTTAACCACTAGGGGGCGGGGAAGGGGTTAAATGTGTGTCCTATGAGTGTTCTAACTGTAGGGGGAGGGGGGGTGACTGGGGGAGGTGACCGATTGTGTCCCTATGTACAAGGGACACAACCGCTCTCCTCTCTCCCTGACAGGGACGTGCAGCTCTGTGTTTACACACAGAGCTCCACGTCCCCGCTCAGTTACTGAGCAATCGCGCCCGCCCGCGGCTTTAAAAAGACATCACGTCATATGACGTGATGTCAGAACAATGGAGTCCTCCGCCCGCCGTCATTTGACGGTGGGCAGTGGACAGGTGGTTAAACTAGGCGCGATCCCGCGGCGAACGTACTGCGCATGCGTCGACTGTCAGTGTGCATGCTCCAAATTCTGCCAGTGAACGTCAATGACGTCAATCCCCATTCACGGACATTTTACGCAAACAACGCAAAATTTATTAAATTCGACACAATGACGACGGCCATACTTAACATAGGATACTCCACTAGAGGGGCTGGTTTTTCTTTACGCTGCGTATCTCTTACGGAAACGTCGGAAAGTCACTGCGTCGGGCCCGAATACGATCGTGAATTGCCGATTCTCGCTGATTAACATATTCTCGGCGTTAATCAGCGGGAACGCCCCGAGCGCCATTTTTAAAATTGCAGTTCCGATACGACGGCGAAATACAATTACCTTGCTCGTATAGGAACTCCAACCCGGCGTTTCTTGTTTTCTGCTTACTGAAAACAGAAACGCCGGCTCAAAGTGAGAGTTAGGCTGGAGTATCACTGATACTCCAGCCTAACTCTACCTGAATCTGGCCCATAATCTTATTGGAAGATAATAGACAAACTTAAGACATCACATGACATTACAATACATACACAACCCTATCTATCTATGCTGCCCATTCTCTGCAGTGTTGATAGTAGGTGGGTCCAAAAACCTGCAAAAAGTACAAGAACGGGTCCCGGGCGGCCGTGAATAGCCGATCGTCTCTTCCCCCCTCAGCTGCGGCCGCGCACGTGGAGAAGACCTCCAATATAGCGACGCAGAAGGCTGAAGCTGGGCCGGCTCTCACAGTGGACGCAAACTTTTCGGCCCTGATGCAAGCCATTAACGGCTGCCAGGCAGCACTCACGGCAAAAATGTACTCCCTCCAGGCAGAGATGGGTCTCATGCGACGGGACCAGGATAAGATCCTGGGCCGCGTGGCGGAGATGGAGCGCCGTTTGGGGGACGCCGAGGATGTACTGCATGACCACACTGCCATGCTACACACGGTGCAAGTCAGGCTTAAACATCTAGAAGCCAAGTCTGAAGACGCCGAGAACCGGAAGCGACGCAACAATTTGCGGATTGTCGGTCTCCCGGAGGGGTCTGAGGGGTCAGACCCGCCAGCCTTTACTGAGCGGCTCCTCCGTGGGCTGTTCCCCCAGGCCGCATTCTCTGCGCACTTCGTCGTGGAGAGGGCTCACAGGATGCCGGCTGCTCAAGGTCCCCCTGGTGCCCCCCCGCGCACTTTCATCTTTAAATTGCTGAACTTCAGAGATCGGGACCTGGTTCTGCGGGAGGCACTGAAGATTGAGGCTGTCCGGTTCGAGGCCACCAGGATCATGTTCTTTCCGGACTTTGCGGTGGATACGCAGAAGAGGCAGAAATCCTTTGACGTGGTGAAGCAGTCCCTCTGTGCCCAGAACATGAAGTACAGCATGATGTTCCCGGCCCGCCTGCGGGTAGTGGATGGTGAGACCGTTAGATTCTTCACTGTACCCGAGGAGGCTGCTAGATGAATTGACACCCTGCCCTGCGGCTGAGCCAACTGTTCTGGTGGTCCTGTGAGTAGTACCCTGTCTGGCTGTTTTTCCTGTTTGCCCCTGAACATCCCCCCTAGGATGGGGACTTTGTGCCGGGGGTTCTCATACCCTCCTCCCTGGGCCCTGAGACTGATGAGTGCCTCCTGATGAGGTACGGCCTGGCCTGTTCCCCCCATGCCATAACTCCCCTGCTTGAACTCTGCTGTCCCTGACTTGGGGGGGACTATGATGGGGCCTGCTTATCACCCCTTTCTCCTAGGAGCTGATCACACTGGACATCTGCTTTTGGCGACTCCTGTATACACTGGAGGATTGTGAGACCCCCAAGACTTACCCTGGGGGGAGGGGGGTGGTGACCGAATGCATGATCCGGCAGGGACAGGGGAGGATGTTCTATGTTATTATGCTTTACTGTTTAGGCCAAGATATAGCACTGAGCTACTATTGACAGCCCGGTGAGAATGCCGGGGTGTACTTTGCCCCTGGGATGCCTATCTATATGTGACTGTCATGGATCCTGACCACATGTTGCTTGACACTGGAGCAGGAAGTGAAGGGAAATCTTTGCAATGGCACAGGGATGGTAAAAGTGTTGCCTATAGTTCTACTTTAAGTAGATGGTGCAGCAGAAACATATAGCACAGTGAGGAAGGTTTGTGGTCCAGGATGACAAAACAGTCAAAATTAGAAGCGCGCCCCCCCCCACAGTTTCGGAATGCCGGCTGCCTGCATACTAGAAGCAGCACGGCCGCTTTATGAGGGCGCTAGACTAGTTTTCCTAACAGTGTAGCGCAAAAGCCGACGGGGACTCTTTTCATGCTGCCCCCCTGCAAAGTGCTGCCCTAGGCCTGGGCCTTGTTGGCCTGAGCCAGGATACAGCTCTGGTTTGCGCAGGACCATACTAACCCTTCAGTTACTCTTGAAGCAGCTATTTTGGGGTCCTATGATGGATTGAGTAATTTGGTTTACCGAGGGGTTAGAGCTAGCGCCTGGATTACTGCACCAATGAGGGCCACGGTGGTGGTGTGGGGACAGGTCACGAGGCTTCTGCTCGAGCCCGGATCTTTCTCCCCCCACATCCCTCTGTGGGGCAACCCATCCCTGTCACATCTGAGGACTGTGCCGGATCCGCAGCTGTGGGCGAGATACAATATTAAAACTCTAAGAGACGTCATGCCGGAGGGTCGTTTGCTCTCCTTTGGTGTGTTAAAATCTAAGTTTGGACTCCCCCCCTGGATGTTCTTCAGGTTTCTTCAGCTTCGGCATGCGATCCGAGCGCAGATTCCAGACCCAATCAAGGTGAAGCCCCACTCAGTGGAGAGGCTCCTTACTTCACGTAGGATGCTTTCCTCTATTTACTTTAGGTTGACATGTGCTGGGGGGGCCGGGGCCTCATGGGCCTTTTTGGCCTGGCAGCGGGACTTGCCGGCCCTCACATCGGAGGACTGGTCGGCAAAGGAGCGTTTCATTCAGTTAAAATTTATTCATAGGGTCTATTATACGCCTCAGAGGCTGGCAGTTATTTACCACACCTCTGAGGATAAATGCCTTGGATGCAACCGGGAAGTGGGGAATTTTATCCACATGGTCTGGCTCTGCCTGAGAGTCCAGGAGTTTTGGCGGCTGGTGGCGGCTGAGATTGAGACGGTTGGGTGGCGTGGCTGTTGGACTGAATCCCTTGATCCTATTGCTGGGTATCACAGATAACCTCCCTACCTCCACGCACAAGAAGCTTTTTATCTTCTACATGGCTTTTTATGCTCGTAAAGCGATCTTGCTCCAATGGAAGGCAGCTGGTTTATCTGCCTGACGGAAGCTGGTGAATGACACCCTCCCTATGTATAAGCTAACTTATATGGGACATCCCATTCAATGAGCCAAATGGAGTGACCACACCACATATTACAGCGTGCGTCCACACTGAGTCCCAGACTTGAAATTATTACCAGTACCCAAATATAAGAGCCCCACTAACCCATACCATAGACCCGGGAAGGGCAGGGGAAGCCCAGAACCACCCGGGAGGAAAAAGGGCATAAATCTAGACCCAATCGCATTAGACCGTTCTTATCAAACTTTTGGGGGGCTTGGGTGGCGGCCAGGGGACTAACGGTCTAATGCGATTGGGTCTAGTTTTATGCCCTTTTTCCTCCCGGGTGGTCCTGGGCTTCCCCTGCCCTTCCCGGGTCTATGGTATGGGTTAGTGGGGCTCTTATATTTGGGTACTGGTAATAATTTCAAGTCTGGGACTCAGTGTGGACGCACGCTGTAATATGTGGTGTGGTCACTCCATTTGGCTCATTGAATGGGATGTCGCCCCTCCCTCTCCTCCCCCCTTTCCTCCCCCTTCCCTCTCCCCCCTCCCCCTTCCCTCTCTCCTTCCCCCCCCTTTTCTCTTTCCTGTTTTCTTCCTTTTTTTTTTTCCTCTCCTGTCTGGCTAAGCTATCATGATGTTTGCTTATGAAGATATTTTCTCCTTGCAATGTCTGTAACAACTGTTTGGAGCCTTGTGGCACTGTCTGTATTATCTGACTGGTATAAGCATGTAACCACCTGATTTTCTTGAATAAATATTCCTTCTGTTAAAAAAAATATATATATGCAAATGAGGGAGATACGGCAATTCACGAAAGTACATGCGCCCGGCGCAGGCTACGCGATGTGCACGTAAGTTGTACGCCCGGCGCAAAGTTATTCCTCATAAAGCAGGTGTAACTCAGCAACAGACGTGCACAGGTCAGCAGAGAGCAGCTGCAGCAGCACCGTTATGGACGAGCTGAGCAACCACACTTGCAGGACAACACATCTGTATTCCAACATGCCAGGGGCAGCCATGGTCATAGCACTACTACTGTGTCCACAGGCACGTAGGAGGGCACGGGAGAGGATATATCGAACGCGGATTAAGGTCTTTGGCATGAGGGAATCGGAGGTGTATTGCATCTTCAGATTCAGCCCTAATGCCACCCTGGAATTAGCCACAGCCCTGCATGATGAAATCACCAGCCAGACATGACACTCACATGCAGTGCAGCCACTGGTCATGGTACTGGCAACACTCCATTTCCTTGCCAGTGGATCTTTCCAACGTACTAATGGAGTCATGTCTGGGATGTCACAATCCACCATGAGCAAATGCGTGCACCAGGTTGTCCCCGCAATCCTCACACGCATGTCCCACCACATCATCAAACCCACCCATGAGCATCTGCGGCAGAAGGCAATGCAGGATTCTTACAGAATTGCCGGATTCCCACGCACCATCGGGGCCATTGATTGCACACATGTGGCACTACGGCCCCCCGTGCCACAGAGCACATATACTGCAATCGTAAGCAGTGGCATTCCATCAATGTACAGGTGATAGCCGATGCCCAATGCCTCATATGGCACGTCCGTGCCAAACACCCAGGGGCCAGCCATGACAGCTACATATACCGTCAAAGCAACATCCCAACGGAATTCGAACAGAACATGTACAAGGACAGCTGGCTGTTTGGTGAGTAACATGGGAGTCAGGTATGACTGTCCGACCCCATGATGCAGACATCACGAGGGGCACATGCATGGCTAACATCCTCCTGTCTTTTCCCTTCCAGGTGACTCAGCATATGCACTTGGGCCCCATCTCCTGTCTCCATACCAGAATCCTCAAACCAGAGGAGAGAGAAGATACAATGCTGCACACATACAGTATATACCCGTGCAGTGGTGGAGCGCACATTTGGCATCCTGAAGTCCCGTTTCCGATGCCTGGATAATTCCGGGGGGGGGGCCCTGTTGTATTCCCCAAACTTTGTGTGCCAGATCATCGGAGCATGTTGTGTGCTGCACAACTACGCCATGAGAAAGGGCCTGGAGATTGACATATGTGATGACCTGACCCCGAGCCACACAGTCCCCCCCTGCCTAAGGAGACCCCGTCTGCTGATGGAACAGCAGTCAGGAGTTGCCTCGTGGAACGTATCTTTGCACATTAAACACACACATTCATCATGGCACACGGACAATGGACGCATGCACACCACTGTGGTCCCTAGCTCACACACACCACATCCACCTCACATTGGTTTAGCCCACCACATGGGACTTGGGAGCAGCAGGGCCATGCCAAGGCACCAATGATGTTGCTGTCCACTAATACCACATTCACACGGTGGTGGGGATAACCTCTCCCCGACGACCCAGGGTGACACACCTTACTGGCAGGAATGCCACCCACACTCACACACTGTAGCCTGCACTCCTCACAGTGTGCAGTGACTACAAAAAAAAGGAACATGCCATTGGCCGACATGGCATGCCCTTATAGTAGGACGGCACATACCTCTGTGAACATCTCTCAAAAAACAACAAGCTCATCATCTGAGCAAAAAAAAAAAAATGGCACTCATTTGCCCTGTCGTGGGCCGAGCATGGTGCCACGGCTCCGGCTCCTCAGTTGCCTGGGGGGAGCCTCGGGTGGGGGGGTGGGGCATCAGGAGGAGGAACATCCCTGGCTGCTGGCTGCCTGCCCTGTAATGCCAGGGCAATGCATTCAAGGAAAGTGTTGGTCCGAGCCTGCATCCACAGCTGGCAGGTGGTGGTCTGCCGCTGGTGGCGCCTCGTCTGTCTCCCCTCCGCCTCGATGGCAGCCGTGTTTTCTTCTACAGCCACTGCCATGCTCCTCACCTCCGCTATGAGCCCTGATGTTGTGGCCTAAAGCTCCCCAATGTTGGTGACTATGGCAGCGCAGTTCCCACTCACATCCTGCAGGCTGTCAGAGATAGAGCTGCTCTGATCAGCCTGCTGAGTGAGGCACTGCTGCACAGCGGCTGCAGTGGCCTGCACAGCCAATGTGAATTCAGCCTGGTTCTGGGCCGAGGAGGCCAGCCTGTCTGCCACACGGCGCAGGTCACCCGCTATAGCACCCATCTGGTGCCTCTGCCGGGCCTGCTCCCTCTGCAGCCCCTCTTGGAGGGCTCGGGTACACCCCTGGTCTTCTGAAGAGCCTTCCTGGGGGATGGAGAGGCTTGTGCCCGTCCGTATGGGGTAGCCCTGGAGGGGGTTCCCCTGGATGGGGTAGACCTGAAGGGGGTTCCCCTGAAAGGGGTAGACCTCATGAGCGGGGAGGTGTGTGAGGGTCAAGGGAAGGTGAAAGCCTCCTCAATATAGGGGCAGTCCTCCTGGTGGAGATCCACTGGCTCCTCAAAAACAACCTCTAGAGGAGAGGTGTGGGCACTCCCCTCCACCGGTGGTATGTGGCTTCCCAGGGGGTCAGAAGGAGGTACAGGATGTTCCGGGGATGGCGTGGGTCGGACACCAGCATCAGATGGCCCCGCTCCCTTCAGCACATCTGTGGATGACACAAATAATTCACATGTTGGTGGACCCACACACTTGTCACATGTCCCCTTCCACCCCCTCACATGCTACACACCAAATGGAGGATAAAAAACACTTACCTGTCCTCAAGGCCTGCTCACCGGAGTCAAAGCCTTCCATGCCCTCCACCTGCTCCTGTGACAGACACCTGGCGATGACCTCCTCCTCATCGGTCAACCACACAGATGAGGCTGGTCCTCCTCCCGTGCCCCTGGCAGGCCTCCTCATAAGGGCCAACTTATCCTGGCCCCGACGTCTCAGATCATTGATCTTCTTCATGATCTCATTAGGTGTCCGGGTCTCATGCCCAATGGCATTCACATCGAGGGTGATCTGCTGCAAGATCTCCTTCTTACGTGCCTTTCTGGTCCAGGCACTGTGGGCACCGTGGAGATAAACATCATATTTGGCTATTGCCGATATGACGATAGCCCTCTCCTCACTCAACAAATTTCTCTTCCTCCTCTCCTTGCCCACATTAGCAGCTGCCATCGTTCAGCAAAAGTACTTTGCTTCAGGGGGGAAAACAAACGGATGTACTTTTGCTCCGGATGGGCGTATGGCTGGGCGTATTTATGCACTCGGCGTAAGCTGGTGGGCCGGCGTATCTCAGGAAGTTGCGCCGGCGTAGTTGTGAGCATCTGCATAGGGGCGCTAACCGTACATCCATGTCAATGCGCATGCGCCATTTAAGATACGCCGGGCGTAAAGCATTGCACCACGCTCGGACCATCATTTGCATAAGGTCACACCCACTTACACTTACGCCAATGAAATTAAGTTACGTTGGCGCAACGTTGGGAGCATTTGCTTTGTGAATTCTATGCTTACCTCTCCACGATGCGCCGGCGTATCGTAAAAGAGATACGCTACGGCGGCATGAATATGCGCCGGTGTATGTGAATCTACACCAATATGCACATTTAAATTTGCACTAAGAACATTTCAGAACTCTGCCCCCTAGCGGTCAGTGCGCTGGTACTACGGCAGTCCAAGTTTCAGCAACAAAATATAGTAGCGAAAAGGGGAAGAAGAAAAAAAAAAACATATCTTTCACTGAGTCTTCTTCTGATGCTGCGGAAAAGTTGGCAAGGTCCCACTCTAACTGACTAAACCCACCCCTCCCAGAGTTCTTCACACAGGCCGCAATGTGGATCTGGAGAGGCAGGGGGAAAGGGGAAACAAAAACAACTTGAGTGGGGGCGAGCACCCTTGTCCAAAACTTCTTCAAAGTTTGTATGCCAGACAGGGCAGACATGCCGTTCACTTGTAGAAACGTGGGTCTGGCAAAATAAGGACATCTCCTTCCTCCGTTGTGGAGGTGACTGAAAACACCTGGTCCTCTCACCCAGGAGACTTCAATACAACCCGGTCACTGTAAATGTGCCTGCCCCAGCTCCACTCTCGGTGGCAACGCTCAAACCTGGGGTTCAAGTAGGATGAGCCCAAGTCCGCACCTTTCAGGATGCGGGGCACCTTAAAATGTGTCCATATGGCCTCCTGGCACCATCCCTCCCGTTCCCGATCCACTTGATGTAAAAGGGAGAATGGCACATAAGGGTACTCATACCCATAGTGGCTGGCAACCTTCTGGATCACCAGGCGCTGTAGCCTTGCCAAATTTGGCAATGACCGTGGGTCTCCACGTCCAGGCAGCAATATAGCGTCTGGTGCCCTTCTCAGAGCGGGCACAGCAAGAGGCATGGGGGTGGCGAGTGAAAACGACTGAACAGACTCACCAGTTCCCCAGGTCAGCTGCGGGACGTCCATAGACGGCTGTTGGGACCCACGCGATGTTCTCCGGCCGGAGCGTTTTTGTTTTGTCTGGTAGTGTAGGGGGCATGTTATTCTCTGAACCCCTGTTGCTCATGGAAACATCGGCTCAAACAAACTTTCCAGGGTCTCTCCGTCATTCGACACAGAGTATAATTCTGAGGAGTTGTACTCCTCCGCAGGCAAGTAGGCATATACTTTTGAAGGATCTCTTGGCCAATCCGGCAAACAACTCTTAGTAGGTAGGCCTCAACCGCAGCTGCGGGAGGCTGGAGCAGGCTTTGCTCCAATAGAGGTACACCACATGGAGACCGATGTGCAAATGGTGGTCTCCGGTATGGTCTCGGCGTGTAGTCGGGTCACATCAGTCGTGATGATCACACCGGTCTGGTCATCCTCTCGGTCATTCTCGGTCATCGGGTTTATTTATTCTCCGGTAGAGAAGATGGCGAGGCAGCCGTTCTGAGAGTCAGTGTAGACCAGACCGAGATGAGCTCATTGTTCGGAGGCTCCGGCTCCATGATTTTCACAGACGGGGATGGCTCTGGCCATGTGGCTTCCTCCTACGCGGTGACAACTCCGGTGATGTAATTCGCCCGGTACTCTTTGGGAGCTTTGGTGAATGGCTCCATAACAAACAGATAGGCCCGGCATTTCAGACACCAGGTGAACGGCTGGATCCGCATGGACAGCTCCTCGCAGCGAGGGCAGGACAGTCCTAGTAGCTCCGATCCTCCGCTCGAAAGCAACACAAATTTTCCCTTTGTAGACATCCGGATACCCGTCCCCGTCACGGGCACTCCCAGGTGGAGCAAACATGCTGGAGACTCCCGGTGAATTGGTAGGGGGTCTCAGCCATTGGGCAGCAAAAGTCGACAGCAAGGAGGCAGACATCTCATAGCACACGTGGTCTTCCTTCTTTGGCGCACAGCAACTGGAGGTTTGGCGCGAAATTGGGCGATTCCCTTTGCTTGTTTGGCGCGAAACTTTACCTTGCGTCTCACGCAGGGGTGGGTGACTCCTCCCACTTGAAGAACTTGTCCAGGCACGTTCCAGATGCGTGCTTGCTGCATGTACATCCAAGCTTAGCTGGTTGAGGTTAACTCTCTTGTTACCGGACAGTTCAAACACGACACTTTTTTCTCTTAATTAATCCGTTACTCACGATTTCCGTTGCCAGAGGTAACAGCCGATATCCTGGACGAGCCCCCATGTGTAGCGCTACCCCATTCAGGAGCCGCTGGTTAGATTGGGATCGGCGAATTAAGTTACCTCTGTGTGGTGTCTAGGGGTAGATGTAGTGAGCAGAGCAGTAATGAATGTCCAACCTGTAGCTGAGGTTTTCTGAATGCTTTATTTTTCCGGTCCAACACGACCAACACATCAACTTAAGGTAGATAGGGAAAAGGTTGATGAAAATAGGATAACTTCACAGAGTCTTGGATAGAGAAAGCAGTCCTGCCTTCTGTAGTTAAATCAATCACTTGACCACTCCAGCCGGAGTGGGTGCAGTGCACCTGGACAGGCCTCTCACACAGACCTTGCAGCCAGAGTGTCACCGAGAAAGCTGAGAAGGAACAAGTCCCTGCCACCGACTTTGCTCTAGAAGATTAGTAGACGCCTCTGCCACAGGTCTGTTACTTAAGAGCAATAGAGCATATGCTCTAAATCCGGTCCTCTTGAGAAGTGGAACCCTCAGTAAGTCACTGAGGTTCCCCAGTCACTTCAGTATTTCTGAGCCATGAGGGCCCAAAGTCTTGAACTCCGCGTGGCACGTGCCCCGGCCAGGTAGGCCATAGCGAAGAACCCTGAAAAATGGCGTCTGCCACAGATATACCCCTCCCCAGCATGCCCTGCGAGGGAAACGCTCCTCCAAATGGCTGCTGGGGAAAAGTGGCTCTGCCTGAACCCCTCTAGCGCCACCTGCCGCCCAGAGATGGGATCACATCCCTGGAGCGCAGAATGACCCACAGGACAATTCAGAACTGACAGCTGCCAAACCTGAACAAATCAACCTGAGTGAGAGCAAGTAAGTCTCTCACTATACTAATTTTAGCGTAACACCCTTTCTGAAAGTAAGGGGGCGCTACACCTATTTTGTGGAAATAAAGTGACTTGGTAAAAATGCTTGACCTAGTGAGAACCATCATCCCAGTGAGATGAAAGGCTTACCGGAACTCCAGCGACCTCCCTTACACAGGGAGGTCACAAACCGCTAATTGGATCAGAGATACCCAACCATGGATATCCAGATCTCCTGGCCGTCTCAAGTCTCCTGGACGTCTCCAACCAGGAGCGTCCATATCCGTATTCCCGTGTCCGTATTCAAAGCAAGTGTCTCAAATATCCAAAGGAAGTGCAAATCATGCAAAAAATAAAAAATAAAACTCCAAATAGTGTGATATTATCTCTTTAAGTAGATTTAATGAAATAAAACAGGTGCAATGCTACATGTGAATGCTGCATATAGGTAATCTGATTTCACAGAGTCTCTGATTTACATAAAACAAGGTAAAAACAAGGAGATCTCTGATGCAATTAGCGCTTTGTGACCTCCCTGAGTAAGGGAGGTCGCTGGAGTTCCAGTAAGCCTTTCATCTTACTGATGTAACGGTTCTCACTAGGTCAAGCATTTGTACCAAGTCACTTATTTCCACAAGGATTTTTAGTCGCTTATATGGACTTATCACACATGTCACTTTTTATTATTGCACTTTAACATTGCATATTATATGGCACATTGTTTTGTTTACACAGTAATTAATATATGAATATTTATTTTATGTAGTTTTTCTGCACATTATCGATACAGGAATATTGATACATGGTTTACAAGCGCTGCACTTTTTTTTATCCAACAATAAACCCCAATTCTATCCAAAACTATACATTCACTTTAATTTTTAAATGATGTGTAGAAGCAGTGTTTTTTTAGTTTGAAATGACATTACTTCTGTAGTAAATACTTATACAGGCAGTCCCTGAGTTACGAA
Source organism: Rana kukunoris (assembly GCA_029574335.1). Lineage (NCBI taxonomy): Eukaryota > Metazoa > Chordata > Amphibia > Anura > Ranidae > Rana > Rana kukunoris. The sequence goes on along the minus strand of CM056054.1, from coordinate 78,457,974 downwards.
CACAATAAGGACTGTAGGTTTGTTTGTAAGTCGAAGTCGCAACACTGCATTTGTAAGTGTAACTTCTGCCTGTACATGAATGTGGGATTTTCCGGGCACTTGTGATGTTATCTGGGTCTCTTCTGGCCATGCAGTATATTTAGTACTGCACTGCAGGATGTGTCCGGAGGTTCTCAGAGGTATCTAAGACTAGCGTGGAGCACAAGTGGCCTGCATTTGAGGCCGTTTGTAAGTAGGAGTCATTCGTAACTCGGGTGTTCGTAACTCGGGGACTGCCTGTATCTGATATTATTGTCTGTTGTTAACTATATAATTGGATTTCTTAAATAGGTAAACCCTATAAAACATGTACTTTTTTAGTCCTCTCTCTCTCTCATACATTGGCATAGAGTTTGCATCAGTTGCAGTGGTGTGTAATTTTGTCTCAAAAGGAAAAGAAGGTACCTGCTTCTGTCAGTCAGTACCAGAAACTCATTCATACCTGTCACTCACAAATTACTCTAGTAGTGCATCTCTATGAAAAGAGAAGAAAGTTGCATGTTAGCAGTTCATACACATCAAAGAAGGTAACATGAACTGAAGGGTTCAACTCATGAGGTTTGATTTACTAAGGACCCATGGAGTATTTTTCTGATGTTGCATACCTAGGAAGTCCTTCCCCCAGGAAACGGTCTGGACAAGGAGATGTTAAAGAGATCTCTGAACCATAAGTATGTCCATGGTCTTTTGATAAATGAGCAATGAGGTAAATGGGTCAAAGTCTCTGAAAGTATAATATCGTGTAAGAATGATTATGCCGCCTACACACGACCATTTTTAATGGTCTAGAAAAGTTTTTTTCAACCCAATTCTTGTTAAGCCTGCCTTGCCTACACACGATCGTGAAAAAAAAATGCTTGAGCAAAGCGTGGTGACGTACAACACGTACGAGGGCACTATAAAGGGGAAGTTCCATTCGGATGGTGCCACCCTTGGGGCTGCTTTTGCTGACATCGTCTTAGTAAAAGTTTGGTGAGAGACGATTCGTGCTTTTCAGTCTGTTACAGCGTGATGAATGTGCTATCTCCATTACCAACGAGTGCTCCTGTCTCATAACTTGCTTCTGAGCATGTGCGTTTTTTCACGTCGTTAAAGCCTACACACGACCGCTTTTCACAACGTGAAAAACGATAACGTGAAAAACGATGCAAAAAAATCGAGCATGTTCTAAATTTTTAATGGCCATTTTTCACGTCATGAAAAATGCTCTGGAGCCCAAACACGATTGTTTTTAATGATATTAAAAAAAAAAAATGTAATAAACGGTCGTGTGAATGCGGCATAAGTGATGCTCTTACATTCCCTTTGGAACACTGCAAAATGTGTTTATTTAGAAGTAACATACACAGGCTACAGATTTAAAGAAAAACTATTATATGGGGGTTGCAATTGCTGACCTCTTTCTGGAAATGCTTGTTTGCTTGTTGTCTATGCCTTCATTACCTTCTGAGTCACTCATTTGGAACAAACATACAGATCAGGCAAGCCAAAGAGAAGACAAAGGTCTTTATTTTAATTTTTGTTTCAGGTCAGTAAAAGCATTGAAGCCAGAGGGTCAGCTTAACCCTTTTTTTCTTGTGTTAAGCTGAGCATTGACAACCTCTGTTTTTTTTATTTTTATTACAGGTTTTCTTTAAGGAAAAGCCTGCCCTACCACTGGCCACAGTAACTAACTAGATGTCATCTGTATTTTGTAATAATTCTAAAACAGGTTTAGAGTACTGGCACCATTTAAAATATTTCTCATAGTAATTTTTAAATTAATAGTCACTCATATATACTCAAATATTTAACACTTCCTAGACATGAGATGTGCAGAATACAGTGATATGCAGATATGTACAGTGCACAGGTAAAAATTACACTTCACAGCTGTGTATGGGACCACAGGCATCATGCATAAAAACAATCGTGCATACAAGAACAAAGAAACGGACAGCAGAAACCTTGAAATATATTTATTTATAATAAGATATAAAATTATTTTGAAAATAATTTTGGCCACAGCCTGGATTCATTGGTTTTAATAAATTAACACAGATAATATACCAAACTTGAAAATCACAAATTGTATAACTCAGGGCCAGATTAAAGCAGATCTCCACCCTAAAGTGAAGATCCGCTGATCGGAACCCTCCCCCCCTCCGGCGTCACATTTGACACCTTTCAGGGGGGAGGGGGGTGCAGATACCTGTCTAAAGACAGGTATCCGCACCCACTTCCGGCCCGCAGTCTCGGGCAAAAGACGGGCTTTTCCCGTTGTGTGCTGGGAACTCTCAGCTCCCAGCACACAGCGGGAGCCAATCGCGGGCGCAGCGCGACTCGCGCATGCGCCGTAGGGAACCGGGCAGTGAAGCCGGAGCGCTTCACTTCCTGGTTCCCTCGCCGTGGATGGAGGGGGGAGCAGCAGGGTGACGAGCGATCGCTCATCCTCTGCTGCGGACGGCGCTGGACTCCAGGACAGGTAAGTGTCCTAATATTAAAAGTCAGCAGCTGCAGTATTTGTTGCTGCTGGCTTTTAATATTTATTTATGGTGAACCATCCGCTTTAAGAACATCATAGGCCTGGTGCTGAGGATTTTGGTGGAGCCTTTTATAAATAATAAATAAATGCGTGGGAATCACAGCGCAGCAATGGAGGGCCCAGTCTGAAAATTTAAAGCGGAGGTTCACCCAAAAATCAACTTTCTGACATTAGATCCAGCATACTGCCAACATCTGCAGTATGCTGTTTGTTTTTTTTGTACTTATCGTTTTATGAGCCGTTGTTATCCGGCTCCGAGCGGGGAATCCTGCGGGGAATCCTGCGGGGAATGGGCGTTCCTAAGCCAAGAGGAGTTGATTGACGGGTTGCTAAGGCGTGTCACGCTTTCCGAAAATGCCCAAAGTGACACTCGGGTATTTTCGGAAGGCGTGACACGCCTTAGCAGCCAGTCAATCAAATCCTCTTGGCTTAGGAACGCCCATTCCCCGCAGGATTCCCCGCTCGGAGCCGGATAACAACGGCTCATAAAACGATAAGTAGAAAAAAAAACAAAAAAAACAGCATACTGCAGATGTTAGCAGTATGCTGGATCTAATGTCAGAAAGTTGATTTTTGGGTGAACTTCCACTTTAAGTGTACCCTAATGTGCTAATATACTTGTACATTGTGGCATAACTTACCCCAGGGCCTCTAAAAAGTAGTAATGTCAGGAAAGTTTACTACCGCTTTAATATCACAGGATCCCAGAAACCTCTCATGGGGCCCCCTACTGACCCAGTGGCCATTAGGCAGTGCATACGTGCATAGTTGCCAACATTTAAAAAATATTTTCAGGGACACTTTTTTTCACAAGTGCTATATTTAGAGTAGCTAAGATCCCCTATGTTCCTCTGTATATCACAGTAGTAATCACAAAATTAAATAAGTTCTAATAATGGGACAGAACAAATATGAGAACTGAGATTTCCTTTAGTTGAACTAACAAAAGTGTGTCCATTCTAGAGCTGGAAACATTGAGGGTATTCGGTATCATTTTAAAGAACTGTTTTAGCGGGTAAGCGACATAGGGGAGGAGTACGGATGGTATATAAGTAGGAAGTATGTGCAGGTGAGGGAGAGGAATGTGGAGGGTCTAACATTGGGCACTATGTACAGGAGAAGAGTGCAAAGGGTACGGCAAAAGGCACAATGTACAGGAGAGGAGTGTGGAGGGTATGACAGTGGGCAGTATGTACAGGAGAGTAGTGTGGAGGGTATGACAGTGGGCAGTATGTACAGGAGAGAAGTGTGGAGGGTACGACAGTGGGCAGTATGTACAGGAGAGAAGTGTATGACAGCAGGCACTATGTACAGGAGAGGAGTGTGGAGGGTATGACAGTGGGCACTATGTACAGGAGAGGAATGTGGAGGGTCTAACAGTGGGCACTATGTACAGGAGAGGAGTGTGGAGGGTATGCCAGTGGGCAGTATGTACAGGAGAGGAGTGTGGAGGGTATGCCAGTGGGCAGTATGTACAGGGGAGAAGTGTGAAGGGTATGACAGTGGGCAGTATGTACAGGAGAGGAGTGTGAAGGGTATGACAGTGGGCAGTATGTACAGGAGGAGTGTGGGGGTATGACAGAGGGTAGTATGTACCAGAGAGAAGTGTGGAGGGTATAATGGGGCAGTATGTACAGGAGAGGAGTGTGAAGGGTATGACAGTGGGCACTATGTACAGGAGAGGAGTGTGAAGGGTATGACAGTGGGCAGTATGTACAGGAGGAGTGTGGGGGTATGACAGAGGGTAGTATGTACCAGAGAAAAGTGTGGAGGGTATAATGGGGCAGTATGTACAGGAGAGCAGTGTGGAGGGTATGACAGTGGGCAGTATGTACAGGAGAGGAATGGGGATGGTATGATAGTGGGCACTATGTATAGGAGAGGAGTGTGGAGGGTATGATAGTGGGCAGTATGTACAGGAGAGGAGTGTGGACAGTATGGCAGTGGACAGTATGTATAGGAGAGGAGTGTGGAGGGTATGACAGTGAGCAGTATGTACAGGAGAGGAGTGTGGAAGGTGCGACAGTGAGCACTATGCACAGGAGAGGAATGTGGAGGGTCTAACAGTGGGCACTATGTACAGGAGAGGAGTGTGGAGGGTATGACAGTGGGCAGTATGTACAGGAGAGAAGTGCATGACAGCAGGTACTATGTACAGGAGAGGAGTGTGAAGATTATGACAGTGGGCAGTATGTACAGGAGAGGGGTGTGAAGGGTATGACAGTGGGCAGTATGTACAGGAGGAGTGTGGGGGTATGACAGAGGGTAGTATGTACCGGAGAGAAGTGTGGAGGGTATGATGGGGCTGTATGTACAGGAGAGGAGTGTGGAGGGTATGACAGTGGGCAGTATGTACAGGAGAGGAATGGAGACGGTATGATAGTGGGCACTATGTATAGGAGAGGAGTGTGGAGGGTGCGACAGTGGGCACAATGTACAGGAGAGAAGTGTATGACAGCAGGCACACTGTACAGGAGTACAGCAGAGGAGTGTACAATGTACAGGAGAGGAGTGTGGGGGGTATGACAGTGGGCGCTCTGTATAGGAGAGGAGTGTATTACAGTGGTCACTATGTACAGGAGAGGAGTGTGGAGGGTATGACAGTGGGCACTATGTATAGGAGAGAAGTGTGGATAGTATGACAGTGGGCACTATGTACAGGGGAGGAGTGTAGAGAGTATGACAGTGAGCACTATGGACAGGATGGAAGGATTTAGGGACTGTGCAGTGGTTAAGCGGGTCATACATTGATTGAAATTACACCAATTATGCAGAGACCAGCCATAGTCGATCTATGTATGGGCTAGCTGGTTTTACACAAGTCAATCTAATAATCGACTTGAGTACAACCAGCCTGTTTTTCCCAAAACAATCAGTGCTGCCAGCTATAGATAGCAACACTGATCATTGTACTCACTGGCAGAACACAATAACACTGCAGAAGTGATTCCCCCATCCACAGGTCAGCAGGTGAGAGGGTGTGTGGGGACAGGCTGGGGAGAGATACTAGGAAGTCCCTGGGAAGGCACTGGCTAGTATCAGAGCCAGATACACACAGGTTACAAACGTCGCGATCGTTAGAGCCAGAGCAATAATTCTAGCACTAGACCTCCTATGTAACTTTAAACATGTAACCTAAACATTTTTTAACCACTTCAATACCCAGCCATAGACAATTGACGGCCTGGGATGGGATTTACCATCCTAAGTGGCCGTCAATTGACGGCCTGGGTATTGCAGGCGAATATCTGGACGATGCCTGCAGCCAGAGGCATCATCCAGATATCCATCTCTTCAGCCGGCGATTCTGCACAAAGTAAGAACGATCATAGCGGCGGTTCCGCCGCTTGATCGTTCTTACAGGCCGCGGGAGGGGACATCCCCCCCCTCCCGCCGCCATCCGGTGCTTCTCCGGGCTTACCTGTACCTTCGGGGGCCCGGAGAACGAATCGTCGGCGGCGGCAGGAAGCATAGAGATGACTGGTGACCAGATGGTCACCAGTCATCTCTATGACCGTCGGAGGACCCGGGCGCGATCTGATGACGTCACGCCCGGGTCCCCGTATGTAAACAAAGCCGCGATTGCGGCTGTAAGTCACCATTCATGAGATCGGTGAATTTTTTTTCACCGATCTCATGGTTTCCAGCCTGGAGGTGAGATGTGAGGTCTTATTGACCCCACATCTCTCCATAAAGAGGACCTGTCACACACATTTCCTATTACAAGGGATGTTTACATTCCTTGTAATAGGAATAAAAGTGGAAAAAAAAAAAATATGAAAAAAAGTGTAAAAATAAATAAAATATAAGTAAAAAAAAAAAATAAAAGATAAAAAAAAAATGAAAACGCCCCTGTCCCCGATAGCTCGCGTGCAGAAGCGAACGCACACGCAAGTCCCGCCGACATATGTAAACGCCGTTTAAACCACACATGTGAGGTATCGCCGCGTGCGTTAGAGTGCCAGCAACTAATCTAGCACTAGATCTCCTCTGTAAATCTAAACTGTAACCTGTAAAAAATAAATAAAGCGTTGCCTATGGAGATTTTTAAGTACCGAAGTTTGGCGCCATTCCATGAGTGTGCGCATAATTAAAGCGTGACATGTTGGGTCTCTATTTACTCGGTGTAACATAATCTTTCACATAATACAAAAAAATTGGGCTAACTTTAGTGTTTTGTTATTTTTTTAATTCATAAAACAATTTTTTTTACAAAAAAAAGCGTTTGAAAAATAATTGCGTAAATACCGTGCAAGATAAAACTTTGGAATGACCGTCATTTTATTCCCTAGGGTGTCTGCTAAAAAAAACATATATAATGTTTGGGGGTACTGTGTAATTTTCTAGCAAAAGAATGATGATTATTACATGTAGGAGAGAAGTGTCAGAATAGGCCCGGTATGGAGGTGGTATAAAAGCCTAGTATTGAAGCGGTTAAAGCATCGCTTAGGATACCAAAAAAAAAATTGTGCTAACTTTTTGTTTTTTTTAATGAATGAAACAGTTTATTTCCAAAAAAAAAACATGTTTGAAAAATTGCTGCGCAAATACAGTACTGTGCTAGAGTTGCACAATTAATCGTTAAAAAATCGCGATCTCAATTCAATCCCCCCTTTCATATAACAAATGGAGAGACTTTCAGCTGTCAAAAGAAAATATCTGGGCAGTCTGCCAAGTTCTTAGCAGGAAACATTGGGCCAGATTCAGGTAGAGTTAAGCTGGAGTATCAGTGATTCGCCAGCATAACTCACACTTTGAGCCGGCTTATCTGTTTTCTGTAGTCAGAAAACAAGATACGCCGGGATTGAGTTCAGATACGAGCGGCGTAATTGAATTTCGCCGTCGTATCGGAACTGCAATTTGAAAATGGGCGCTCGGGGCGTTCCCGCTGATTTACGCCAAGAATATGTAAATCAGCGAGAGACAGAAATTCACGATCGTACGTTGGCCCGACGCAGTGACTTTCCGACTTTTCCGTAAGCGATACGCGGCGTAAAGAAAAACATGCCCCCTAGGTGGAGTATCCTATGTTAAGTATGGCCGACGTCATCGCGTCGAATTTAAAAAGTTTTGCTTCGTTTGCGTAAAGCGTCCGTGAATGGGGAGTGACGTCATTGACGTTCACTGACAGAATTTGGAGCATGCGCACTGACAGTCGACGCATGCACAGTACGTTCGCCGCGGGATCGCGCCTAGTTTAAATAATACACGCCCCCTACCCGCCCAATTTGAATTCCGCCGGCTCATTTTCGCTACGCCGCCGCAACTTTAGGAGCAAGTGCTATGTGAATAACAGTACTTGCTCCTAAGATTTTGGCGGAGTAACGTAAATGACAAACGTTACTCCAACATAAAGATCCGCTCTCCTACCTGAATCTGGCCCATAGTAGCTAACGCTTTCTTCTTAGATCAAAGGGATAAACTTCTGTGTGTGTAAAGAAAATTTCCGGACAGTCTGCCAAGTTTGTAACATGAAGCATTGTAACCAACTTCCTTCTTAGATCAAACTGTAAATGCAAGAAATTTAACCACTTAAAGTCCAACACTTGTTTCTTAAGTTAAAAAGCAATATTTTTTGCTAGAAAATTGCTTGAAATCGCCAAAAATTATATATATTTTAGCAAAGACAAAAATGGCAATTGCTGCAATATTTTATGTCACACTGCATTTGCCCACTTCAATGAATAATAGAAAACCATTAAAAAAAAAACAGTAAAGTTAGTCCCTTTTTTTTTTTTTTCATTTTAATGTGAAAGATGATGTTATGCTGCACGAATTGTTAGAGAATCGTGATCTATCTTCTAAGCAAAAAATTTGCAGTTGTTATTTTAGCCAGAATCGTGCAGCTCTATACCGTGCAACATAAAAAGTTGCAAAGACCACCATAAAATCATTTTCTAGCAAAAAACAAATGATGATTTTTTTTCTCAGTCTGCTGCAGTGTGTCAGCTTGTATTTATAATGGCCGCTCTGTATGTAGCTTCTGACAGGCTGTGCAAGCAGGCCCGTATCTCCGGAACCATAAATGATAGCCATCCCATATTTGACCGGTTGTGGGATAGGTCTTTAACTGCCTACCCCCCAAATGTGGGGTTTCTGTGACCTCTGGTCATCGAGCTACAACCCCCGAAGTCGATATTTTTTTGGGGCAAATGGGCCTATCTTGAGAAAGGGGCCTGGAGCTGCAGCTCCAACAGCCCCTATGTTAATCCGGCCCTGGTATCACTCAATCAATTAATTCTCCATCACCAACAACCCCAGCTCAGCCACTGAGACTCAAGCTGATTTATCATTAAGTTCTTAATTCTCCCCTCAGACGACCTGCCCGAGGGAGCCACCACATGAACCGGCCACGACGGGAAGGGGGGTAGGGTGGGAAGCTCCTCCTGCTGTAGATATGTTTTCACCGGCACCTGACCCAGTCCTTATTGGATCCTTATATAGGCCAGAAACCGGCTCCAGAAATTTCTATCAGGACACCTGACCTTAGCTAGCCAATCACTGGCCTATTTCCTAGGCTTCAGAAAACTCCCTGACTAGCTTGATTAATCCGCACCTGTACCTGCTATTAACCCCTTAGCCATCCTAACTACCTGACCTACAATAACCTACTCCCTTAAAACCCACCTAGCCTGACCTTACATAAAACTGCTTGCCCATGATGTGGACCCATTAGGAAAGGAGAGCCTAAACGGCAACTCTCTTTTCTTTTCCCATGGGACCACAGGCATCATGCATAAAAACAATCGTGCATACAGGAACAAAGAAACGGACAGCAGAAACCTTGAAACATATTTATTTATAATAAGATATAAAATTATTTGGAAAATAATTTCGGCTAAGGCCTGATTCATTGGTTTCAATAAATTAACACAGAAAATATACCAAACTTAAAAAATCACAAATTGTATCACTCAATCAATTAATTCTCCATCACCAACAACCCCAGCTCAGCCACTGATACTTGAGCCGATTTATCATTAAGTTCTTAATTCTCCCAACAGACAGGAGGAGGGGCAATAGCCCCCCTTCTGTCACCACCCCAAACCGCGGCCACCTCTATGCACGATTGTAAATCATTATTAAAGATGTCAAGGCCTATATCTGACTCGGGAGATAAAAAAATTTCCATAGCTTTATTAACCCATTTTCGGACCTTCTCCAGGGGGATAAAAGTTACCGATTCCACCCAGCGCAGCTGCTGGACTATTTCGGAAAAAACTAAAACAGTATGAGGGGAAACTATCTTTAGAAAATTAAATGATTCCTTCATTTTGTTGATCAATTCGTATGTCTTAATCTTCCTGATATCATTGCCCCCTAAATGTAGTAATAATATATCTGGGGGGAGGAAAAATTGCGTACAACCTGCCTAGCTCGAAGATTAGATCATCCCATATCATTCCTCTGCGACCATACCAATGTACTCTGATTGCTGATGTGTCCAGGCCCAAGTTTTCAGAATAAATCCTATCCGATGCTCTCTTCTGTGCCCAAAAAACAAATGAGTGACCTATAATCCAAATTGAGCGCTGATGACCTGAAATAGATTAAACTGTTAATAACGGGTGAATGTATAATTTAAAAGCACTCGACTTCCATCTAACAATCCTTTTAATTGAGCTCTCTTCCAACCAATTCTAGCGGCCTCTGTTGCCGCCCCGATTCGGAATGAATGAGATGTTATCTGAACATGGCTTAAGTTAATATGCGCCAAACATTTCTTTAACACTGCCGAAAACTGGTAACTAGATGCAGGCGAACCATTCTTATGCATAAATAATAAGCCACCTGTGGGCAAATGCGCTGATACTCTTCCATATTAATCACTGGGCAAATGAACCCCACTCTTCAAAGAGACCCACCAACCTATACCTAACGAATCAGTCTTAATAAACTTAACAAACAATTTTATACTATCCTCCAGCATGAGTACCTCGGACAATAAAATTCCCGAAAAACCATTACCAGAGGTGGGAAGTAATTCTAAAATCCTAAACGCACTGAAAAACGCCATTACAAAAATAGATTTAAACAAAGTGGCCCCATATACAGAGAAACAAACGGCAGAGGTTGCCCCGCATATTCTGGCTAGGATAGCTGGGGTATAATACAGAAAAAAATTGCGATTGTCACAAATAAATAGTCAATTAGTGCCGGTATTATCAGTCACTAAAAATAACAATAAAAATAAAGAGAAATGGGGAGGCAGCAGCTCTTGTGCCAGGACACAGAAGGAAATGCAACAAGAAAAACAAAGATTTAGAGCTGCGCCTTGTCACCCGGACCCAGTGTAATCAAAAGAGTCCATATATCAATCATGTGGATATAAACAGTCCTTCAGACAAAAAGGTGTAGTGATGAACCTTGACTCCAAAGAAAAAACTTTCTGCTGATCTCAATTCAGGATGGACGTCTGCGGTGACGTCATCACGCTTTGGAGGAGGGTCCTTTCCTGTTTGTTTGCCGGCCGGCAACATTGTGTTTTATATGCCTGTCTAACTCATCTCCCATGTGAGTATTCTGGTTTTTATGATTTTTAATAAATGTCCCAGCGGGATTACGCTATGTCTGCCTCTATTTATCATTCACATATGATCTAACTGGTGGAGTTGCTGAGTGGAGCCCCGGTGTAGGCACTGCCCTAGGATTTGGGATTCGTCCTGGTTCCCTCAAAGGCCGCGGCTGGGTCACAGCCGACTGCTGATTATAGCCATTCCTCTGGTAAGCTGCTTATACTTCTGGTGGTGGGCCACATTGAAAAGCCAAGTTTGAGCACAGTGGTGATTACTATACATCCATCCTGAATTGAGATCAGCAGAAAGTTTTTTCTTTGGAGTCAAGGTTCATCACTACACCTTTTTGTCTGAAGGACTGTTTATCTCCACATGATTGATATATGGACTCTTTTGATTACACTGGGTCCAGGTGACAAGGCGCAGCTCTAAATCTTTGTTTTTCAGGATAGCTGGGGTAACTGGAGATCTATTATGCTTTCTAAAGGAACTTTTCCTATATCCCTTTAAAACCTGTCTCACCGTAAAAAAAAAAAAACTATGGCAAGGAGGCAGGCTATAAATACGCAGGAAAAAGGAAATTCCAGAGAGAGTTTTACTGATGTGCGACCAGAATAGTTTCCCCATCAGAGAGTCTAGAAACAATAGCACCAAATCCTCTGAATAATCTGACAAGGATAAATGCATAGACACCAAAAAGGCCGACTACAGTAACCATGAGGAAGTGTAATTCTTCCAGGTAGAACTGGCCACAGAATTCTGAATATTCTTGGAAATTAAATCAGGTCCCACAGATGGGAAGGAAACGCCACCCCTACCGGATCTGCCCCTGGAAGAAAACCGAAAAACTGGTCCATCTGTAGGCGAGAAAGAGCGTCAGCAATTATATTAAATTTACCAGGAATGTATCTTGCTTTCAACCAGATGTTCCATTTTAGGCAAAGAAAAACCAAATGCCGGAGGTAGGTTACTACAGCGGCAGACTTAGATGATAATGTATTCACTGCAAAAGAAACACCTTTATTATTATCGGTGCTTAACATTAGCCTTCTGTTGCTGAATAGATGACCCCATAATTCTAAGGCCACAATCACCGGGAATAATTCCAGGAGCACTATATTTTTGCAGAAACCATTGGTGATCCACCTGTTAGGCCTATTACACACAAGTAAATAGATTTGTTCAAAACGGTCTGTCCGACCGATTTGAACAAATCTGTCTGCTGGCATTTTGGTTTGCTCGCGTGTACACACGAGCAAACCAAAATCCCCGCCAGCAGACAGCGTGCTGACGTGTCGGTGACATGGCAGTGACGTTGACGCCGGCCACGTCACCGCACCAGGAAGTGAAACACTTCCGCGCATGCGTCGAAACCATTCGGCGCGTTTGCGAGAAGACATGTCTGCTGGTTAGCGTACTAACCATCCATTCTGCATTCTCTCATCAGTAGTTGTAACAGGGATTCCATCGTACGCACCGTCCAGGAAGCTCCTCCTGCTGTAGATATGTTTTCACCGGCACCTGACCCAGTCCTTATTGGATCCTTATATAGGCCAGAAACCGGCTCCAGACATTTCTATCAGGACAATCACTGTCCTATTTCACTGTCTATTAGCTAGCCAATCACTGGCCTATTTCCTAGGCTTCAGAAAACTTCCTGACTGTCAGGGGATGTCTACACAGGCATCCGATACTAGGCAACAGGTCAATGGGCTGCAATAAAGTCAATAGGCACCAGGATAGTGACAAAATATACATTTAATAAAAGGTTAAGCACACGTGAAACAATCGTGTAAAAACCCCCAAGACAAGCAAGCATAACACAGCAAACCCCAAACCAATAAATATATACAAGGTGGGAGCATATATACCAGGTCAAGCAGGGATGTGAGGAACAAGGGGAGCAGAGTCCAGGACAGGGCAGGGATCAAATCAGGAGAGTCCAGCACAAGGCAGAGATCAAATCAGGAACAAGTTGTGTCCAGCTAACAGATCAGGCAGGTAACAGCCTGACAAGGAAAAATACTGAAGCACTGGATTGTAGTGCAGGGCGGGCTTATATACACCTGTAGCAGTTCATCCCAATTAGAGAGGAGTCCATCCCATGGGAGACACCCGCTGGTGGACATCAGAACTGCACCCCTGTTGCTGGGAGAAACAGTGCCACCAGCAGGTGACCAAAGCCATGACATGGATCATGACACTGACTAGCTGGCCTTGATTAATCCGCACCTTAACCCCTTAGCCATCCTAACTACCTGACCTACAATAACCTACTCCCTTAAAACCCACCTAGCCTGACCTTACATAAAACTGCTTGCCCATGCCGTGGACCCATTAGGAAAGAAGAGCCTAAACGGCTACTCTCTTTCCTTTCCCATTCATTGACCTAGCTGTGTACAGCTTCCGGCCGGATTCACACCTATGCGAATTGGTTGCGGCTTAAACCGCATCCAATACGCAGAACATTTCTAAATACATTGTTTTCAATGAGGCTGGTTCACATATGTGCGATGCATTCGCACTGCTCATTGCAGAAAAAACGTGTGCGTATTTTATGCCTTGCGGCACGCGGGTCAGGTGAGAATTCAGGCCCATTATCTTCTATGGGTACGCAGCTCTTCAGAAATTTCTCTCATTCAGCCAAATACACTCCCCCCCCCCCCCACTTTCCCCTCCCCTGTAATTTCTCCCAGGTCTCCAAATTCGCAGCTAAAACAGAGATAATCTGCTGAACACTTCTGTTATCTCCCTGCAGAGATAAGAGAGCTGAAATTCGCACAGCACTAGTGTGATTCCGCCTAAAAGTGCAATTCACCAAATAACACATTTCAATTGCGTAGCAAATTCATGCATGGCTATCCCATTACTGCTAGAAAATATGAGCATTAGTATCATAAAACAAGTCTTTTTCTTTTAAGCTACATCAGCCATAAATGTATTCATTAAAGTGGAAGCAGTGGGAGTCAGACACTGGTGGGTCTTTAGCTGCCATTAGAGGGTTAACTTTTTTACTCCATGCAAGTGCACACACTTTAGGCACAGTGTAAATCACAAGTAATTTTTCAGCAACACTCTTAAACAAATTAAAGTGGTAGTATACTCTATACTACCACTTCACTTACAGGTAAGCCTATAATAAGGCTTACCTGTAAGTATAAAGAATATCTCCTAAACCTTTACGGTTTAGGAGATATTCCCCCCGCAAGGCGCCACTGATTGCAGCGGCGCATGCGCAGCGGGGATCCTCAGCGAAAAGGACCGGCAGCCGCTGGACCTTGCCGAATTGAAGTCTCCCGTGCGCATGCGCAGGAGTGACGACATCGCCGCTCCAGCCAATCACAGCGCTGGAGCAGCGATACCCGGAAGACACGCCGGAGCAAGATGACGTCTCGCTCGGCGTGGACCAGGCAAGTGCTCTTCACCTCGTTCTGAGGTAAGTATTTGCATACTAGCTGATTATGCCTTTTACCTTTCAGGTGGGGGAAATTTTTTTTTTCAATAGCGGGTATACAACCGCTTTAATGCAATAAAAGGATTCTGGGATACATGTCAGAAAACAGTTGTCATTGGGGACCTGTTTGAATTTCTCTGATACTTGAATATTGATCCACTCAACCACAGCTATTGGTATGTTACCTATGATGAATTATATTAGAAGGTTTCCAGCTGAAATTCCAATTAAAGATTTGCTAAGAACATTGATTAAGTCAGTGTCAATCAATGGTGTGTGTCCCTTCCAGCTTTAAAGGCAAGAAAGGATCTTTTTGTGAAGATGCTTTAAATGATAGACAGATTGTACTCTTGTTCTTCTGACAGTGTTTTTTTAAATAAATTTAAATTTTTATGATGCACATTGTAGTTGAAATGTTGCATAAACATAGCCATGCATTAGAGTGCTTCAATGCATGCAATGGAGTATTGTCCTGCATAAATATCATGGTCTTCTTGTAAGATGTAAACTTTTTCATGTACCGTTGCTTAAAGAAAGGGTCTTCTAGAAACTTGCAGTAGGTTTAGGAGTGGATTTTGAATCCATCTTCAACCCAAAAAGGTCCATCTAGCTCAGGGGTGGGCAACCTCGGCCCTCCAGCTGTGATGAAACTACAAATCCCATCATGCCTCTGCTTTTAGGAGTCATGTCTGTGATTGTCAGGGTCCTGCAATGTCTCATGGGACTTGTAGTTTCACCACAGCTGGAGGGCCGAAGTTGCCCACCCCTGATCTAGCTCATCTGTAATATTATCAGCCCATACCATACCTTGCTGGCATCGGAGTGGAGTTGAAGTGGAGCTCTGTGCCTGTTACTGATCCAGCTACAGGCCCCTCTATCTGGTCCATCAGGAGTCACTCATCTCATCAGTCCATAATATCTGTCTGCAGATATTTCTTGGCCCAGTCTTGATGTTTCAACTTATGTGTCTTGTTCAGTGGTGGTCAGGTTTCAGCCTACCTTACTTTGGCCATGTCTCTGAGCACTGAACACTTCTGAGCACAGCAGGTAGGTTGCAGTTCTGGAACATGAGAGCACTGGAGGATAATGGCTTCCTGGTAGCTTCACGTTTGATTCTTCTCAAATGTTTGACAGTTAATTTGCTTCTCTTTTTCTCAACACGTTTCTTGCAACCCTGTTGACTATTTGCAACATTTGGTTCTTAGCAATATCAAGTGTGCTACATTCCTCTGAAAGATTTTTTTACATTTTTGTGACTTTTTGGAGTCAGGTAAATCTCTTTTTGGCCCATTTTTCATGAGGAAATGAAGCTGCCTAATAATTATGCACACCTTGATATAGGGTGTGAATCTCCTTAGGCCACACCCTCCCTCCTTACACAAATACACATCACCTGATATGCTTAAACCCAATAAGCATTCAAGTTTATACAGCTTGGACTATATGCATAAAAATGATGATTTGGCCAAAAATACTAACTTGCCTAATAATTGTGCACACAGCATATTCTAATTCACCCTCCCGCTTAGTCTTGGTTTAAAGGGGTTGTAGAGGTAAATAAAAATAAAAAACCTAAATAGCGTCCTTTACCTCCTTCACTTACCTCATCCTTCGATTTTGCTTTTAAATGTTCTTTATTCTTCTGAGAAATCCTCACTTCCTGTTCTTCTGCCTGTAACTCCACACAGTAATGCAAGGCTTTCTCTCTGGTGTGGAGTGTTGTGCTCGCCCCCTCCCTTTGAGGGGGGAGGGGGCGAGCAGGAGAGTCAGGACACCCACTAACACACAGCTCCTTTCTCTATCGGCAATGTAGAGAGTGTCCTGCCTCTCCTGCTCGCCAAAATACTCACTTGCCTAATAATTGTGCACACAGCATATTCTAATTCACCCTCCCGCTCAGTCCTAGTTTAAAGGTGTTGTAAAGGTAAAAAAAAAAATCCTAAATAGCTTCCTTTACCTTAGTGCAGTCCTCCTTCACTTACCTCATCCTTCGATTTTGCTTTTAAATGTCCTTATTTCTTCTGAGAAATCCTCACTTTCTGTTGTTCTGTCTGTGACTCCATACAGTAATGCAAGGCTTTCTCCCTGGTGTGGAGTGTCATGCTCGCACCCTCCCTTGGACTGCAGGAGAGTCAGGATGCCCACTAACACACCATTCTCTATCTGCAACGTAGAGAGCGTCCTGACTCTCCCGCAGTCTGTAACAGGCGCTTCCTGATGCGTTCCACGCTGGAACGCATTACTGCGACCGCGCGATGGCGTCATCGCCCAGCGCTGCATGCGTTCCACTGTGGAGCGCAGAAGTGCGCCGCGAATCTGCGTTTTTCTTGAATATCGCTGCTTATGCACTGCACCTGGGATACACCTGTTAGTTGATTATAAAGGCATTAATTTCAAATAGAAACATTGTTCTATTATTGTCAGCCGTACCGACCACGCTACAAGACAGGCAACATTATGGCCAGTTAGCAAAAGACCTTCACTGCGTCCAGCCTGTCATCGCTGCAGACAACCTGGGAGTTCTTCCTTGCGGATGCCTTACACTACGGAGTCCCTTGCTGCTAAAAAATTGAAGCCCTGCAAACGGATAAGTAGCAATTGTGTCACTTGTAGTTCTACAGAAAGATCTGCTGCATACTTTCCACCTAAAACAATTGCTGTTATTTATAATGGCTTGTGGCTATTAACATACTACTTGGGATAAACTGTTGTGCCTATTTTCTTTGCTGGGGGATTATCTTAACTACTTGCCGACCGCCCGCTGTCATATTACGGCGGGACGGTGGCACTGCTACGCGAGAGCCCGAAGCTATACGTCCGCTCTTTAGAGCAGGGAACGGCGGGGAACGGGAGCTTTGTGTGTAAACACAAAGCTCTCGTTCCTGTCAGCGGGGAAAACGCTGATTTTCTGTTCATACAATGTATGAACAGAAGATCAGTGATTTTCCCCAGTGAGTCCACCCCCCCATACAGTTAGAACACACCCAAGAACACACTTAACCCCTTCCCCGCCCCCTAGTGTTAACCCCTTCACTGCCAATGGCATTTTTATAGTAATACAATGCATTTTTATAGCATTGATCGCTATCAAAATGCCAATGGTCCCAAAAATTTGTCAAAAGTGTCCAAAGTGCCGGCCATAATGTCGCAGTACTGAAAAAAAATGCTGATCGCCGCCATTACTAGTAAAAAAAAAATATTAATAAAAATGCCATAAAATGACCCCCTATTTTGTAAACGCTATAACTTTTGCGCAAACCAATCAATAAATGCTTATTGCAATTTTTTTTTACGAAAAATATGTAAAAGAATACGTATCGGCCTGAACTGAGGAAAAAAAATGTTTTTTTTATATATTTTTGGGGGATATTTATTATAGCAAAAAGTAAAAAATATTGCATTTTTTTCAAAATAGTCACTCTATTTTTGTTTATAGCGCAAAAAATTAAAACTACAGAGATTATCAAAGTCCACCAAAAGAAAGCTCTATTTGTGGGGAAAAAAGGACGCCAATTTTGTTTGGGAGCCACGTCGCACAACCGCACAATTGTCAGTTAAAGCGACGCAGTGCCGAATCACAAAAAGTGCTCTGGTCATTGGACAGCAATATGGTCCGGGGCTAAAGTGGTTAAAGGGACATTTACTCTATTAATACCTCAGCAATAATTGCTTTTCATATGCAACTATTATTACGAGCTATATTCGCCTCTTATATGCAACTATTAGTTGTCGCTATGACTCCTATTAACTATGTGTACTCTCAAAGTACCTGAGCTATAATTGCCTCTCATATGTAATTATTATTTGTCTCAACGCCTATTTACTACGTGCTTGACATAAGTACCATTTGCTTATAGGCCTTGCCCTAACATGTTGAACATGTTCTCGCTAACTTTTCTATGCTAAGGGTTCACATATTTCATACTTTCTCCCTTAGTGGCCTAATGCACGACGCTATGTAATACTGATAATCCCTTGCATACAGTTGTGCATTGGAATCTTTACGTGCATACTATAATTTTAAACGCTAAGCTTTGGTCGCATGTTGTAATGCATCCATGCTCAGTAGCTCAACGCCTTTCTTTATGTGAGAGAGAGATGATGTAGAGAACCCCCAAACTCCTTTTTGAGTGACGCCTGGGGCCTAATTCTGAATTCTCACATAAAGAATATAATTGAAATCCTTGCTACCGCAGCTGTGGTTCACTCCGTTCACCAGAGCCATTACAGAATAATAGAACCTTAAAAATGAACCCACTGGAACTTGCCAACCATGTGGTCGCCCTTTCTCAAAAGGTAGACGCACTTGCTCAAACTGTACAAACTCTGCAGTTGGAGAACCAAACACTGCAGGATTTAGTTGCGCAAAATCCAAATGTGCCTCCTTTTCCCCCTCAACCTAAGGTCAATCCATCTGCACCTTTTACTGGTGATCGAAAGACCTACAGGGAATTCATTAATGCGTGTAAATTAATGTTTCACAAATGTAAACAAACAGGGCACATGGGTCATCTCCAGGTCATCTCTCCTCACACCGTTGCAGCGTGAGAGAAGAGAAGAGAGATAAATATACAAAACCTGAGTGATAAGCAGTGCACAGCAGTGCCCATAAGTGCCCCATTTGTCACATCTCTGCCCCATCTGTGCCCCACCAGCGCCATATGATCCCCACCAGTGCCATCTGTGCCCCACCTGTGCCATCTGTGCCCCACCAGTGCCACCTGTGTCCAGCAGTGCCAGTCAGTGCTCATCTATGCCCCACCAGTGCCGCCTGTGTCCACCAGTGCCATCTGTGCCCACCAGAGCCACACCAGTTCCACCTGCACCACTGCAGTGCCGCCTGTGCCCACCAGTGCCATCTGTGCCCACCAGAGCCACACCAGTGCCCACCAGTTCCACCTGCACCACTGCAGTGCCATCTGTGCCCACCAGTGCCACCTGCTAATCAGTGACCCTAGAGCCACAGCAGTGCAATCAGAGCCACACCAGTGCCACCTTTGCCCATCAGTTCCACCTGCGCCATATCATTTACGCTACGCCGCCGTAAGTTATAATGGCAAGTGCTGTTTTCACAAAGGACTTGCGTCCTAAGTTACGGCAACGTAACGTAAATGGGCCGGCGTAAGCCCGCGCAATTCAAATGGGGAAGAGGTGGGCATGTTTTATTTAAATGAATCGTGACCCGAAGTAAACAACGTTTTTTTTTAACTGCGCATGCGCCGGCCGTGGACGTATCCCAGTGCGCATGCTCCAAATCACGTTGCAAAACATCAATGAAAACTACGTGAATGTAATTTACGCAAATCCCTATTCGCGAAAGGTTTACGCAAATACAAAAATATATATATATATAATAATATACTTGGGGGGCACACCCTAAAATGCTATACATCTAAGATGGTGCTGCTATAAAACCAAATACAGTACAAAACAGATTATAACGCACACATGCAAAAATTACATTTATCCTGCAAGGCTAGTTAAAAACACCTGAACATATTCAAAAATACTGGGGTTTGGTCACACTATATGGTCATATAGTGCTAAGCCCACTTACTGCGAAAAAGTACCCCGAATTAGTGGGTCCTACCCTAGTAATAGAATGAAAGAACCTGGGTCTCAACCATGGGAGATAAACTCCTCTATGTGGAAGAACTGAAGGGATTCTTCCTATACACTGGTGGCCACTAATGTGAGGTAATGAAGAGGGGGAGGGGTGCTCCAGCCCAAGAGACCTGGTCAGAGTCTATACAAAATACAAAAATATACTTGGGGGGCACCCCCTAAAATGCTATACATCTAAGATGGTGCTGCTATAAGACCAAATTTCTAATACCAAATTATATTACTAGGGTAGGACCCACTAATTCGGGGTACTTTGTCGCAGTAAGTGGGCTTAGCACTATATGACCATATAGTGTGACCAAACACCCGTATTTTTGAATATGTTCAGGTGTTTTTAACTAGCCTTGCAGGATAAATGTCATTTTTGCATGTGTGCGCTATAATCTGTTTTGTACGGTTTACGCAAATGACGTGAACGACGGAAAATTTGACGCTGGCCCGACGTCCATACTTAACATTACGTACGCCTCCATACAGCAGGGGTAACTTTACGCCGGACATACGCTTACGCAAACGACGTAAAAACACTGCGCCTGGCGTACGTACGTTCGTGGATCGGCGTATCTAGCTTATTTGCATATTCGACGTGGAAGTGCCCCTAGCATCCAGCGTAAATAGGAAACTTTAGGACGACCGTGTAAGACGATGTATCTACGCAAAAAAATGGCGTATCTTGTTTTGTGGATACAAAACAATGATACGCCGGCGCAGATTTGAAATTACGGCGGCGGATCTGGAGATACCTAGATGTGTAATTTATGCTCCAAGAATGCTTGAAGTTGCTACTTCGGTATTGGGCAGGCCACACCTGCCCAATACGCCGCCGTAAGTTGTGTATGCTATGTGTTGGAAATATCCTATAAATGGATAACTTTGTGTAAATAAAAATGTGTTTTAATTTTTTTTCCACATATTCCAAAAACATCTGGAAAAAAATTAACCGTTCAAAAGACTCATTATGCCTCATAGGTTTTACGTTGGAATGTTAGCTTTTCAAAAGGGGGTCACTTTGTCGGAGTTTACATTGTCCTGGTGCTCCAAAAGTGTAATGCCGCGTATACACGGTCATTTTTTGTGATGAAAAAAAAACCTATGTTTTAAAAAACGTCATTTAAAATGATCGTGTGTGGGCAAAACGTTGTTTTATGTCTACAAAAAAAATGACCAAAAAAAAATTCGAACATGCTTGAATTTTTTCTTATGTCGTTTTTCTGAATGACGTTTTTTGTGTCATAAAAAATGATTGTGTGTGGGCAAAACGACGTTTAAAACAAAGTTTTTAAACCCACGCATGCTCAGAAGCAAGTTATGAGACGGGAGCTTCAATGGAACAGAGTGCCGTCGAAAGTGTCTTACGTATCCGGATTTTGCAAGAGCATTTTCAGAAAACGATGGTGTGTAGGCAACGTTGTTTTTTAAAATGAAGTTTGAAAAACTGTTTTTTTCATTAGAAAAAACAACGGTTTTTACAAGACAAAAAACGACCGTGTGTACGTGGCATAATAGGTGGTTGAGAGATTAGATGTGTAATGTATGCTCCTAGAACGCCTGAAGTTGCTACTTCAGTGTTGGGACTCTGTATGGGACTCTGTATGTGGCCAGGCTGTGTAAAAGTCTCACACATTTGGTATCGCCATACTCAGGAGGAGCAGCAGAATATATTTTAGCGTATCATTTGTGGAATATACATGCCATTTGAGAGAAATAACCTGTTATAATGACAATATGGTGTGAAAAAAAATCTTAAATTTGCAAAGAATTGTGGGAAAAAATTACAACTTAAAAAAACGAACTATGCCTCTTACTAACTACCTTAGAATGTCTACTTTCCAAAAATGGGTCATTTGTGGGGTATTTGTACTTTACTGGCTTAGGGTCTCAAGAAATGAGAGAAGCTGTCTGTACATCAGGTATGATCAAATTGATACATTTTCAGAAATTGGTACCATAGCTTGTAGACCCTATAACTTTCACCCAGACTAAATGTATGAAGAAAAATTACCTTTTTTGCAAAATTTTATGATAGAAATTAAGAAAAATTCATTTTTTACAAAATTTTCATTTATAGCGAAAAAAAATAAAAACCGCAGAGGTGATCAAATGCCACCAAAAGAAAGCTCTATTTGTGGGAAAAAAAGGAAAACAATTTCATTTGGTTACAGTGTTGTATGACTGAGGCCGCGTATACACGGCAGAGAACCTCGACGGGCAGAACACATCGTTCCGCCCGTCGAGGTTCTCTGCCGGCCGTCGAAATCGGCGACCCGCCCGTCGGGAATGGCAACCAGCCATTCATCCAGGCGGGCCGTCGAGCAAATAGAGAGCGTGCTCTCTATTTCTGCTCGACGGGATTCCCGACGGGATGCTCGCCGAGAGCGTACACACGGCCAAGGTCCTCGCTGGTTTCCAGCGAGAACCTCGGTCGTGTGTACGCCGCCTCAGTTATTGTCATTTAAAATGTGAGAGCACCGAAAGCTGAAAATTGGTCTGGTTATTAAGGGTGTTTAAGTGCCCAGTGGTCAATTGGTAAAAGAGCTTCTGGACATGTGCGTAGTGGTGTGTCTAGGAGGACATACCTTATTGCTTAGTTTAATTTTTGCAACATCGGAAATACGTCGGATGACTACTTGCAAGACTCAGAGCCAGAGTGTCTTTGAACACCATTTTTTTTTTTTTACTGTGCCTTTGTCATTCCTACAAAAGGCGATATAAACTTCTAGGCCTTTTGGCTAGGATCAAGTGTAGTATCAACTATAGCCTTTAGGGGTGTCTCTGCTTCACAGCTAGGACGTTGAGAACCACTTGTAACTACCCAAGCCAATTGGTTCTTGTGGGGTACCCTCTGCTCGGCCTTGTAGGATCGTTGGTTAAATTCAGCTTCACGTACTTGCTGCTATTGGGCAGAGGCTTAGCTCCCACTTGGAACGAGTTTGCGATCTACCCTTCTCCCCCCCACTCCGCATTACTACCTTCGGGCAGTAGATGCTAGAGCCTTTGTAAAGGCTACGAAAAGAGTGAAGACGTTGAGGAACCAGAAGGAAGCCGCCTAAGAACTCCTGAAGTGACATCCAACTCCTCGACGATGGGGAAGAACGAGAAGAAGACTGATAAGATGAAGAAGAACGATAATATGATGAAGAAGAACCCTGCTCCAGCCACTTCCTCCGAAGCCCCCGAGAATGTCGCTGCCTCAACCTCCACTCCTACCCCGGCCGGCGCCTGCCAACCAAAACCAGCCAAGCCGAACCTGCCTGCAGACGGGCTGCCAATCTTGGAGCCCTGGATAAAGCAGACGGTTGTGCTGCAGCTGAAAGAGGTGGACGAAAGAGTCCCTGACATGACCCCGGAGATCTTCGGAAAGAAGATGATCCTGGAGCAGGGCTTCAGCAAAGCGGAGACGCAGAGAATGTCTTTATGCAATGTCCCCAGAGGACACGGACCTGCGTTGGAGCCCTGATCCAGGGTAAGCCAGCCCCTAGCTCCGGGAAGAAGCCACCAGAGATGAAACCAAGAGAGCCACGGAAGGCCACAGGTAAGTCTGCTCCTGCCCCTGTCCCTGCCCCCTCCTCTGGCACACCCCTACCCACCCCCTTTGTGTCAGAGGAGACCCTTCCCCCCGCCGCCCACCCCGGACCTCTTCTCCATGGAGGACTTCCCCGTCCTCCCTCCTCAAACCCCTGCTAGTGGGCCAATAGGAAGCCAGAAAAGGAAGCCTGAGAGCCCAACGGCAGAGTAACCCTGCTGCCTCCACCAAATGGCACAACGGGGTACAGCGCGAAAGCGCTGGACCAGGGATATTAGTGGAAGAACTGGAGTCTGCAGGAGAGGAGGAGATTATGGCCGACACCTTGCCTAACTCCACCGTCAACCTCAATCAGATGATTGACGATGTCCTGGAGGAGCTGAGTCTAACCCAGACCACAGAACAGGCAGCTGAGGAAATGGAGGAGTCACCCCCCTCTTTGGGGAGGTAAGTTCGGCCCCTTGCTCACTAGACCTCATACCCTTTTTCATTATGGCTGAGATCTCAATCTTTTCCATTAATGTGAGGAGTATCAAGGATACTCTAGAAGGCAAGTGGTGCTGACTTTTCTTTCTACTCATCAAAGTGATGTCTACATGCTCCAGGAGTGCGCTCTTCCTCCTTTGTGAAGGTACACCCATCTGACCTCAGTGGACCCTCGGTCCCTCCTACTGGTCCAGGGATGGCGATTGCAAATACGCAGGGGTAGCCATTCTCGTCTCAAAATTCCCTTACCATGTAAGTTACTTTTTAATGTGTGTGAATAAATTGTCGCAACAGAGAGCACTAGATCTCCTCTTTTTTGTTTCTATATGGTGGAGTTTACTGCTGGATTTGAGATATTTGCGATATACACTGAGGGCCAGATTCTCTAAATATTCCAGCGGCGTAGCGTAAGCCAGTTACACTACGCCTCCGCATCGTACTAGAGCAAGTGCTTTAATCTCAAAGCACTTGCTCCGTAGGTTTCGCCTGCGTCGCGTAAATCGCCCAGCGTAAACCCTCGCAATTCAAATGGGGCGGCTTGTATTTAAATTAAGTGCGCCCCCGCGTCAAATGAACTGCGCATGCGCCGGCCGGGGAAAAAGCCCAGTGCGCATGCTCCAGCTCACGTCGGAAAACGTCGTTGAAACCGACGTCAAAACGACGTGAGCGTCATTTACGCAACTCCCTATTCGCGAACGAGTTAGTAAAACGACGTAAGCGACGGAAAAAGCCGACGCTGACCCGACGCCATACTTAACATGGCATCCGACGGGACCCGACGGTACTTAGTAAGGTTACTCCACATAGAAGCTGGGGTAACCTTACGCGAAAGAAAACAACGTACACGACGACGGGGCAGCATTAAAGCGATCGGGAATCGGCGTACTACCTCATTTGCATATGCAAATGCCAAAACAACGTAAAGGCCACCTAGTGGCCGGAGTTGTCATTACAACTACGATCCGCAAGTGTAATGGTTTTACACTTGTCGGATGTAGAAGCGTATCTATGCAAAAGTGATGCTAAGCATCACGCGCATAGATACGAGACAAAAAAAACGGCGATACGACGGGGTATCTGAGATACTCCGTCGTAATGCCGCTGAGAATCTGGCCCTGAGTTGTCAATCATCCTCTTGACGTGTCATATTAGGATCCCGTGGTTGATATATATGCCCAGTGACCTTTTAAGGTCGAATATGTAAGGTGAGAGGCCATCCGTATGCACAGTGGAAGATATCTCTTTGGTCACCTTTACCTACCTGCACTGCACGATTGAGAATCGATTGAATTTTTCTTCACTTACATATATGGGGCCAAATTCTCGTAGATTGCCCGCCGGCGTAGCGTAAGCCATTTACACTATGCCACCGCAACTTAACAGAGCAAGTGCCGTATTCTCCAAGCACTTGCTCTGTAAGTTGCGGCTGCGTAGTGTAAATGGCCCGGCGTAAGGCCGCGTAATTCAAAGGGGGCGGCTTGTATTTAAATTAAGTGTGCCCCCGCATTGATCGAACTGCGCATTTGCCGGACGCAAAAATAGCCCAGTGCGCATGCTCCAGCTCACGTCGGAAAACGTGAATGAAACCGACGTGAGCGTGGTTTACGTAAATCCCTATTCGCGAACGACTTGGTAAAACAACGTAAGCGACAGGAAAAAGACGACGCTGACCCGACGCCATACTTAACATGGCAACGACGTAACTTCGTAAACCTACCCCTCATATAGCAGGGGTAGGTTTACGCTTACGGAAACGACGTAAACGACGACGGGGCGGCGTAAAAACGTTCGGGAATCGGGGGATTAGGCTCATTTGCATAGGCAAATGAGAAATCAACGTAAAGGCCACCTAGCGGCCAGCGAAGTCATTACATCTACGATCCGACGGTGTAAGTGTTTAACACCTGTCGGATCTTCACTGTATCTATGCGTAAGTGATTCTATAAATCACACGCATAGATACCCAGTAAAAAAAACAGATACGACGGTGTTTCCTGCGATACACCGTTGTATCTCTTTTGAGAATCTGGCCCATGGACTTTTCTTCACTTACACACATGGGGCCAGATTCAGGTAGAGTTACGCTGGAGTATCAGTGATTCGCCAGCATAACTCACACTTTGAGCCGGCTTATCTGTTTTCTGTATGCAGAAAACAAGATACGCCGGGATTGAGTTCAGATACAAGCGGCGTAATTGTATTTCTCCGTCGTATCGGAAATGCAATTTTATAATGGGCGCTCGGGGCGTTCCCGCTGATTTACGCCGAGAATATGTAAATCAGCGAGAAACGGCAATTCACGATCGTACGCGGGCCCGACGCAGTGACTTTCCGACGTTACCGTAAGCGATACGCGGCGTAAAGAAAAACATGCCCCCTAGGTGGAGTATGCTATGTTAAGTATGGCCGTCGTCATCGTGTCGAATTGAAAAAGTTTAACGTCGTTTGCGTAAAACGTCCGTGAATGGGGATTGACGTCATTGACGTTCACTGACAGAATTTGGAGCATGCGCACTGACAGTCGACGCATGCGCAGTACGTTCACCGTGGGATCGCGCCTAGTTTAAATAATACACGCCCCCTACCCGCCCAATTTGAATTCCGCCGGCTCATTTTCACTACGCCGCCGCAACTTTAGGAGCAAGTGCTATGTGAATAACAGTACTTGCTCCTAAAGTTTCGGCGGAGTAACGTAAATGACAAACGTTACTCCAGAATAAAGATCCGCTCTCCTACCTGAATCTGGCCCATGTATTTTTTCTGTTTATGAATTTATTTATTTTTTATTAACTTTATTTGAAAGGCACAAAGTGATATTTAATTTATGTTTTTTATTATTTTTTTTCAGAAAAATACGGAAACAAACATTATTTCGGCCTATAGGGCCCAAGTCAACACAGAGATTAAGTACAAGATAGGGTTACATAGTACTAAAGAGACCTGTTTAAAGAGGTTTTAACAACAAAGTAGTACAATTTATGCTTGGTTTGTTAGAATAGAAATGTGAATAAATCTAGGGTGACAAAGTCAAACAACAAGAAAGTTTGTCAGAAAAAGGGACGTCTAGAACATGTTTTAAATACCATATTGACCATGGGAGCCATTGACAGTTGTGTATCTACCTAACATGGACACAAATCGATCTTCATAGTTATATTGGAGTTGAACCATTTTCACTATATCACCTATGGTAGATACAGCTGGGAATTTCCATAGTCTTGCTATATAAAGCCTAGTAGCGAGGAGAATATGTATTACTATATTTCTGAAAAATTTGAGGAATATCTTCTATGCCAATATTCAGAAATGCCAAATTTGGTGACAGATGAAGGTGTAAATAAGTTTTGGATAGTTTGCTGCAAAACCAAAAAATATGGTACAGATTTGCAATTTATCCACACTGTCTCCAGCACTAAGGATTTATTTCAGCATGGAACTTGGAAATGCGATAAGAGCCGGTTTACACAGAGGCAACACAACTTTCAGCGCGACTTTGGGAGGCAACTTGAACACGACTTGAGTATGAATTGGGGCGACTTCAGCGTGACTTACAATGCGACTTGAAGTCGCCTCCAGCAGGGGGAACTCGACGCCAAATTTTAAATAAAAAAACGGCATGGGGTTCCCCCTCCAAGAGCATACCAGGCTCTTAGGTCTGGTATGGATTTCAAGGGGAACCCCCTATGCCAAAAAAATCCATACCAGACCCTTATCCGAGCACGCAGGCCGGTCAGGAAAGGGGGTGGAGAAGAGCGAGCACCACCTCCTGAACCGTACCAGGCGGCATACCCTCAACATGGGGGGGTGGGTGCTTTGGGGCAGGGGGCGCCCTGCAGCCTTCCCACCCCAAAGCACCTTGTCCCCATGTTGATGGGGACCAGGGCCTCTTCCCGACAACCCTGGCCGTTGATTGTCGGGGTCTGCGGACAGGGGCTTATTGGAATCTGGGAGCCCCCTTTAATAAGGGGCCCCCAGATCCCAGCCACCACCCTATGTGAATGAGTATGGGGTACATCCTACCCCTACCCATTCACCTTTGGGGTAAAAAGTGTCATGAATAAAAACACACTAGACAGGTTTTTAAAGTAGTTTATTAGGCAGCTCTTCTTTCGACTTCGGGGGTCTTCCGACTTCTCCCTTCTAACAGGCACCACAGCTGTCTTCTTTCAGCTCTTTTACCATTGGGGGCCCGGTCTTCTCCCGACTTCAGGGGGGTCTTCTTATGACTTTGGGGTGTCTTCCGACTTCTCCGCTCTCTTCTTCTGCTCTCTGGTTCTTTTTCGCTTCTGTCGGGCACCACCACTGTCTTCTTTCAGCTCTTTTACCAGCGGGGGCCCGGTCTTCTGCGTCGCCTTCTTGCCTTTTTCTCTTCTTCGATGTTGACTCGACGCTCCCTCCCGCTGTAATGCCGGGTGTGCGGTACGGAGAAGTCGGAAGAAGACCCCCGAAATCGGAAGAAGGGAGAAGACTGGGCCCCCCGCTGGTAAAAGAGCTGAAAGAAGACAGCGGTGGTGCCCGGCAGAAGGGAGAAGTCGGAAGACCCCCGAAGTCGGAAAAAGACCCCTGGAGCTGCCTAATAAACTACTTTAAAAACCTGTCTAGTGTTTTTATTCTGGACACTTTTTACCCCCCAGGTGAATGGGTAGGGGTACAATGTACCCCATACTCATTCACATAGAGTGGGGGGCAGGGATCTGGGGGCCCCCTTATTAAAGGGGACTCAAAGATTCCGATAAGCCCTCCCCGCCCGCAGACCCTGAAACCAACGGCCAGGGTTGTCGGGAAGGGACCCTTGTCCCCATCAACATGGGGACAAGGTGCTTTGGGGTGGGGGGCCACAGGGCGCCCCTTGCCCCAAAGCACCCACTCCCCCATGTTGAGGGCATGCCGCCTGGTACGGTTCAGGAGGGGGGGGCACTCGCTCGTCCCCACTCCCTTTCCTGACCGGCGGTCTGTGTGCTTAGATAAGGGTCTTGTATGGATTTGGGGGGACCCTCACACCATTTTTTCGGCATAGGGGTTTACCCCTTGAAATCAATACCAAACCTAAGGGCCTGGTATGCCCTTGGAGGGGAACCCATGCCGGTTTTTTATTTAAAATTTGGCGTGGAGTTCCCCTGTGGGAGGGAGGAGCTTACCTTAGAACAGGTTCACACTGGGGCGACTTCCTGTAAAGTTGCCTCACTGTGAACGGGGATCCGACTTGGAGGTGACTTCCATTGAAATCAATAGGTACAAGTCGGATTGAAGTAGTACAGGAACCTTTTTTCATGTCGGAGCGACTGCAGTAGTGTACATTAAGATGGCTCCATTCACTTACATTCATTTCTTCATGCAGCGCAACTTGAGGCGACTAGGGGAGACCTAAATTCGGATCCCAGGTCGCCCCTGTGTGAACCGGCTCTAAGGGGTTAGATACCATCTTAATATACATTTATGCAACATTTCTCATAATTCCACACACTAATGCCCTGTACACACGATTGGTTCATCTGATGAAAACGGACCGATGGACCGTTTTCATCGGATGAACCGATCGTGTGTGGGCCCCATCAATTTTTTTCCCCATCTGTGAAAAAAAATAGAACCTGTTTTACATTTTTCGTATGGTTAAAAAACTGATAGAAAAAAAAATATCGTCTGTGGGGAAATTCATCGGTCAAAAATCCATGCATGCTCAGAATCAAGTCGACGCATGCTCGGAAGCATTGAACTTCATTTTTCTCTGCATGTCGTTGTGTTTTACGTCACCGCGTTGGACACCATCAGATTTTTAACTGATGGTGTGTAGGCAAGACTGATAAAAGTCAGCTTCATCGGATATCTGATGAAAAAATCCATTGGTTCGTTTTCATCAGATGAACCGATCGTGTGTACAGGGCATTAGTTGCTGCAAAAATTAAACTGGGCTATTTTACATTTAAGGTCGGTACCATGTGTGAAGCATTATGTAAATAATTATAGTACTCAGTTTGTGGTATGGCATACTCTGAACATAGAGTAGGGAACTTCCCCCATATAGGTCTTTTATCCAAGAAATGCCTTGTCGTACCCAATGGGTCAGGAATCAGGTATGCAAGGATGTTGATGGGGATGGGAAGTTCAGTATTGCTGCCAGGTAGTAGTCATGTAAGTCAGTTAGTTCAAATCCTCCCACTAACCTAAATTTTGTTAGCTTGCTAAGGGGAAATCAAGCGCTTCTGCCCTGCCATAGAAATGTATTTAGCGTGGATTGCAAAGTGGCAAAAAAGGATTGGGGGACTGTTATGGACACTGTCCTAAAAGTGTATAACATTTGAGGGAGAATTTACATTTTAAATGCCACGAGGCAGCCTGACCAGGATAGTTCATATGGACACAGAACAGAGATGGGAATTCCTCAAAAAGACTGTACGCAAACTCACTGAAAAGTATATTTCCATGAGCAATACTACATTTATAAGGCTAAAAATAAAACCTATGTGGCTCACGGCCAAAGTAAAAATGGCTATATAACATAACAAATTGCTTTTTAAAAAATATAAAAATGAAGGAAAGCTTGATAGCTTTAAATGTTAAAATGTTATTGTTTTTTTTTTTTTTTAAACAAAGAATATAACAGAATATGTAAAAAGGAAATCAAGAAATCAAGAAGCGAACGACCGATTGCAAAAGATAGGCCAAACTCCCAAAAAACGATTAAAATATATTAATAGTAAAAAGGTCAGGTCTAAACATGTAGGCCCTTTACAAAATAATCTAGAGTGGGTGACTGGGGACAAAGAGAAGGCACATTTATTAAATACTTTCTTCAGCTCTGTGTATAGAGAATGGGGCAACTCGTGTCCATAATGGGGGTGGTAGTGACACAGCCCCAAATGATCCACGATGGCTCAAAAGTGATATGGTCCAGAAATATTTAGACAGAATAACGGTGGATAAAACACCTGGACCAGATGGCATTCACCCATGTATCCTAAAAGAATTAAGCTCTGTCATTTCAAGTTCATTGTTTCTAATATTTAGGGACTCGTTAATGACTGGAATGGTACCACTTGATTGGCACAAGGCCAATGTGGTGCCCATATTTAAAAAGTGATCAAAGTCTTTGCCAAGTATCTATAGACCTGTTAGTTTAACTTCTATAGTCAGGAAGATACTGGAGAGTTTAATAAAAGAGCACATACAGTATCTCACAAAAGTGAGTACACCCTCACATTTTTGTAAATATTTTATTATATCTTTTTATGTGACAACACTAAAGAAATAACACTTTGCTATAATGTAAAGTAGTGAGTGTACAGCTTGTATAACAGTGTACATTTGCTATCCCCTCAAAATAACACACAGACAATATTGTCTAAACCGCTGGTAACAAAAGTTAGTACACTCCTAAGTGAAAAGGTCCAAATTGGGCCAAAAGTGTCAATATTTTGTGTGGTCACCATTATTTTCCAGCACTGCCTTAACTCTCGAGCATGGAGTTCACCAGAGCTTCACAGGTTACCACCCAAGTCCTCTTCCACTCCTCCATGACTACATCATGGAACTGGTTGATGTTAGAGACCTTGAGCTCCTCCACCTTCTGTTTGAGGATGCCCCACAGATGCTCAATAGGGTTTAGGTCTGGAGACATGCTTGGCCAGTCCACCACCTTTACCCTCAGCTTCTTCAGCAAGGCAGTGGTCATCTTGGAGGTGTGTTTGGGGTCCTTATCGTGGAATACTGCCCTGCGGCCCAGTCTCCAAAGGAAGAGGATCATGCTCTCCTTCAGTATGTCACAGTACATGTTGGCATTCATGGTTCCCTCAATGAACTGTAGCTCCCCAGTGCCAGCAGCACTCATGCAGCCCCAGACCATGACCCTCCCACCACCATGTCAAACTGTAACTAAACACACACTTGGATTACCAGTAATCCATGCCCTTAGTCTGCTTGTCTTCAGCAAACTGCTGGTGGCCTTACTTGAGCAACATGAGCGACTTTTGAGAATCGATCGACGATCGACTATCAAAAATCTCGGCCGTTTACCCCAGCCTAAGCACATATCATGTGCTTTGATCAACAAAAGATCGGCAGTAAAATACCGACTAGAAATCCATGCTTTCATCCTACAATACGATCTAGACTGCCTCTTTATTACAGAGAGCTGGCTCACAGCCGACTGTAACACCATTCTAAGGAAATTGGTGCCAGAAAACTATCGTATTATAACTGAAAACAGAATAGGGCAAAGAGGAGGACTGGCGGTGATCCATAAGACTCATCTTGCGATCACTAAACCAGTCCTTCAAAACCCTCTTCCATTCATGGAAATCCTTACTCTACAACTCCAAACAAACTCCCAGGTGACCATCTGGATTCTACTCTGCTATAGGCCACCTGGCCCAAAATCGCAGCTTCTACCATCATTGACAGACTTTATCTCCACCTATACCCTTAACAGCAAACACCTTTTGCTGCTCAGGGACTTCAACCTCTGGGCCAACTCCCCGCAAGACCCCGTTGCCGACGCCTACATTGACCACCTGGAAGGATAAGGGCTACAACAACTAGTATGTGGGCCCACACATGCTTCAGGTCACACACTCGATCATATTTTCAGACAAGATCTGGAAATAAAAATCTTGGAAAATGAACTGTTGAAATGGACAGATCACCATGCAATTAAATTCATTAATTCCGAATTCCCCCCTTAACAAAAACATCAAATTCAGTGACAACACACTGGACTAGATGTCAGAAGAAGCTCCACTCGGAACTCTTCAAAGCCACGTTAAGGAAAAAAAACAAAAACAATTCAGCCGCATCAAAACGGCTGAAGAAACACTGGATGCCATAAACACAGCCCTATTACAGTCAGCTGACTTAATAGCGCTGAAACGTAAAACCCACATCCGGAAAAATAACTCCAGCTGGTTCAACAACCAACTGGCGTTACTAAAGCAAGTGCACAGAAGGGCGGAAGCCGCCTGGAAAAGAAGCTCTTCAGATGAGAACCTCTCCATCTACAAGGCAACAACAAGAAAATACCACAAAGAAATCAACAGCGCCCTTAATCGCCCCCGCAAACTCTTCAAGCTGGTCACCCAGACCATGAATCCAGGCTGTCTTGAAGCCCCCAATTCGGACACACAAGAATTTTGCAATGAATTATTGTGATTACTTTATTAATAAAATCGAGGGAATCCGGCAAAGCATTCAGCAGAACAATTCCCCCCGTAGCCCCCCCCCGTAATTATTTACACAACACCTGCAGTAATTCACCACAACCAGGTAAGTTCACGCTGGAACCCATCCCTATCCATGCCACTAAAAATATCATCGGTACTTTGCTTAACAGCACTGCGCCGAATGATATCATCCCCACCAAACTGCTGAAGGAATGCGCGGACATCCTGGCACCTCCTATCACGCAGCTTATTAACCAATCTTTCAGGGAAGGCATAGTGCCCTCCCAGTTGAAAAAGGGCATAATTCGACCCATCTTGAAGAAACCCACCCTGGACCCCAAGGACCCACTCCACTGCCGTCCCATAACAGGCCTGAATGTACTCTCAAAAGTAATGGAAAAAGTAGTGGTACAACAGCTGCAACAGCATCTAGATACCCACAATCTACTTGATCCATTTCAATCGGGATTCCGGCCCGGACAAGGGACAGAAACAGCATTGCTCAAGATATGGGACGACGCTCTCGAGGCTGCAGACAAAGGAGAATCTTGTCTTCTGGTTCTGTTGGACCTAAGCGCAGCCTTCGACACAGTAGACCACAAGCTTTTATTGACTCGGCTAGCTGAAGTAGCCAAAGTCGCAGAAGGCGATTTATCTTGGTTCTCCTCTTTTTTGGAAAACCGATCGCAAATAGTAAAGTTAGGACCTTTCACTTCTGAAAAACGCACATTATCGTGCGTAGTCCCTCAAGGATCCCCTCTGTCGCCGGTGTTATTCAACATCTATCTTCGTCCTCTTTTTAAAATCATCAGCAGCCAAAAACTGCTCTATCACTCATATGCAGACGACACGCAACTGTATTTCCGCATTTGCAATAAAAAGGATCACCACCTCAATCTAGAGACATGCCTCTCTTTGATAGAGGACTGGATGACAAGTACCAAATCGCTCGTCTACAAGTCGTTCAAAATACGGCCGCTAGACTTGTGACTGGGAAAAAACCTTGGGAATCAATCTCACCTTCAATGAGAACCCTTCACTGGTTACCAGTAAAAGACAGAATCAATTTTAACCACTACAGATCCGCGCTATTGACAAAAGACGTCAACAGCGCGGACCTGAGGCGCCGGGGTCACGTCTTTGGACATCAATGTTTTTGTAATTCCTGTGCCATCGCATCGCCGAGGATTCAATGCGTGTACCCGGCGGCCCGCGGTGTCTGTCAAGTACACACGATCAACGGTGACAGAGCAGGGACGTGGAGCTGTGTGTGTAAACACACAGCTCCACGTCCTGTCAGGGAGAGTGGATACCGATCTGTGTCTCTTGTACATAGGGACACAGCATCGGTCACCTCCCCCAGTCACCCCCCTCCCCCCACACAGTTAGAACACACCCAGGATATACATTTAAACCCCTTCCTCACCCCCTAGTGTTAACCCCTTCAATGCCAGTCACATTTATACAGTAATTAGTGCATATTTATAGCACTGATTGCTGTATAAATGTGAATGGCGCCAAAAATGTGTCAAAAGTGTCCGATGTGTCCGCCGTAATGTCGCAGTCCCAATAAAAATCGCAGATCGCCGCCATTACTAGTAAAAAAAAAAATATTAAAAAAGAAATCATAATTCTGTCCCCTATTTTGTAGGCGCTATAACTTTTGCGCAAAGCAGTCGCTTATTGAGATTTTTTTTTTACAAAAATACGTAGAAGAATACGTATCGGCCTTAACTGAGAAAATTAAAAAAAAAAAAAATTGGGATATTTATTATAGCAACAAGTAAAAAATATATATATATATTTTTAAATTGTCGCTCTTTTTTTGTTTAAAACGCAAAAAATAAAAACCGCACGGGCGATCAAATACCACCAAAAGAAAGCTCAATTTGTGGGGAAAAAAAGGACGCCAATTTTGTTTGGGAGACACGTCGCACGACCGCGCAAATGTCAGTTAAAGTGACGCAGTGCCGGAAGCTGAAATTTCGCCTGGGCACGAAGGGGGTTTATGTGCCCAGTAAGCAAGTGGTTAAAGCACTCTAATGTCTAATGCATAGATGTATCCATGGGAATGCTCCCCATTATTTATGCGAAAAAATAAAAGCTCATAATCCCAATTGCGTTCTGCGATCCACCAATCAAAATCTACTCCAGATACCGAAAGCCAACTACAAGTCCAAATGAGAAAGAAGATTTTGCGTTCCAAGGTCCCAGACTATGGAGCGCTTTACCAACCAGCATTCGGTTGGAGGAGAACCACTTAGCATTCAGGAGAAAGATCAAGACTCATCTCTTTTGATACCAAAGGAGACAGGAACAACAAGCGCCCAGAGGCGATTTAGTTCGCATGTGCCGCGCTATATAAGTTTTCATTCATTCATTCAACATCTTTAGAAGAGGCTTTTTTCTGGGATGACAGCCATGCAAGCCAATTTGATGCAGTGTGCGGCGTATGGTCTGAGAACTGACAGGCTGACTCCCCACCCGTTCAACCTCAGCAGAAATGCTGGCAGCACTCATACGGCTATTTTCCAAAGACAACCTCTGGATATGACACTGAGCACATGCAATCAACTTCCTTGGTAGATCATGGCAAAGCCTGTTTTGAGTGGAACCTATATGGTCTTGGCCACCATGCTGCAGCTCAGTTTGAGGGTCTTGGCAATCTTCTTATAGCCTAGGCCATCTATGTGTAGAGCAACAATAATTTGTCAGATCCTCAGAGAGTTCTTTGCCATGAGGTGCCATGTTGAACGTCCAGTGACCAGTATTCACACCTGAGACCTTTTTACACTAATGAGTCACATCACACAGGAGAGGGACAATGTCTAATTGGGCCCAATTTGGACATTTTCAATTAGGGGTGTACTCACTTTTGTTGCCAGCAGTTTAGACATGAATGGCTGTGTGTTGAGTTATTTTCAGGAAACAGCTAATTTACACTGTTATACAAGCTGTACGCTCACTACATTGTACCAAAGTGTAATTTCTTCAGTGTTGTCACATAAAAAGATATAATAAAATATTTCCAAAAATGTGAGGGGTGTACTTACTTTTGTGAGATACTGTAGATGAGTTCTTGCTGTAAAAATAGTATTTTAAGCAGAAGACAGCATGAAAGACAGAAGTTGTCAAACAAACCTGATTTCTTTTTATGAGGAGGTAAGTAAAACTTTGGTGGCTGTGAATGTGGTATACTTGGTGAAACGGTCACCACCGCTTACGATCTTCCATCCAACCACGACAAGCTTATCTGACACACTGCGACAATCTTGCATACACGATCCATATCCATTCCCATAAACAAGATGAGACTCAAGCTCTGCACTTGCTTCAAAGATATGACAATTTATTGGTATTTTCTCAGCTTCTTATACAGTCTCAAGCATAATACAGTTCATCACAGGACAATGTAGTCTCCACCCCCCTTCACACCATGGGGGGCTTCAATCACACTCTAAAAGGCATTCAGGTAAGCTAACCATGTAGACTTGTCGGCACTGCATCTTCAATAGTGTTCAATTAACCTTGAATAATACACAGACATCTAGTTGAATAAGTCATCTAGACAGCTTTATCACACAATGGCAGAGTCTTGTGAGAGTGGGTGCAATCAACACCTTCAACGGAATGTCTTTACAGTGAATAGCCAACACCTTAAGATATTTCAATAGCATATTATACAGAGGTATGAGTCACTCTGGTCTTGTAGACCTGAATTACCACATTTCAAAAGCATGTGTGCCCGGACTGAATAGCCAACAGCTTTTGATATTTGAAGACATCCTGCAAACATGAATTATTATTAATGTCCCATCTTCTGTAATGAATGAATTATGATTCTTTGTCACCCTATGGCCCTAGTGGACATAAGGTGACCCTAGACATAGGAATATCTCAGTCTGTCACGGTGCATTCCGTTACACTTGGATTTTGCAAAATCGCTTGGCACAGTTCCCCACGCGCGGCTCATGTGTAAGGTAAAGTCTACATACTTGGAAAGATCAATTTGTAAATGAATAGAAAATGGGCTAAAAGACAGGATTCAGAGAGTAGTGATTGATGTCTCTTACTCTGAATGGTCTAAGGTTATCAGTGATGTACCCCAAGGTTCAGTGTTGGGACCCTTACTTTTAAATATCTTTATAAATGAAATAGGGTCTGAGATTAAACGTACCATTTCTGCCTTTGCAGCTGAAACTATGCTACTCAATGGAATAACGTCCTTACAGGATATTGCCAATTTACAAGCTGACCTCAATGCACTAATTGGGCTACTAAGTGGCAAATGAGTTTAAATGTTGATAAATGTAAAGTTATGCACTTGGGGAATAGGCATATGCATGCATAATGCACACTCAAGGGAGTACAATTGGTGGAATCCTTCTCCAGAAGGACTGGGGTTTTTGGTAGATTATAAGCTCAATAATAGCATGTATTGCTAAGCTGCGGTTTCCAAAGCGAGCAAAGTAATTTTTTTTTTAAGAGAGGCACGGACTCCAGAGAGAGAGAGAGAGAGAGAGAGATATTTTACCCCAGTACAAATCATTAGAAAGACCTCAATTGAAATATGCAGTTCAGTTTTGGGCACTAGTTCTCAAAAAGGATATCAGGGAACTGGAGAAAGTGCAGAGAAGGGCAACCAAACTGATAAGAGGCATGGAGGAGCTCAGTTATGAGGAAAGATTAGAGGAACTGAATTTATTCCCTCTTAAGAAGAGGAGATTAAGGGGGGGGATATGATTAACATGTACAAATACATAAGTGGTCCATATAGTGAACTTGGGGTTAACCAATGAAGCTGACTGATGTCGTGCCTACACACCATCGGTTAAAAAAACGATCGTGTCAGAACGCGGTGACATAAAACACAACGATGTGCTGAAAAAAAATGAAGTTCAATACTTCCAAGCATGCGTCGACTTGATTCTGAGTATGCGTGGGTTTTTAACCAATGGTCGTGCCTACAAACGTTTGTTTTTTTTGCTTAGGTATTCATTGGTTAAATGTAAAACAAGTTTGCTTTATTTTAGCCGATGGATAAATAACCGATGGCGCCACACGCGATCGGTTTTGGTCTGATGAAAACGGTCCATCAGAGCGTTCTCATCGGTTTGACCGATCGTGTGTACGCGGCATAAGTCTAGAGGAAAAAAGATTTCATCTGCAAATATGAAAAGGTTTCTTCACAGTAAGGCTTCTTTCACACATGTGGATCAGTTTTAAGACATCCGTTTGCTCAGCAGGGATCGCTTCATTGATTCCCGCTGAGCTGGCGGATGACTAGTCCGTCTCTGCTTCCCTCTATGGGGGGATCGGATGAAAGCTGACCGTCTGTCCGTTTTCATCCGATCCGTTAGATGGAAGAATAGGGTTTGCATCCAGCATACTTTAGCAGATCAGATGTTAGCGGACATGTCATCATAAAAATGTATGGAGCGGCCCCTCAGGTCTGCCTGAAAAAACTGGCAGGCAGATCTGAACGGTCTGCGCGTGTGAAAGGGGCCTAAGAGCTGTCAAAATGTGGAATACATTCCCTCCAGAGGTGGTTCTGGCAAGTTTAGAAGCTTTAAAAAATTCTTCTTCTTCTTCGGAACAAGCCCTGGTTGCAGACCCCTCTCAAGCTAGGCATGACTCTTGGAGGGAGGCACAATCCTTCTATAACTCTGTTCTATTAACGGCAGCAGAGAAGAGCTGATATTTTCAACAACAAAGTTATTTAGAGGAAGGGGAAAACACGGGACGCCTCCTTGCCCTTATAATAAGGGGGCAGCGGGAAACCTCAAATATTACAGCAATAGAGGCAAATACAGGGGAGTTGCATACCACAGGGCCCGATATCCTGAAGGATTTCCAAAACTTCCATGAGGAACTATACTCCTCTAAAGCTAGATACAGCCCATCAGATATGACTGATTTCCTGCAATCATGTACCTTTCCACAGCTGTCTGAAGCTGATAGGGAAATGTTAAACTCGCCCATCACTATGTTAGAGCTGAAGAACGCCCTGCACGAGGCTTTACTACATAAGTCCCCAGGACCAGATGGCATACCGGCAGAGGTATACTCTCAGTATGAAAAGATGCTTCTGCCGCCCTTGCTGCAGACTTTGCAGGAGGTAACTGAAACAGGTACCCTACCAGAGAGCCTGCAGGAAGCCATAATTATTGTCATATTAAAGCCAGGAAAGGATAAACTGTTGTTGGATTCCTATCACCCAATATCCTTGCTAAATGCAGATGTCAAGCTATTGGCCAAAATATTGGCCTCAAGGTTATCACGGGTGATAGGAAAACTGATACATAGAGATCAATGTGGCTTTATACCATCTCGCTCCACGGCGGATAATATTCGGCGACTTTATTTGAATTTGCAGATGTCGGTAGTCAACCCGGGAGGTAGGGCCATTCTGTCGCTGGACGCTGCTAAAGCATTTGACTGTGTGGAGTGGCCCTACCTCCTGGAGACCTTGGCAAGATTCGGAATGGGAGACAGGTTTATAGAATGGGTGAAGGTGCTGTACTCTGAACCCAGAGCCAGACTCTGTATCAATAACAATCTTTCATCTGCGTTTAAGCTTTATAGAGGTACCCGGCAGGGGTGCCTATTGTCCCCATTGCTGTTTTCATTGGCGATTGAGCCCCTGGCTATCTCTATTCGCCCCTCCACCGAGGTGGTGGGATTCCGTAGGGGTCAGAGGGAAGATAAGATATCATTGTATGCAGACGATGCGCTAATCTACTTAAGCGACTCTTCTGCATCGCTGCAGGCAGTGATGCAGATCATTGGGAAGATTGGTTGCTTCTCGGGGTTTGCCATTAACTGGTCAAAGTCAATCCTGATGCCTATAGACAAAATGGAGGGACCACTGCCACATGGAGCAGAGCAGATTGTTATAAGCAACAGTTTTAAATACCTAGGAGTGGTGATATCTCCAGGTCCAGCGGAGTATCTCCAGCTAAATCTGGGCCCACTATTGGCTAGACAGAAGGAAAAATGCAACAGTTGGTGTAAACTCCCACTATCGGTGGTAGGAAGGGCAAATCTAATTAAAATGATATGGGCACCACAGCTCCTATACGTCTTCCACAATTCCCCTATGTGGATTACGAACAAATGGTTTAAACAATTTGAAGCATTGATGAGAGGCCTGATATGAAGAAAGAAGACAGCCAGGATTAGCCTAGCTACCCTTCAGTACAGAAAGGATAGGGGAGGCACATCCTAAAACTTATTTTTTGGCTGCTCAGACTCAACATCTAGCAGGATGGGGAAGGGAAAAGAATGAGGACTCTATTTGTAATATGGTAATGAGTTGTGCCCCTGCATTAGTAGCAGCATCTCACCTGGAAATGGACCTCCCTAGCATACCAGGCTCTGCCCCGACAGGTATCTTGCTTAAAAGGGTTTGGGAGGAGGTTAGGAAAGCCTTGGGAATAAAGAGACCGTTGCCCTTTACCCCGATATGGCATAATCCAAGATACCCGGAAATACAGAAACAAGGGGGATTCATTGTGTGGAAGGAGAAAGGGGTACATTTTGTCGAGCAGTTGTATGAAGGGGAGGTATTGAAAACATACGAACAGTTGTGTCGGGAATTCCAATTAAACCCAAAGGGAATTTATCAATACCTCCAACTTCGACATGCGTTACAGGTACAACAAAAACACAATCCCTAACAACATCGGCAGCCCCCTTAATCAAGGCAGTACTTGGAAAAGAGGATCGGAAAGGACTAATTTCCAAAATATATTAGGGAACTACTATCTAGGGCTCAGGATTATACATCCTTAAAATGTCGCAGCAAATGGACTGAAGATGTAGGGAATATAGACGAAAGCCTCTGGAAAAGGGCCGTAGAATGTATTCCCATAGTATCGATATCAGCATCACACAGATTGTCACAGCTATTCATTTTGCACCGGGCATACAGAACACCAGAGCAGATGCACAGGTGGCGAGGAAGAGACTCCCCGCTATGCCCCAAGTGCAAAATACATCAGGGCGATTTCATACATCTGATCTGGAGATGTCCAAAACTACACCGGTATTGGGAGGATATCTCCCAGTGCATAAGTAGACTTGCACAGACACCTATCCCCCTGGACCCCCTGGTATATATATTGGGGTCCATAGAGGCGGATACCTTCCCAAAAAGAATTTATATGATGTTAACTAAAGTATTATATCTAGCAAGAAAACTTATAGCACGATACTGGATGGCACCAGAGGTCCCCACGGGAAGGCAGTGGATTCTACTAGTGAACTCCTTACTTCTTAGAGAAAGACTAACATATAGTCGTAGGGGGGAAACTGGGAAATTTGATCAGATTTGGCAAACATGGCTGAGCGACGACAGACTTTCTCCGCCACAGTCGATAAGGGATAGACTACGGAGATAAATATAAGGAATAGGGAGGAGTAGTGTACGAACACAAGAAAATAAATGAGAGGTAACATTAAATAATCATGATAAGGTGGTGTGGGTAGGGGAGGGAGGGAGGGTGGCAAATAGAAACACGCACAAAATAATGCACAAAAGGGATACAGACAAGAAAAGGGAGCAAGTCTGGGAACTAGTTTTACATATTTTATTATCTATTTAATATGCACTGTATTTTGTATTTGCATATCCGCACAAAGTGTATGATAAATGTAAACTGTGAATAAAAAAGAAATGATTTAAAAAAAAGAAAGGTGAAAAAAATGTACCTGTACGTTACCCCTCCCCCCCGTGGGTGGGGGGTGCGATTGTACCCCCCTGGTGCCATAAGGCAGTCGGCTTTGTTTCAGGAGCTATCTGTCCTGAGTGGCAGGCCCTCCCGATCGCTCCTGACGAATGAAATCATTCCTCTGCCTGTGCAAGGGCTTATCCCTCCACATGGGCATAACTAAAAAGAGTGAAATTCGGTCATATTGGTCCACTGACCCAATTCACCATATGCCCGTGTTCTCTGCCTGCATGACCAGGACATGATACTAGCAGATCTTACGGTTTATGCACTTCAATGATAATGAACTCTGTCATCCTTGAGGTGACCCTGGATACAATTGGCTCTACAAAA
This sequence comes from Rana kukunoris, assembly GCA_029574335.1. NCBI lineage: Eukaryota > Metazoa > Chordata > Amphibia > Anura > Ranidae > Rana > Rana kukunoris. The sequence continues at coordinate 78,415,590 of CM056054.1, read as the reverse complement.
TTCGGCCCCTCGTAAGCCACACCAACTAACGGTTTGCAGCCTTGTTTACTCCCGATCAAGTTGTTTGCATTGATGAGTCCATGATTAAATTTTCTGGCCGCTTGTCTTTCAAACAGTATGTTCTCAGCAAGCGTGTCAGATATGGGGTCAAGAGGTATAAGCTCTGTGACAGGGCAACAGGCTATACATGGAGTTTTACGGTTTACGAAGGAAGAGATAGATACGTAGAACTGGAGAACTGCAGAGACTACATAGGGAGCACTGGCAAGATTGTGTGGGACTTGGTGACACTCTTATTCGGAAAGGGGTACCACTTGTATGTGGACAATTATCACACGAGTGTACCACTTTTTAGTCACTTGTTTGATCATTAAATTGGCGCATGTGGCACTGTGCAATCTAATCGCTGTGGGTTATCCCAGTAGCTTGTAGGTTCCCGTCTTAAGCTTGGGGAGAGAGCCTACTTGAAGTGTAATAATTTGCTCACTGTGAAGTGGAGGGATAATAAGTATGTTTTCATTCTGTCCTCCTTTCACGCAAACATGACGGTCCAAATTCCTACTGCGACTGGTGTTGTGGAGAAACCCCTCTGTGTCCATTAATATAACCTTAATATGGACACGGGTACAAAAAAAGTGTCTGTATACTTATTTAAATTGGCTTCGCTGAACGCTCATGTGCTATACAGAGCTTCAGGACAGACTGGATCCTTCCTTAAATTTCAGGAAGAGATCGTCACAGCCCTTCTGTCTCCATACGGTGCTGCACCCCACCTTCCCAATGCAAATGCAGTAAGCCGGCTGCATGAGAGGCATTTTCCAAATGTCCTCCCTGGTACCCAATGAACCCCCCAAAGAAGATGTCATGTCTGTAGCAAACGCGGATATAGGCGTGACATATGCTTTTATTGTCCCTCCTGTCTTGACAATCCTGGTCTTTGCATTGGTTAATGATTTGAACGCTACCATACACTAGTGGAATATTAGCATAAGGTACAGCACTGCACAGATTAGGACACACTTTCACAGGGTCTCCCAAAATGAGAGACCCGAACCGTTACAGTTACAAATGAAAGTGTAAAAAAATAAAAATATAAAATAAAATAAAACATAAATAGTTGTTGTTTTATTGTTCCTCCTCTCTCTCTATTCTCTCTATTGTTCTGCTCTTTTCTTTTTTTACTGTATTCTAAGCTTAACTGCAATGTTTTATCATGTTTGCTTTTCAGCTATGTAATTATTTTATACTTTACTGTTTACTGTGTTCTATTGTTAACCATTTTTTTGTTTTCAGGTACGCCATTCAGCTGCAGCACTGATTTATTCATCTTGACAGCAACAGCATTTGGTCCCACGATATGTAAATTAGCGGCTCCAGCGCAGTTAAAAACAAAATGGTGTATGTATGCCCATCATTAGCAGTCGGTGGATTTAGGGCAGTATTCTAATGGTGGGCATACCCGCCGAGCAATCTTTTTTTTTTTTGTTCAGCCCACAGGCTGCATAAAAATAAACATTACAATATATGTCAAGTCCATGGAATATTTTATATTTTGACACAAGTTGCAGGAATATGACAAACTGATTTTTTTTTGCACAAATTTGTCACTAAATGATATATTGCTCACACATGCTATGGTTATATGTGGAATTGCACCCCAAAATACATTCTGCTGCTTATCCTGAGTATGGATATATGTATTTTTCCCGCAACTTGTGTCAAAATATAAAATGTTCCATGGACTCCAGATGCCTCTCAGCAAATAGCTTGGGGTGTCTCAAAATGGGGTCATTTGGGGGGATTTGAATTTTCCTGGCAGTCCTCCAGTCCAAACAAACAGTAGTGGTAAAACCAACCGTGTGAACGCTATAATAGGGACCCGACTAATGTTATACTGCCGCGCAGGTCCCGCGACCCCCGGCCCCCCAGACGCCCCTAAAAGGGATCATGCTGCGTCCCGGGTACCAGGGCCATGGAGCCTGTGCCACAATAGATCAGCAGTGCTCAACCACCATGGGGAAGGAAGTTTGCCAGCTCCAGAGCAATCAGCAAGTATTGGAGCATGACACAAAACATTTTAATAAGCCCGACAGCAGGACATAACATCAAGGGAGGTGCAAGAGGAGAGAGAGAGAAATGTGGTAGAAAGAGAAGAGGGGCAGCGAGACACAGTCAAGAATAGATTGGAGTGATCCCGCTACCAGGCCGGACCCCAGGTATGAGAGACACATTGCAGTAAGTAGCCCAGGGTTCCCAGATAGATTTGAATTTATTGGACTGGTCTGCCCATTTAGCTACTATTTGCTCCTGGGACATTATCCAAGAGACTTTTCTCCTAAACATCAGGAAGGAAACTGAGGGTTTCTTCCACGATTTGGCTATGGTCATTTTGGCCCCCAATAATATGAAAAATGATAAGATCCGGGATTGTTTAGGAAGGCACTGATTCAGCAGCGCCACATTAGGCTTAGGAGGTACCACTATCCCAAGCAAGGTTCCGATGGTGCGAAAAACCCTTTTCCAGAAGGATCTAATGCGGGGGCAGGACCACCATGTATGTAACATGCTACCCTCCAGATTGCATCCCCTAAAACATAGTGGAGAGGACCCTGGGAACATTCTCGCCAGCCTGGAAGGGACGTAATACCACCTAAGCATACGTTTAAGACTAGCTTCTATGAGACATACATTAAGAATACCTTTATATGCCCGATTCGAAGCGCGGTACCAAACCTCAGTGCTCCATGAGGTGTTCAGGTCCTCCTCCCAGGCCCAAGCATAAGATGGCTTATCAGTCTTAGACATCAGGGCCACATATATCAATGAGATCCCACCCCTCTGATCTATAGAGTTTGCGCACCAGTGTTAATAGGGAGTTATATTGGGGGGCACCGACTTATCCGTCTAAATAGAGTGGAGAAAGTGGGAAATTTGGGAGAGCCTAAAGAGTTAGTCATTGGGCATGTCCAGATGTTTTCTGCAGTGAGAAAGGGAAAGCGGGCCCGCTGGGGAGAGAAAGTGTCCTATCCTGTACAGGCCTTTATCCGTCCACCACCGAAAAGCCCTGATATCTAAGTCGGGGTTATGGAATAAATGCAAAAGGGGTTTCAGGGGGGAGATCAGGGCATGAAGGGAGAATAGTTTGGAACAGAGGGCTACAGAGTGGGATAGCGTGGGGGACAAAATGGCTGGTCTGCGTTTGGGGTCGCACCCCAAAATGTAATCAATAGTGTTTAATGGGATGGCTTGTCGTTCCATTGCGAGCCAGTCAGGTTTAGGTCCCTGAAAAAAAAACGTCGACATTTGTGTCAGTTGGGCCGCTTGATAATACCCCCATAAGTTAGGATGCCCCAGACCACCCTGTGTTTTTAAGCGAAAGAGGACGCCGGAGGGACACCTATACCCCTTTTTCCCCCCAAACAAACCGGATAATCTCTGATTGGAATTTGCTGAGGAAATGTTTCATTACCGGGATTGGGAGAGCGCGGAATAAATAAAGAAGACATGGTAAAAGGGTAATTTTAACCGCATTCACTCTGCCCAGCCAGGACAACCCACACTTGGCCCATCTCTCGATATCCCCTTTACACTTACTAATCATAGGAGGGTAGTTTGCCTTAAAGAGGCTATTAAAATTGGGCGTTAATTTGATGCCTAAATATGGAATTTGTGAGGGAGCCCAAGTGAAGGTGAAGTTACCGGAAAGCTGTTTGAGCAGATCCGGGGTGGCAGAGATATTCATAGCTAGGGATTTGCCCAAATTAACTCGCAATCCAGAAATCTCACTAAAAATCCGAAGTGTCTTAAGTATAATTGGGGTGGATATTAGGGGGGATGTGACAAAAAGAGCAAGAGGTCGTCGGCATATAGTGCACATTTGTGTTCTTGTGGCCCACATGTAACCCCCTTGATACCAGGATTCGATCTCAGTGCTACTGCCAATGTCTCAATGGCTACAGCGAAGAGGAGAGGGGAGAGTGGACAACCCTGTCTGGTTCCCCTGCCTATGGGGAAAGATTCGGAGTATCTGCCCATCAGGCGTACCTGTGCAGAGGGGCTTGAGTAAAGTGACCCGATGAGGTTAAGGAAGCTAGGGCCGAAACCCCACCTTCCCAGAATACTCGTCAAGTACTCCCAGTCTATAGAATCAATAGCCGTATGTAGATCTATAGACAGCAAGAAACCCTTCTGTGGCGATTCCCCATCCCAATGCAATTTAAGAAGGGAGATGACATCAATGGCCCGTCTGATCTGATCCGTTCCCTGTCTCCCAGGGATGAAGCCCACCTGATCTTTGTGAACATATGAGGATATGAAACTTGACAATCTGTTCGCTAATATTTTTGTGATAATTTTAATGTCATTGTTAATCAGAGACATGGGGCGATAATTACACACCTCGCTAGGGTCCTTATCCGGTTTTGGAATGACCGAGATATAAGCAGAATTTAAGTCCGCCCCCAGAAGGCCTCCATCCCTGAGAGAATTGAACAGTCGCGTCAGGTGAGGGGCCAGGCATGGGCCAAATTTCTTATAGTAACCAGTGAAGAAGCCATCCGGTCCTGGGGAGAAACCTAGTTTAAGGGCTGTCAGGGGATGTCTACACAGGCATCCAATATTAGCTAACAGATATACCTGTAGCAGTTTATCTTAATTAGAGAGGAGTCCATCCCATGGGAGACACCCAATGGTGGACACCAGAACTGCACCCCTGGGAGAAACAGTGCCACCAGCAGGTGACCAAAGCCATGACACAGATCATGACAGTCCCCCCCCCAAGGGGTGGCCTCTGGACACCCCATTCTGCCCTTGCCCTGGTAGTGCATGTGGATGCAGAAGAGTCCCAAAAAGTCTTTCGGTCAAAGTTTTTTAACCCATTTGGGAGACCAGCCCCCCAAGTCTGGAAATGGAACCTGCATCCTACCTCCACCAGGGTCTGGAAGTTGGTATCTAGAGGTGAAAACAGGCAGGGCAGCGAACTCAGGGTCATTAGGCTGGGAAAGTGACACATCGAACTTAAAGTCAGGCACCGGGACATCAGACTGGAAGCCGGGCACGTCAGGCTGGAAGCCAGTAACCAGGACACCAGGGTGGACAGCAGGAACCAAGACACCTGGATGGACAGCAGGAACCGGGCCGCCAGACTGGGCCGCAGATGGTGGCAGATCAGCAGACGGTGGAAAATCAGGCTGGGCAGCAGGCTCCAGGTCGTCGAGCAGGGCAGCAGGCTCCGGGTCATCGAGCTGGGCGGTGGACAGGAACACCTCTGGCTGGGCAGCAGACAGGAACACCTCCGGCTGGGTAGCAGACAGGAACACCTCCGGCTGGGCAGCAGACAAGAACACCTCCGGCTGGGCAGCAGACAAGAACACCTCTGGCTGGGCAGCAGACAAGAACACCTCTGGCTGGGCAGCAGACAAGAACACCTCTGGCTGGGCAGCAGACAAGAACACCTCTGGCTGGGCAGCAGACAGGAACATCTACGGCTGGGCAACTGGCACGTCAGGCTGGGCAACTGGCACGTCAGGCTGGGCAGCTGGCACAACAGGCTGGGCAGCTGGCACAACAGGCTGGGCAACTGGCACAACAGGCTGGGCAACTGGCACTGAAACGGACTGGACCGCTGGCACTGGAACAGGCTGGACTGCTGGCACTGGAACAGGCTGGGCAGTTGGCACTGGAACAGGCTGAGCGACTGGCACAGGCTGAGCGGCTGGCACTGGAACAGGCTGAGTGGCTGGCACTGGAACAAGCTGCTCATCTGGCACTGGAACAGACTGGGTAGCTGGCACTGAAACAGACTTGGTTAAAGGCAGGGTAAGTGCAGCAGGGGTAAACAGGGAACTGGTACTTTGTTGTTAGCAGGGTGTATTGTTCAGCAAAAGTGGGAATTGGGGGTAAAAAAAAAGACATCACAGCAGGTTGGTAACTAGACAAAGAAATAGATGGTTGGGAGCTAACAGGGGCTGAGTACAACAAACTAGACCAAGCTTGTAATAACGGTTTCACAAAATCAGATTTGCACACGGCTTGTCTGACCAGAGACTGCACAGAATCAATGCATGCTGCAAGCACCTGTTGAGGACAAGCTGAGTACTGCTCATGAAAAAAGGCTGAGTCATCTTCCAACAGCCACACCAAAGACTCTACCTGAGCTGCACTAAAAGGAGGTGTATAATCATCACGTCTAGGGATGAGCTTCACGTTCGATACCAACGTATGTTCGAATCGAACATTGCCTGTTCGATCGTTCGTCGAAAACAAACAAAACGGGTCGTTCGCGCCAAATTCGAATGACACGCAACGGCCCATATTTCACTGCGGCGTTGTGCGCTGATGATTGGCCAAGCATGCACCATGACCCCGCATGCTTGGCCAATCACAGCGCCCAAAAAACGAAGAGCCCTAATTGGCCAAAGCCTGGGTGCTTTGGCCAAATATGGCTCAGGGCTTTAGCACATGCCCCACACTATAAAAGGCCGCCTCCCGGGCAGCCTCGTGTAGTGTGTTCCAGCTTGCTTACAGAGAGAGAAGTCAGACAGACAGGGCCAGATTCAGATAGGACTTATGCCGGAGTATCTCGAGATGTGCCGCCTAAGTCTAAATTTGCGCCGGAATATCTATGCACCGTACCCACAGAACTAGATACGCACCAAAATAGGCTATTCCCGACCGGCCTAACTTGCCTACGCCTGCACAACCTAGGTGTATATTTATGCCGGACGCATCTGGCAAATCCGTTGATTTCCTATGCAAATATGCAAATGAGGGAGATACGCCGATTCCTGAACATAGGCCCGTTCGGCGCAGGCTACGCGCAGTGTGCCTAAGCTGTTTGGCCGGCCTAAAGTTACCCCTCATAAAGCTGGGGTAACTTTGCACCAGACTTGCTCAAGTCAGCTGGAGAGCAGCTTCAGCAGCACCGTTACAGACAAGCTGAGCAACCACACTTGCAGGACAACACAGCACTACTAATGGGTCCCCCATCAGGGGGGTACAGGCAGTACACCTGTAAGGGGCCCGGGGGTCCCCAGGGGCCCGGATGGGAACCCCCTTAAAAAAAAAAAGAAACCTTTTTTTCCTTTTTTTTTTAGGGGTCCAGAGGCCACCAGTGCCCCAGATGGCAACCTCCCTTTTTTTTATATAAAAATAAATTACCAAATAAAGGGGGCTTTCCATCCGGGACCACTGGGCCCTTTAATAATAATAATAATGATAATAATAATTATATACATATTTTTGTCCGAAAGGCACTGGCCGTGAACTTGTTCTGCATACAGACGGGAGAACTTTTTCAGCCAACATTCACAAAACTACGTAGTTTTTCTGCTCTTTTGTCTGATGGAGCGTACAGACGGTTTGATTATACGACAAAACACGTCCATCGAAATATTCGATTGTGTGTGCGATCCTTTAGCCTGTAGGGTTCAATATTGGGTTGGCAATTTTTTATTTTGAGAATCTTGCAAACAAGAAACACATTCCAACTTTTTTTATACAAAAATCCAAAAAATAAATATTATAGATATTTTTTCCTTTTTTTTATCCATAACATATTATATACATAATAAAGGCTTACTTAAACCATTAATACATGAACACATCACTAAACAAAGCAGACATCTTCAAAAATTCTACACATCTCTACACTCAACTTGAATAACATTCAGACCAAGAAACAGATTATCATGTGTATGTAGCCTTTCTTCAAAAATGGTATCCTTGAAAATCTAAGGGAGTGTCCAGAGAGAAACCAGGGAAAGAACCCAACACCCAGAGATCAACAAACAGCAGCTACAGGCCTGATATTCCTCCACGCCTTTATCCAGACCCTTTGCTGCCATCTGTCTTTCTCGAGACCCCGAATTTTCCCTACCTCACCAAGAATCTCACACACCACCACCGGAACAGGAAGTACTTTCTGCCGAAGGGATAACTGACACCGTGCATTCCAGGTGTAACACCCACTCAGCATAAGACATGCTAGACAAGAAAGGAATATTCAGAGCCCTCCCCACCTTTTTATAGACTTCTATATTGAAAGGGGACTGAAGCAAAAAGTGGTCCATGGTTTCCACTTCACCCTGACACTCCGCTCTTGGACAACCACGATTGTCCAAAGAGCGGCACTTCACGTTCCCCCTCACATAGAGCCTACTGTGGAAAGCGAGCCAGGCCTGGTCCCCAAATTTCAAGGGAATCCGCTCAGAATTTATTAAACGTAAACCCTTCCTCATAATATGACCTGGGCAATCTCTTAAGGCCAGTGGCGCATGAAAGACAGTACACACGATCCTCTCACCCAGGAGTCTCCTAGGGAGGGACCTGATATCCTCTGCTGTCACATGCCACCGTTTAAGAATTTTCAGGCACGGGGCAACATAAGCCGGGAGCTTACCATGCTTGATCCTTAGGCTTTTCACTGGCCCGCCACTCTCCCAACAGCCCAGAAAAGGTCTAAACCAGATCTGGAAAATACTGACCCATCCAGGCGGTCTCTCTGCCAGCATGTTACCAAAATTGTGTTTTAAAAACATCAGAGAGAAGAATACAACCGGGTTGACCATCCCTAAGCCACCCTTCTGCCTAGATAGGTAAGTTACATTCCGCTTCACAAGATTCAGCCTGTTCCCCCATAGTAATTGGAAGAAACAACTATAAATCCTGGTATAGAAGGATTCTGGCAAGATGCAAACGAAGCTGACATACAGAAAGGTAGGAATCAGGTAGGTCTTGATCAAGTCCACCCTTTCCCTCAAGGAGAGCGGCCACCCTTTCCAGCTTTTCACCTTGACATCAGCATCATTTAGCCTGGCTTCCCAATTTAACTTACTGTAATCATCAGGGCCAAACTCGATGCCTAATACTTTGACTTTCTGCTGAGGCCTCGGGAAGATGTCCGGAAGTGCAAAGCTCTCATCTCCCTCGCTCATCCAAAAAACGTCACTTTTATCACGGTTGACCTTGGAGCCTGATGCCTCGGAATACTGCTCTATAACTGAGACCACCTCTTGCGCCTCCTCTGTCCCAGAGATAAAAACAGAAACGTCATCAGCATAGGCTACAACCCTCAAGGGCGGCTCACCAGCAGTGCCCACTGGCACTCCGCACAACGGTCCGCTCTCTAGCCTTCTGATGAAGGGGTCGATTGTGAAAACGTATAGCAAAGGGCTCAGCAGACACCCCTGGTGCACCCCTGATCCAACCCTGAAGGGCTGTCCAACCCAACCGTTAACAAGCATGAAGCTCTCTGCCTCTCTGTATAAAGTCTTAAGCCATCCAATAAACCCACCCTCCAGGCCAAACTTGTCAAGGAGAAGCCAGAGGTACTCATGATTGACACGATCAAAAGCCTTCGCCTGATCCAATGCCAGCAAGTACTTTCCTCGGCCCTGCAACGCTCCAGAGCCTCCCGGACAGCTAACACCGCTGAAAAAGTGCTCCTGCCCTGGATCGAACAGTGCTGCTGACGAGAAAGCAATCTGTCTGCTACTGACGACAAGCGGCAGAAAATTATCTTTGCCAGAATCTTTCTATCGACATTGAGAAGGCTAATGGGGCGCCAATTCTCAATCATTGAGGGATCCTTACCTTTTGACAACAGAATAACAGCAGATTGTCTCATGGAGGGAGGGAGCGAACCCTCTTGCAGACAGCCATTAAATACCTCCACAAGATAAGGTACCAAGCTGGATTTGAAAGTCTTATAAAATTCAGCCGTCAATCCGTCTGGCCCAGGTGTTTTCTTAATGGCCAGACAGTCTATAGCTTTGACTACCTCTTCTGCTGTGATTACCCCCGTCAAACTTGCCAGCGGAATGTTATTTCCCAGATCTGGTGTAGAATCCAGAAAACTTGACATCTTTGCCCGATTGAGGTACTTCTCCCCCAGAAGTTCCACATAAAAAGACCTCGAGACCTCCAGGATCCCTGACCTGGATTTGTCAAAGAGCCCGTACTATCCCTTAGCCCAACAACCGCCTTAACTGCTGCGCTTTGTTTGCAGTTCTGATAAGGGTCGGGCGAGTGATATTTCCTGTAGTCCCTTTCCAGAACCAAAGAAGCGTGCCGGTCATACTGATACTTCCTAAGGAGAAGTTTCACCTCAGAGATTGCCCCTGAATCTCCACCATTCGAGACAAGGCGATCAAGTTTTCTCCGCAGCTGCTGGTAGGCAATATACTTACTGTCACGTACCTTACCAGAGGCCGAAGTGCCGAGAGGGCTTCCCTTGCGACTCGAGTGCAGAACGCCCCCTGGAGGTGAGACAGGGGACGCTATGCCCAGGGGTGCAGGAGTTGCCGGCTGCGACTTGCTGGAGCGATGTTGGGGATCAGATGTGTACCAGGATACGTAGTCCGGCAGGGGTACCACGGAAGTACCAGAAGGGGCAGGAAACCCAGGGGCGGAGTCAGGAGCCGAGCCGGTAGTCATGCACAGAAAGCAGGGAGTGACTGGAACAGGTCAGAAGGCAAGCCGAGGTCATACACAGGATCCAGCAGACGGGAACAAGACAAGGATAATCCGAGAGACAAGCCAGGGGTCATACACAGGGAAATCTTGGTCAGGTAAGCCGGGTAGTCAACAGGAATACAGGAACAAGGATTCAGGATAAGGTCAGAGACTGACGATCATGCAGCAGTTTGGTGACTGCTGCAACAAGGTTTAAATAGGCACGCGCAGTAAAGAACAATGTATTTGTTGTGTTGTTGCCCGTATACGCGCGCATGCGCCTTGTGCTCGTATTCGCGGGTATTATGCTCGTACGCGCACGCATGCGCCTTGTGCTCGTATTTGCGGGCATTATGCTCATATTTGCGCGCATGCGCCTTGTGCTCGTATTTGCGGGCATTGTGCTCGTATTTGCGGGCATTGTGCTCGTATGTGCGCGCATGCGCACTGTGCTCGTAGGAGGTCTGCCAGTTCTTCCACGGTCAATTCCCTGACACTTACCAAGCTGTTTCCTTTTTCCTATGGCCTTGAAAAACCCACTGATCCGGCTTTTGGTAAGCTCCCACCACTCCAACTTACTGCTGCAGAAATCCAGGATGGTTACCTGAGCCTGAAAAAAATCCTCAAAAGATTGTCTTACCTCCTCGTCATCCAGCAGAGCCGAATTCATCCTCCAAATACCCTTTCCTTTAGGTGGCATATCTGAAGCATTAAGAATAACAGACAGCATAAGGTGATCAGAGAACTCCACCATACGACACTCAGGAGCCGAAAAGGCAGAGTCCCCCTTAAAAAAAAACCTGTCTATCCTGCTCTCACAACTGCCTCTCTTAAATGTGTACCCCGTGCTGTCTGGGCAACGCTTAATATGCACATCTTCCAGACCTGCTTCCCTGGCTATCATATTAAGAAAGACGCTATCATATCTCAGGCTGTCCGTGGAGCCTTTCCTGTATTTGGGCCTAGTGACGGTGTTAAAATCACCTCCAAAGACAACTTGCCGAGATGTAAAAAGGAAAGGCTTAATCTTTGTAAAGAGGCATTTTCTCTCCCATCTAGTTTGTGGTCCATAAATATTTACCAGATGTAGATCATGCCCCTTCACAGAGACGTCCAGGACCATACACCTTCCAATCTTTACCTCGATAACCCGCCGACACGTTACCATGCCAGTAAAAAGTACTGCAACTCCGCTGTAAGGCTCGGCCGCAAGAGACCAGAAGGAGGGCCCACGTCTCCACTCCCTTTTTGCCAGGTGGACATCGGCAAGGCAATTTAGCCGGGTCTTTTGCAAAAATAAAACATCAGCATCCATCTCGCTGAGCAAAAATAAGGCCATATTGCGAGCCCCTACAGATTTTATGCTGGCAACATTAATCGTTGTCACCTTTATCGGAGTGGAAACTGCCATTAGGATGATTGAGGTAGGCGTTTCTTAGCCTAAGCACCCTCCTCCTTTACTGGAGACCCTGGCCTCTTTAGGGAACCTTCTCCCTCATCCTCCTCCATCTGAGACACGGAATTAGAAGACTCCTCTTCCCCATCAGATAAGGACCCAAACTTGTTTCCCAGAGGTAGATCTTCTACCTCTAAAGATGAAGCCGAGGAGGCAGAGGTCAGGACTACTTTATTCCTCCTTCTGCTCACCTTGGTCCACTCTCCCTCCTCCCCTAAAACATTACCCTTAAAGGCCTCATCTATATCATTAGTAGTGGCAACTTCCCCCTTCTTCCCCTTAGAACCTCCACTAGAGGTCTTACGTTTCCCCAGGGAAGGTCCCGACGAAGCCGCCACCTCAGATCGGCATGAATCCGCCCCTTTGGCAGCCTCAGCCAATCTGGATGACTTGGATACATCAGGAACACTGGGTATCTGAAACACTGGGGAAGAACACACAACAGAAGTAGACACTGACACAGTAGGAAGCACAGACTGGGAAGCAGACACAGGAGGGGTCACACCTTCAGATTGGGAAACTGACACCTGGGGGGACCCCTCAGGACTAGTTGAAACAGCTCCACCAACCCCTTGCTGCCTCCCACGTTCCTCCTCCTCCATTCTTAGCAGTTCTTCCACCAACCCCGGCTGATTATGGAGGGCTTCAGGGCAAAGGCTATAGGGGTGACCTAACTTGTTACAAAGATTACAACGAATATTATTGCAGTCCTTTGCAACATGGTCTAAGCCCTGACAGAGGGAACATTTCTGCATAGTACATGAGCTTGAAAAATGGCCTTTGTCACCACAGCGGTGACATAACTTTGGTTGTCCTGCATAAAAGGTAATGATCCTATCACAACCTATAAAGGCAGAGGAAGGGATGTGCTTAACAACATTACCGGTGACATGCAGTTTTACTAATACTGTCCATCCTCCTGTCCATATCCCCCTGTCATCTACAACCTTCCTCAAGGGGGCTTGGACATCTGCATATCTCCCCAACCACACCCCCAGGTCCGCAGCAGGAATGGACTCATTACGCACTAAAATGGTGACGTTTTTATATAGTGGCTGGCGGGAGACTACTTTAGGTGACAAACCTGCCCATCTTGGGGACTTCTTGCACTTCTGCTCATACCTCTCCCAAAAGACATCTAATCCTTCTGCCTTGACAAAGGAGATGTCATACTCATATGACCCAACTGGGCTGATAAGTGCAAAAATCTCCTCCGCTTTAAAACCCATCCCCAGAATGCGGTCCACCACATCTCTCCTATTTGGGGGGGGGGCCTTCTCCAATCCACCTCAATTGGACCACATTGCGGCGTTTAAAGGAGCTACCAGATGGTGTCATATTGGCCTGACCTTCAGTCACATCACTCCTAGCAACCGCAGAATAATTGGCCCTACTCACCCCTGGGACAGTAGCAGCGACTGCTGCAACATAAAATATAACCGCACTCCTTGCAACATCACCCTTAGGTACAGACCCCTCTTTAGATAAAGCAGCAACAACAATATTGTCAGGAGCAGAGACTTCTGACACAGAAATGTCATTTACATTGCCCTTGGTAATTCTACCTTCATTACCAATAACTGAAGGGTTACCAACAGTGATGTCTTTATCATTACTCTTCACAGCAGAGTCCACACACCCAGGGCCGGACTTACCATTGGACTTGACTGGGCTTAAGCCCATGGGCCCCGCCCAATAGGGGGCCCCGGGTGGCAACCCTCTAAAAAGAAAAAAAATGTTTTAGGGGTCTGGAGGTCCCCAGGGCCCCGGACAGCAACCCCCACTTTTTTAAAAAAAAAATTATAAAAAAAAAATGTTTTTTTATTTATTTATTTTATAAAAAAAAAAATGTTTTTTTTTTTAATAAAAAATATATATATATATATATATATTATTAAAGGGCCCAGAGGTCTCCAGGGCCCCCGGATGGCAACCTCCCATTTTTTTACATTATATATTATATATATATATATATATATATATATATATATATATATATATATATATATATATATATTTTATTAAAGGGCTCAGAGGTCCCCAGGGCCCCATGTGGCAACCCCCCCTTTTTTATTATTTTTTAAAAAAATGTTTACCCCCCCCCCCGCTCAACGACTTCAATTCGCCCTCCCCCGCTCAACATCTTCGATCCCCCCAATTCTCGGCTCCAGGGGGCCCCTTCAACACTCAAGCCCAGGGGCCCCCACCACGCTAAGTCCTGCCCTGCACACACCCTTCACTGGCTGGCTGTACACAGGTGGAAGTCTCAGCCAAGGGATACGTTTGCTCTGCGCCGCCCTCTACTGCACAATCCATAGGAACTACACCTCCATTGTGGTGTTATAGGCAAGTTCTGAACAAAACCTGCTTTTACTTTCACCTTATGTTTCAAAGGTTTTGAAACCTCAGATGATCCAGACACTGCAAGCTTGCGACCATGCAAAGGTGATTCCATTTCTGCAATGAAGTTCATCATACCTGCTCCCTTCACAGGCTCAGATGGATCATCTTGCTCCATAGCCTCCTGCTGCGGTGGTAAGGGCACAGAATTTTCCTGGCCCGATGACATACTGCCAGACAAAACACCTGACTGCTGATCACCTGCAGCCTGTGTGCCAGAGCTTTCACCACTGTCTTCAGGCATACTGGTACTTGGCTTGGAATGCAAAGATTTTCCAGCGTGCTGGCCAGAAACACAATCCGAGCCAACAGAAACTTTTTTACTTTGCACTGACCTTGGCTTCTCGCACTCTGGTGATGCCTGTCCTCCACTGGCCTCTATAGCCCCTCTGCGCATTGCACGGAAGCGATCATCGTTGCCATATTTCTCCTTGAAAGCACCGCTGTTTTCTTTCAATGTAGCCACCAGCAGACTCTGCTTTTCCACTTTGGCCTCCAAAGCCATTAACTCAGGCCGCATCTGTCTCCTCTTGGAACTATGCAGCCGATCACTTGCGATTTTTTTTTGCTTGAAGTCAAACTTCAACTTTTCCAGTACTTCCTCCTCCTTGGCGATTCTCGCAATCCTGGCACAAACCTTCTTTCTGTAGGTTGCCAGGTATTCCCCTTTAGCTGGGCCATTTCCCAGGTCCTCAAACACTGGTATGGGAGGATCGGTACTCTGGCCATCCGGGGGATCTTCCCCTGGGTCCACCCCAGGTTCCTGCATCCACTCTGGGTATAGGGAGTAATCAAGCTCCCTGGATCAGTAGGCCTCACTGGAGCTCAGGAGAACAGCAGAAGTGCAGCCACACCCTTTGCAGCTATAACAGCTTCAACTCTTCTGGGAAGGCCGTCCACAAGGTTTAGGAGTGTGTCCATGGGAATGTTTGACCATTCTTCCAGAAGTGTATTTGTGAGGTCTGGAACTGATGTTGGACAAGAAGGCCCGGCTCACAGTCTCCGCTCTAATTCATTCCAAAGGTGTTCTATCGGATTGAGGTCAGGACTCTGTGCAGGGCAGTCCAGTTCCTCCACCCCAAACTCACTAATTTATGTCTTTATGGTCCTTGCTTTGTGGACTGATCCAAATCATTTGATAAAAGGGGGGTTATGGTCTGGGGTTGTTTTTCTGGGGTTGGGTTTGGCCCCTTACTTCCATTGAAGGGAACTCTTAAGGCGTCAGCATACCAAGACATTTTGGACAATTTCATGCTCCCAACTTTGTAGAAACAGTTTGGGGAGGCCCCTTCCTGTTCCAACATGACTGCTCACCAATGCTCAAAGCAAGGTCCATAAAGACACGGATGAGCAAGTTTGGGGTGGAGGAACTTGACTGGCCTGCACAGAGTCCTGACCTCAACTCGATAGAACACCTTAGAAATGAATTAGAGCAGAGACTGCAAGCCTGGACATGGCCGATGAAAAAATTGGCATATGGTGGATGGGTTTGGTCGACCAATATTTATGCATTTCAGTTTTTTTGTAAGCCCCACGTTAGGCCTAAAAACAACTTAGGCTCCACCGCTGTTAGCGGTTTCCATTCAAAAGGGTGGGCATAGCTGGAACTGTGGTTGGTTGCAATGAATTGTTGGGAAAAAAAGATTGGTTTGGTCCACAAAGTCAGAGAAAAATAAATGTAAAAAATTCATTTGGGAAAAATCTGCAGTGTTGACCTGCACACCTGGCTGTTCTGTAAAAGGGGGGATCGTGGCTGACCCTGTGGTAGAAGGCAGCCTCAATGGGTTTGCCAAGACATCTGAAAAGCTGGGTTTGAGCCCTAATTATTTGGCGTGCACTTGTACTGCATCTCTGCTCCTGGGGTCTACAGCCGTTTACTAATGATTTGTACAGGGGCAAAATGTTATCTCTCTGTCTTTCTGGAGTCCATACCTCTCTTAATACAAGAAAGGACTTTGCCCGCTTTGGAAACCACAGCTTGGCATTGCATGCCATTATTGAGCTTATGATCTACCAAAACCCCCAGATCCTTCTGCACTACGGACCCCCCTAGTTCTACTCCTCCTAGTATGTATAATGCATGCATATTCTTAGCCCCCAAGTGCATAACTTTACATTTATCAACATTAAACCTCATCTGACACTTAGTCGCCCAATTAGACAGAGCATTGAGGTTGGCTTGTAAATTGGCGACATCCTGTAAAGACGATATTGCACTGCATAGCTTGGTGTCATCTGCAAAGACAGAAATGTTACTTTTGATCACAGACCCAATATCATTTATAAAGATACATGGGAATAAATGGAAAAATTGTTTGGGAGTTGGCATTCCCACTCCTCCAAAAGGGGTATCATATTTACATGGACAACTATTACACCAGTTTGTCCCTTCTCCACTACCTATACGTAGAAAAAATCTGGTCTGTGGTACAGCAAGAAGAAAAACAGAAAGGGCTTCCCACAGCGTCTTGTCACCACAACCATTCAAAGGGGGAAAACGACAAGCTTGAGGAACGAGAAAGTGTTTGCTGTGAAGTGGAGGGATAGAAAAGATGTGTACATCACGTCCACCATCCACGATGACACATCGGTGGAACTTTGCAGAAGACGCGGTACCGTTCGCAAGCCTTCCTTCATCAACGAGTACAATAAATTCATGGGGGGTGGATTTAAATGATCAAATGTTGCAGCCCTATCTTTCAAATCGAAAATCCCTCTTCTGGTACAAAAAAGTTGCAATTAACTTTTTTTATTTGGCCCTTTTACATTTTTTCATTATCTACCAAAAACCAACAAAAACACCCATCACCTTCATAAAGTTTGTTGAAGATGTTGTCACTTCCCTGATCTATCAACAATTATCCCCCCCAGAAAGCATTCACTCAGATTGTGTCAGCAGACTACATGAGCGCCATTTTCCGGACCATATTTCAACATCAGGATCCGGAGGACAACGCCAATAAAAAAATGTTGGTGTGCACCAAAAGAGGAGTTAGGAAAAACACCAGCTTCCATTGTCCCAAATGTCCCTCCCAACCTGGCCTTTGCATCGGAGAATGCTTCAAGCGATATCACACTCGAAAACTTTTAGTCCATATTTCTAATACTGCTATTTCCCCGTTCTCAATTTCTGTCTTGAATACTTCCCTGCCTCAACCTACCATATCATTGTCTTCCATGTAAACTGACCCTGGCCTGTTTCCCGACTATGCCTCTGCCTACCATCTGCATTGTTTATCTGCCATGTTTCTGCCTTTCACATGAACTGACCCTGGACTGTATCAACTGTGCCTCTGCCTACTGTCTATTTATGCTTTTTACCTGCACTGACCTCGGCCTGTTGACCATGTTTTTGCCTGCCCCTTGGACTGATCTTTTACCCTGCTACACAGGGGTCTCACATATGTGAGGGGCTCCAGAATAGTGTTCTGAGTTCAGAAAAGTTTTTGGTTTTGGTTTTCTGTGTTCCCAGAACAGGGTCTGGTTGTCCGGAGGCAGCAATTTGGGTAGGAGAAACCTCTACCTCTGTCCCCATTCTTTCCTGACCGATGCCCTAAGCTTGATGGTCCTGCCTGCTCCCTGGACAAATACTCTGGCTGTGCTGACCATACCTCTGCCTGCTGCATTTACTAACTATGGACAGTATTCCTGCCTGCTGCTCCTTTTGCTTCTGCTGACCACATCCCTGCCTGCTATCTGGACCAATGCTTTGGCTGTGCTGACAACATCTCTACCTGACTATTCCTGCCTGCTGCGTGTTTTGCTATCGCTGTCCATGTTCCTGCCTCCTCCCTGTACCAATGCTCTCCTCTGTGGATTACTGCAGTACTAAAACCGCGGGTAATCTTTTCTTTACCCTTTGATCAGCAGAATGTATTTTGGTTTGTAATTGGTATGTACAATACATGCTATGTGTTAGAAATATGAAGGGCCTTCAACAATGTGATAGGTTGGCAGGAATTTATGTGTGTAATTTATGCTCCTAGAACACCTGACAGTGCTACTTGGATGTTGGGCCTCTGTATGTGACCAGACTGTAACTGTGACCAGACCAGTGTAAGGCCGCATACACACGATCAAATTTATCTGCTGGAAACGGTCCGACGGACCGTTTCAGAAGACAAATTCGATCGTGTGTACGGGCGGACAGACAGGTTTTTCGACGCATTTGTGGAAGTTTTTTACTTCCTGGTGCGGTGACGTGGCTGCGTCAACGTCACCGCCACGTCACCGCGCTGTCTGCCGGCGGGGATTTTGGTTTGATCGTGTGTACACAATCAAACCAAATTGGCCCAGCAGACAAATCCGATCAAATCGGTCTGTCAGACCGATTTGATCGGATTTATTTAGTCGTGTGTACGCGGCCTAAAAGTCTCATATATGTTGTATCGCCATACTCATGAGAAGTAGCAGAATGTATTTTGCTATGTACATGCTATGTGTTGGAAACATCTTATAAATGGGCAACTTTGTTAGAAAAAAATGTGTTTTCAAGAACTTCTGGAAAAAAATGAACCGTTCAAAAGACTCATTATGCTTCATAGATTATACGTTGGGGTGTTAGCTTTCCAAAATGGGGTCATTTTGTGGGCGTTTCTATTGTTCTGGTGCTTCAGGGTCTTCAAAACTGTGAGGCCGCTTACATACGATCGAATTTATCTGCTGAAACTGGTCCGACGGACCGTTTCAGCAGACATATCCGATCGTGTGTATGGGCTAGCGGACAGGTTTGTCCAGCGGACAAATTTCAAAGCATGCTTTGAAATTTGTCCGCTGCAAACCTGTCCGTCCGACATGTCCGCTGGTTAGTACGCCTAACCAGCGAACAGAAATCCCCCGTTAGTCCTGAATGGATTCGATGCATGCGTGGAAGTATTTTACTTCCTGGATTGGTGACATGGCGGCGTCAACGTCACCGCCACATCACCGCGTCCTCAGCCCTAGGGGATTTTCATCCGATGGTGTGTACACGCCATCGGACCAAAATCCGAGGAGACATGTCCGCTGGAAACGGTCCGTCGCACATGTTTGAGCGGACATGTCTCATCGTCTGTACGCGGCCTAATAGGTAGTTGAGAAATGAGATGTGTAATTTATGCTTGTAGAACGCCTGACGGTGCTACTTTAATGTTGGGCCTCTGTATGTGACCATTCTGTGTAAAAGTCTCACACATGTGGTATCGCCATACTTGGGAGGAGTAGCAGAATGCATTTTGGGGTGTCAGTTTTGCTATGTACATGCTATGTGTTGGCAATATCTTATAAATGGATAACTTTGTATGAAAAAAATGAACCATTCAAAAGACTCATTATGCCTCCTAGATTATACATTGGGGTGTCAGCTTTCCAAAATGGGGTCATTTTGTGGGCGTTTCCATTGACCTGGTGCTCCAGGGCCTTCAAAAGTGTGATAGGTTGTCCAGGGCCGCTGTTAGAAATCATGGGGCCCCGTACAGCCTACCCGACAGGGCCCCCCTTCAACCACGCCCTTGCCCCCTCCCACGCTCTCACCCCTGACCCCGACTTGAAGCGAAATGCAGGTTTGTTGCTGTTTACATATGTGTGTAGAGCCAATGCATGTGTTTGCGATTGGTAAGCCTGAAAGAGCAGGGGGCAGTTTAAATTTCTTTTAAATTGTATTTTATGTATTACAAATAATAAAAAAAAATATATATCTTACACTGTATCTTTACATTTTGTTTGGTAATTTTTGCTTTCACGAGGGATGGACAACATTCCTTGTGATAGCATGGGCCATGACAGGTCCTCTTTACGGAGAGATCTGTTGTTGTTTTTGTTTTTTTACCTCATATCTGTCTTCTGGCCTCCAAAGCATCTGATCAAACCAAGATCAGTTGGATCAGATGCGTGTTCAAGTCGGTAATGGCTTCTTTACGTGAGACCAAAACCAGAAGTGATCAAATCTTTGTCACTTCTGGTTTCTGATGTCACACGGTGGGAGGAACGACATCCATCCCTCTCACTGTGTCCCAGTAACTGGATGCTACTGGTCACACATCTTAAAAGCAGTAAAGGCTGTGGTGGGACCCCCTCCCACTGCCTGTAAAAGTAATCCAGGGGCTTCTTAGCCACTACGATTACTTTTGCTTTGTGCAGAGTCGATGGGGCTAAAAAAATTATATCTCGATCATTGCTGTAGTGATGACCGAGATATCAGCCTTCCAATTCAGTGATAATGGGAAGCAGTTAAAATGGATTGGTTTGGGGGGCAGTAAAAATGTAGCTCCGCTGCACGTTTACTTCTCCCCCAAGTGGCGTTTAAATTAGCATGTTTCTTATCATCAGGTTACAATTATCACACAGGCAGCACAGTAAGCAGGGGCTCAATCATGGCTTTATCATGGCTCTGTCATGGCTCTATGCCACATGGCTGTTGAGTGCTGGCTGTATTGTATATAACAGTACAACCATAACAAAGTCAGCACCCAAAAGCAATGTGACACAGAGCCATGACAGAGACCCTGATGTACTGCCTGTGTGATGATTGTAACCTAACCTGCTGTGCTGTGAGATAAATAATAGGACACAGTGAGTATTCTTTCATCTATTCCCCACTCACTGTGTCCAGTGCAGCCACGATCTCCTCCTGCTCTCCCGATCCCCAGACGCTCAACTTCTTCACATCTCTTGAAAAATGAAGCCAGGAGCCGAACAGAGAATCACAGTATCACTCTGCCACTCATAAAATAGTGGGGCGGAATGATGTACATGCACCCCGAAAATAGAGAAATAGTCCCTCGGCTGTGATCCTCTCCTGGGCCCCTGTATTGACCATATGAGGCCCAGGAAAACAATATACCCACTCTGTAAGCAAGTGGAAGTGGGGTAAAGTGAAATAGTTTTTTTGTTTAAATGCAGCAACAAATTGTCATGATGCCCGGGCCCCACTGTGTAGCTGATCTGGGCGGGCCCAGTACAACAGGGCTGTTTGTACTGCCCTATCAGCGGCCCTGAGGTTGTCATCAAAAGAGATGTGCAATTTATGCTCGTAGAATGCCTGACGGAGCTACTTGGATGTTAGACCTCTGTATATGGCCAGGCTGTGTTAAAGTCTCACACATGTGGTATCACTATACTCAGGAGTAGTAGCAGAATGTATTTTGGGGTGTCATTGCAAGTATGCATATGCTGTGTGAGAGAAATAACTGTACTCTTACTAAATAGTCTGCATCTCCAAAAGGTAATATATAAAACCTGGCCTGTTAGTGGGCCCTGAGAATAGGGTTGATGATCACTGATGTATAAAACCTGCTGCAGAAAAACTGACTTTTCTAAGGAAAAAAATGCATTTAAATGTACTTCGTGGCTGCAAGCTATTTCTAACACCTAGCAATACAAACATAGATACGAAAAACAGCGTAGGGTCCCCCCCAGTAGATAACGGGCCTTTTGGTATAGATTTTAAAGGGAACCCCAAAGAGTCCCCCCTAGGTCCCATTAGAGACCACAAAGGGGTATAATGGGACCTGGAGGGGGGCCTCTTTCTAACAGAGTGTACAATGAACAACTTCATTAGCTCTGGTCCTCATGGGACCCCATCCTTGTGCTTTGACTCTCACCCCTGCCCCAATCTCTCACAAAGTAGACATAAAATTTGTGCGGTGTTGTGTTCCTCTCACCTTGACCATGGGTGCTGAAGCTGTGGTTGGTTCCCACGTCCTCTGTGACTTCCTCCTGTGTCCTCTGTTGCTGGCTGTCTCCCACATCAACTGTGGCTGTCTCCTGTTAGGGGCTGACTCCCTGGTATGGGTGGGTCACCGTGGGTGGCTTACTGGCACTTTGGCCCTGCTGTAAGTGGTTCTCCATAGGTGGTTGGCTGGCACCCTGGCTCTGCTGTGTCTGTCTGGTGTGTCCTCTCCTCTTCCGCTGTTCCGGACACTGTTTGTCGAGGAGAGAAGGGACTTGGAGGACTTGGACTCAATGCAACCTCACCAGTGCCCATGAATGCAGCCTGATCAGTTCCCATTAATGCAGCCTCACCAGTGCCCAAGAATGCAGCCTCACCAGTGCCCATTAATGCAGCTTTACCAGTGACCATGAATGCATCCTCACCTGTGCCCCTTAATGCAGCCTGGTCATTGCCCATCAATGCAGCCTCGCCATTGCCCATGAATGCAGCCTCACCAGTGTCCATAAATGCAGCCTCACCACCAGTTCGCCTGATAGACATCACACTTCCCCCAGCATTGGACAAGTGTGATGTCTGTCAAAGGAGCCAGGAGGTGGGACATCCCCGCTCTTTGTTATTCGGAAGTGCTCGCCCTCCACCTTACCAAATGTTTTGCTGTCTCCCTGGTGCTAGGGTTCGGCATGTGGTGGACCGGGTTAATAAATTACTGGGAGGGGCTGGGCATGACCCAGCTGTCTTGGTCCACATTGGAACCAATGACAGAATACATGGAAGGTGGAAACTCCTTAATAATCAATTTAAAGAACTAGGCTGCAAGTTGAAGGAAAGGACCTCCAAGGTGATATTCTCTGAAATATTGCCTGTGCCATGCGCAACACAGGAAAGGCAGGGAGAGATTAGAGAGCCGAATGCATGGCTAAAGATCCGGTGTAGGGAGGAGGGATTTGGGTTCTAGAGCACAGGGCTGACATTTCATTGGGGTGCAAACTATATGCTAAAGATGGTTTGCACTTGAATGGAACCGAGTCTGTTGTGCTGGGGTAGAGGTTTATGGGAAGACTGGAGAAGTATTTAAACTATGATTGAGGGGGGAGGATGAACTATAATTACATTGGGCAGACAGGTCAGTTAGGGGTTAGACATTAATGGAGGGTGGAATGGGGATAGATAAGGTAAGGGTTATGGCAGGTGACAAGAAAGTTCCCATGTTGCAAACAGCCTTTGGAAATTATAGTGCCATTTGTACTACTAAAAATAATATGAAAAACACCAGAGCAAAAATGTAATAATGCATTAAAGTGTTTGTTCACCAATGCCAGAAGTCTGCCAATCAATAGGTGAGTTTGAAGCTCTGGTGCATAAGGAGGGCTATTAAATAATCGGTATTGCTGAAACTTGGCTTTATTCCTCATGTGACTGGGCTATTAATATTCCTGGCTATGCACTCTTATAGAGAGCCAGGGTAAAAAGGAAAGGTGGAGGGGTCTGTCTCTATTTAAGAAGTGATCTTAAAGAGAGTGTGAGAGAGGACCTGGTTGAGAGTGTAATGAGTCTGAAGCATTATGGGTGGAACTGTATATAGATGTGTATAGTTCACAGTTATTCATTGGAGTTTGTGTTTGATCACCCAATGTTAATGAAGAAGTGGAAGCTAAGCTCCTTGCACAGATGGAATTTTAACTACACAGAAATTGACTGGAGTAATGGCACTGCTGGGACAGTTAAAGTGAAAAAGTATATATATAAACCTATTACAGGACAATATTATGGCCCAGTTTATTGAGGCCCCAACTAGGAATGATGCTCTTTTGGACCTGGTAATCTCAAACCATGCACAGCTTATTACTAATGTTCAGATAAAGGAACATAACATGATTTCAAAATTATGAAAAGGATAGGAGGATTATAACGGTGCCACTATGAAATCACAAAAAAATATATAAAGCTGAATTGAAGACAAGTTTTTATAATTATTCAATATATAAATGTATTTAAAAACATAGGCGACTAGGAACAATACTGATATGAAGTAATTGAATCATACAATCCCGACATGTTTCGGCAAATCGTTGCCTTCTTCAGGGCTAAGGGTCAATCAGTAAATTTGTTACAATCTATTAAAGAGACAATATTAATTAATAACAACATATACAAAAACATTTCAAAGGAGGCTAATTCTGTCAAAAGGTATATGGACAAAGTGGATCCAAGATGTGAGAGAACTAATAGGACAGAATAAGTGCCAAAGATGGAGCCATACCTACCCCAGGCTAGAAAACGAGGTGAGAGGCCGCAAAACAGTGCAACACAAAGATGGCTCCAAGGACGAATGTGATTGTAGGGGGCTATAAAGTCACACTAAAAGAAAAATAAACAAATGTAATATTTAAAAAGTAGTTAGGGGTTTAGATCGCATGAGATGAAAACTCATGAATAGTATCCCTAAGTGAGGGCTAACATAGCCTCCATACGTACCTAGTATCAAAGAAAGATTTCTTTAACTACTTGAGATCTGCGCTATAGCTGAATGACGGCTTTAGCGCGGATCTAAATTGTCAACAAGCCGTCAATTGACGGCTTGTCACTAGCAGCTTCCCTGCGCGCGCTCCAGAGGGCGCTGCGGGGAAACACTGTGTTGGCCGTGTCCCTTGGACACATCCAATCACAGATCGCCGCGAACGGCCAATCAGAGTGGCCATTTGCGATGCGATCTGTGGGCGAATGAGAGATGATCTCTCATTGCCCTTTTACACAGAGACAGCGTCCTGCCTCTGGAGAGGAGGAGACCGATCTGTGTGCCTTGTACATAGGGACACAGATCGGTCACCCCCCCAGTCACCCCCCCTCCCCCCACAGTTAGAACACTATGCAGGGAATACATTTAACCCCTTCCTCACCCCCTAGTGTTAACCCCGTCAATGCCAATCACATTTATACAGTAATTAGTGCATTTTTATAGCACTGATCGCAGTATAAATGTGCATGACGCCAAAAATGTGTCAAAAGTGTCCGATGTGTCTGCCATAACGTCGCAGTCCCAATAAAAATCGCAGATCGCCGCCATTTCTAGTAAAAAAATAAATAAAAAATAATAATTCTGTCCCCTATTTTGTAGGCACTATACATTTTAGAACCACATACATTTTTGCGCAAACCAGACGCTTATTGCGATTATTTTTTATTTTTTTTTACCAAAAATATGTAGAAGAATACGTATCGCCCTAAACTGAGAAAAAAAAAAAGTGTTTTTTTTTTTTTTTTTAATTGGGATATTTATTATAGCAACAAGTAAAAAATATTGTATTTTTTTTCAAAATTGTCGCTCTTTTTTGTTTATAGCGCAAAAAATAAAAACCGCAGAGGTGATCAAATAGCACCAAAAGAAAGCTCTACTTGTGGGGAAAAAAGGACGTAAATTTTGTTTGGGAGCCACGTCGCAAGACCGCGCAATTGTCAGTTAAAAGAACGCAGTGCCAGAAGCTGAAATATCACCTGGGCAGGAGGGGGGTATAAGTGCCCAGTAAGCAAGTGGTTAAAAGTGGAACTTCTAATTAGGTGGGTACTGTATTAGGATTTTCATAGACAGGGAAATATCCACTTAATCAGGGAATTGGTGGACTGGAACACTCAAGACCGCCCAAGGGTTTGCAGGGGAAAAGTAAAAAAGTCCTATGGAAAAATTGTATAGCCTAGTTAACTGCTTGCGGACCGCCGCATGTACATTTACGTCAGCAGAATGGCACAGGCAGGCACATCAACGTATATATACGTGCCTGCCTTGCAGTGGGTCGGGGGTCCGATCGGGACCCCCCCCCGGTACATGCGGCGGTCCCCATGGCTGGCCGAGCGATCCGGGATGAGGGGGCGGCTATTCATTTTTGTCCGCCTCCTCCGGATCGCTCCCAGCCAATCCGCGTGCTCCCGCCATGTCACTTCCTCCTCCTGTGTAAACACAGGAAGAGGGAAGTGATGTGATCTCTCCCCTCGGCGGTATTTTCAACCGCCGCTGAAGAGAGATCACATCTCACAGTAAGTCTGCACAACACTACACTAACACCAGGACACACAGGCAGATTTAACCCCTTGCGATCACCCCCCCCCCTCTCCCTGTCACAGTGTCACTGAATACAGTAATCATATATGTGTGACAGGCAGTTAGTGTTAGGTTCAGGGTAGCCCCCGTACCCCCCCTAATAAAGTTTTAACCCCTTGATCACAGCCCTAGTTAACCCTTTCACTCCCTATTGCCAGCGTCAGTAAGCGTTCATTTTTCTGATCGCTGTATTAGTGTCGCTGTTCACGCTAGGTAGCTATTTTTTTTATTGCGACTTTTTTTTACTAAAGACATGTGGCTAAATACATTTTGGCCTAAATGTTTGACTAAACTAGTTTATTTGATTTTTCTTATAACAAAAAGTAAAAAATATTGTTTTTTTTTCAAAAATTTCTCTCTATTTTTGTATATAGCACAAAAAATTAAAATCGCAGAAGCGATCAAATACCACCAAAAGAAAGCTATATTTGTGGGAAGAAAAGGACGCAAATTTTGTTTGGGAGCCAAGTTGCACGACCGCGCAATTGTCAGTTAAAGAGACGCAATGCCGAATCGCAAAAAGGGGCCTGGTCCTTTACCTGCATTTTGGTCCGGGTCTTAAGTGGTTAATAAGGCTGAGGAAATGGAGTCCTGCAATGACAATTAAATGACACCAGGTGACAAATCTATATATGAGAGCAAAAAAATCAGCAATAACAATAGCGAGGAGGATATGAGTAACAAAACAGGGCACCACCAAGGCTCACCAGCAAACAAATGCTGGCTGAGCCTGAGGCGGCGTACACACGACCAAGCTTCTCGGCAGAATCCAGCAAGAAGCTCGCTGGGATCCATATTCTGCCGAGGTTCTCGGTCGTGTGTACACTTCCGACAAGCGTCCCGTCGGGAAGCTCGTTGAGCCAAAAAAAAAGCACGCTCTCTTTTTCCTCGTTGTTCAATGAGGACTTTGGCTCAACAAGCTTTTCCGACCACTCATCGGGAACCTCGTCGGGCGTAACGATGGGTTTAGCCCGACGAGGTTCTCATACGTGTGTATGCGGCCTGAGTCATTTTTGCCCTTCACCTTCTGAACAACCTTTGCAAACGGGCACTTTTCCTTGTGGAAGGTGTGATCTTTGCGTCTTTATATTAAATTTCAGAGATGTGCCTTTTCCCACTGGTTACACTTATAACATCAGAAGTCGCGTTACTTGTAAAACTGTTGGTGTGGTATATCTTGCCCTGTGTCAATGCGGATGCTTTTATGTTGGTAAAACCAAAAGACCATTCTTTAAAAGAATAAGAGACCATATTTTGCCTCTTTTTAAAAGATTAACGACTACCGTACTAAATCGACATAATGGTTACCAGCATGGGTTTGATGCGACTATGGTGCGATTCCACGCCCTTGAGCATGTGCCATCACATGTTCGTGGGGGTGGGATTGATTTAACTATTTTACAGTTAGAGACAAGACGGATACATAGTTTGGATGCTACCAGATTTCCAGGACCTAATGAATACATCAGTTTTAAGAGTTTTTTGTGAATTTTGGAACTCTTTTATATGTTGGTTTGCATATTTCTGAGTTTCCTTTTGGATAGTCTGGGATCTCTGTTCAGAAAAAGAAAAGAAAGGTGCACCAGGCTAGTGTATTACCATTTGACGATTTATTAAATATAAATAATATTAAAAAACGACTCACAAATAAGTCGATATACAGGCTTGTCAAAAAACGAAAGGGTAGATACCCCTCAAACCACGCTCCGGGATAGAGGTATGTCGAGCCGGCAGTGACATACCTCTATCCCGTCAAATGGTAATACACTAGGCTGGTGCTCCTTTCTTTTCCTTTTCTGTTTTCTGCCAGGACTCTCCACATCCATGAGGGGCAGCAAGGCCACTGTTATTACTACTTTTGACATTTGTGGAATTTTCCATGCAGAATACTGACTAAGTGTTGGACATTCCACCCGTGCGCAGGAGTTTGCTTGCTTTTTGGGATCTCTGTTCCTCTGTCCCTGTCATCTGTTTCTCCCTCTGCTCACCAATGTAATGGTCCTCCATCATACACGGACCTATTTGGTGGATATTTGTGATCCCCTGTTTGTTTTTCTTCCTTTCCTGGGCCTTATTCATTTTTATTTACAATGCGAATTTCAAAACTGTTATTTTATCTATTGTTAATTGCTACCTTGTATATAATATTTATATTATTGTTATTGTGTAACCATTATGAATTATTTTTTGTTCTTTTGGTCTCTATATAATGTTTAACTTTTGGTCTTTTTCTCCCTTAAGGTGTCCGTTCATCGTGGATCCTTTCTTTGTATACACCTAAATTGTGATGAGATCCATGTGACAGACCTTTTGTGCCTGCTGCTGCCTCCGCTTGGTTTGGGGATGTGGGTGATTATTATCGTGCTCATGGGTCCCCTGGCAGTGATTGTATGGACACCCTAGGGCTATGTTTTCTATTGACACATAGCCTGTCCTATAGCCACACCTTGTACCCTGTCCCCTTGCCCTGTCATTTATGGCCTCTCCTCGATTGGCGTGTTGTTGGTAGGGATGAGCCGAACACCCCCGGGTTCGGTTCGCACCAGAACGTTCGAACAGACCGCGGGTTCGCGCAAACATTTCGAACCCCATTGAAGTCTATGGGACCCGAACGTTCAAATTCAAAAACGGTCGTTTTAAAGACCAAAATTCAATTAAATGTTGGAAAACGTCGTTCAGAACCCAGGTCTTACCCCAGGGAACATGTATCAATGGACATTTTTTTTTTTTAAATGGGCGTTTTTTCCGGAGCAGCCATTTTAATGATGCTTAAAGTGAAAAAAAAACAAATCCTTTAAATATCACACCTGCTGGGTGTCTATAGTAGTGGCACGTGTTTAGAAATGTCCCTGCACAACATGAGAGGACTATAAAAAAAAGTAATTAATGCTACTTGCGCATGTTCTGTGTGGCAACAATATGTCGAATATTTTAGCGGTGGTGGCGGGCCATTATTATTTTGTGAAAGAAAAATTTTAGAAAAAAGGGCACCCCTCAAACATACTGTAATTGGAGCGCAACAAGGAGCCACGTGCAAAGTATTGCATCAAAAATTGTTATTAGGCGCCCCTGTTAAACAGGGGCTGAAAAATTGTGCCTTGGGCACAACACAACAGTTGCAACCCCACCCAATAACTCCAATTGGAGCGCAACAAGGAGCCACGTGCAAATGATTGCATCAAAAATTGTTATTAGGCGCCCCTGTTAAACAGGGGCTGAAAAATTGTGCCTTGGGCACAACACAACACTTGCAACCCCTCCCAATAACTCCAATTGGAGCGCAACAAGGAGCCACATGCAAATTATTGCATCAAAAATTGTTATTAGGCGCCCCTGTTAAACAGGGGCTGAAACATTGTGCCTTGGGCACAACACAACACTTGCAACCCCTCCCAATAACTCCAATTGGAGCGCAACAAGGAGCCACGTGCAAATTATTGCATCAAAAATTGTTATTAGGCGCCCCTGTTAAACAGGGGCTGAAAAATTGTGCCTTGGGCACAACACAACACTGCAACCCCTCCCAATAACTCCAATTGGAGCGCAGCAAGGAGCCACGTGCAAAGTATTGCATCAAAAATTGTTATTAGGCGCCCCTGTTAAACAGGGGCTGAAAAATTGTGCCTTGGGCACAACACAACACTGCAACCCCTTCCAATAATTTCAATTGGAGCGCAACAAGGAGCCACGTGCAAAGTATTGCATCAAAAATTGTTATTAGGTGCCCTTGTTAAACAGGGGCTGAAAAATTGGGCCTTGGGCACAACACAACACTGCAACCCCTTCCAATAACTCCAATTGGAGCGCAACAAGGAGCCACGTGCAAAGTATTGCATCAAAAATTGTTATTAGGCGCCCCTGTTAAACAGGGGCTGAAAAATTGGGACTTGTGCACAACACAACACTTGCAACCCCTCCCAATAACTCCAATTGGAGCACAACAAGTAGCCACGTGCAAAGTATTGCATCAAAAATTGTTATTAGGCGCCCCTGTTAAACAGGGGCTGAAAAATTGTGCCTTGGGCACAACACAACAGTGCAACCCCTTTCAATAACTCCAATTGGAGCGCAACAAGGAGCCATGTGCAAAGTATTGCATCAAAAATTATTAAGCGCCCCTGTTAAACAGGGGCTGAAAAATTGTGCCTTAGGCACTGGTGGCGGAGCCCAGAAACACAACATTTCTTACTAGCTATCAGCAAGAAAAGTGAGGAGGAGAAGGATATTCCATCAGCAGCATAAGAGGACAGTCACTCAGCATCAGAAGTCTAAAAGTGATCCGACTTTTCAACAAAAAGATATTATTCATTAATATCAGCATCAGGTGCTTGGTAGCTGGTGTTGATCCAAGCCTGATTCATTTTGATGAAGGTCAGTCGATCAACAGAGCCGGTGGAGAGGCGCACCCTGTGATCAGTGACAAAGCCTCCAGCAGCACTGAATGTCTGTTCTGAAAGAACACTGGATGCAGGGCAAGCCAGTAGCTCAATTGCGTACTGGGCAAGCTCTGGCCAGTGATCCATCCTCAAGACCCAGTAAGCCAGAGGATTTTCAGTGGGGAAGGTGTCCAAGTCGGATCTTGCCCCTAGGTATTCCCGGACCATGTAAACCAGACGCTGGCGATGGTTGCTGGAACCGGTCAGACCTTGGAGCTGCGGACTAAAAAACTGCCTGAATACATCGGTCAGACGACCACCTTCTCCACCGCCCCTTCTGTGACTCACCGAAGCCTCAGCAAGACGTTGTCCAGAGCCAGGTTTTGATAATCCCCCCGGTTCTGGGAACACATTGCACAGACCCTTCTGTAAGGCCTCCCGCAGAAGCTTCATCTTCTGCTCCCTCTGCGATGGCAACATAAGGTCCGCAACCTTACTCTTGTAACGTGGATCAAGGAGAGTCGCCAGCCAGTAATGATCCCTCTCCTTAATAGCACGTACATGAGGATCCTTACGCAGGCTTTGCAGAATCAGGGAGGCAATGCAGCGTAGGTTTGCTGAGGCATTCGGGGCACAGTCCTCTGGGTCACTGAGGACAACAGGATCCACAGGCACCTCATCCCAGCCACGAAAAAATCCACGTGCTCCTTGGGACTGTAAATTATCCCTTGAAGACTGCTGCTGCTGAGTGCTAGGCTCCACCTCCATGCTGCTGATACAATCCTCCTCCTCCTCCTCCTCCTCCTCCTCCTCCTCCTCATCCTCTTCCTGTGTGCTAGGTGGGCAAGCAGGAACACTGTCTGGGTAAAGGGGGCCTTGAGAGGTAAGGAAGTCCTCCTCTTCCTCCCTCTGTTCTGCCTCAAGGGCCCTGTCCATTATTCCACGTAGCGTGTGCTCCAACATGTGAATAAGAGGGACAGTCTCACTGATGCATGCACTGTCACTGCTCACCATCCTCGTGGCCTCCTCAAATGGTGACAGGACAGTGCATGCATCCCTGATCAAGGCCCACTGGCGTGGGGAAAAAAAACCTAGCTCCCCTGACCCAGTTCTGCTGCCATATTGGCACAGGTACTCATTGATGGCCTGTTGCTGCGTGTGCAGCCGCTGCAGCATGGCCAACATTGAGTTCCATCTGGTGGGCATGTCACAAATTAGGCGGTTCTTGGGCAGGTTGTATTCCCTTTGGAGGTCAGTCAGCTGAGCAGTGGCATTATATGACCTCCGGAAATGCACACAGACTTTCCTGGCCTGCTTCAGGACATCCTGCAATCCCGGGTACCTGCCCAAGAACCGCTGCACCACCAAATTGAGGACATGCGCAAAACAGGGCACATGGGTGAGTTTTCCCTGTCGCAGGGCAGAGAGGAGGTTGGTGCCATTATCGCTGACCACCATTCCAAGCTTCAGCTGGCGTGGCGTCAACCACCTCTCAGCCTGACCCTGCAGAGCTGACAAAACCTCTTCCCCAGTGTGGCTCCTGTCTCCCAAGCACACCAGCTCTAGCACCGCATGGCATCTCTTGGCCTGCATTCCTGCATAGCCCCTCGTACGCCTACGGAGCACGGCTGGTTCGGAGAAAACCTCACCACAGGAAGAGGCCACAGAGGAAGAAGAAGAGGAGGGGGTGGAGGAGAGAGGTGTGTCACAAGCAGTAGTAGTGTTTTGGAGGCGTGGTGGTGGAACAACCTCCAAAACTACTGGACCTTGCCCTGCGTCCTTCCCAGCTGCCAGCAGAGTCACCCAATGCGCCGAAAAAGACAGGTAACGTCCCTGTCCATGCCTGCTGGACCATGAGTCAGCGGTAAGATGCACCTTACCACTGACCGCCCTGTCCAGCGAGGCATGGACATCCATATGCCGGTAGAGAGCCGGAATAGCCTTCGGTGAGAAAAAGTGGCGTTTTGGTACTTGCCACTGAGGTACTGCACATTGCACAAACTCACGGAAGGGGGCAGAATCTACCAACTGAAAAGGTAGCAGTTGAAGTGCTAGAAATTTCGCTAAGCTAGCATTCAACTGCTGGGCATGTGGATGGCTGGGATTGTACTTCTTTCGGCGCTGCAGCAGCTGAGGCAGGGAAATTTGCCTGGTACTATCAGTAGATTGACCGCTACTACTAGCTTGTGACACACCTATTTCTACACCTTCACTGCAGGCTTCAGAGAGGACTGGGGGTCTACTGGGGTTGGAGGTCCCAGAAGGGCAAGGGGGGGTACGCTTTTGTCTTTGGTGTGGGTCTTTCTGGTGTGCTTGCCAACGAGCTGCATGGCAGGTCGACATATGTCTGGACAAGCATGTGGTACCCAGGCGGTTGATGTTTTGGCCACGCGAGATACGCTTGCGACATAAGTTGCAAATAGCAAAGGTACGATCTTGTGGACATGTTTCAAAAAAGGCCCACACCAAAGAACTTTTGCTGTACCGGTCAGACACAGCAGTGCCATGCACAAGCACCGTAGATGTGCGCTGTAATGCAGTGGGTGTGACCTTAAGCTGACCCCTGGAGGGCATCCTGCCTCTTTGGAGATGTGCCTGTGCCTCGTCCTCCTCCTCCTCCTCCTCCTCCTCTCTCCTATCAGGCACCCAGGTAGAGTCAGTGAACTAATAATGAAAACGTGAAAAAATTTGCGCATACCCTGTGAAAAAAAACAATATAGAGCTGCGATTCAAGATGTTATACAAACATAAACAAACTATAAAAAGGGAGGGAATCGCGCTAATTTTAAGTCTGTACCTATTAGGTGGCACAGAATAGACAATGAAAAATCAATATAGTGTGTTTGTCAAAACTAATACTACATTGAGTGCTACCAAAATCAAAATTAGTCCCAGAAGTGTTCGTGAAAAAACAGATACATAAACTATGGGCAAAGATATTCCAAAGTCCAGGACATATATATAGAGCAAAAGGAGCAGATTTCCAGAAATTCTGATGTGTTGACACCACGATCTCGATCACCTTTGTACTTCACTCAGGGATTTCCGTATAGATTTATAATACCGAAAAATACAAAAGCAGAAAAAATGGCATAGTGTAATACTGCATAAAGTATATATAGTAAACCACCCGTGGGGGACAGCTGTAAAGTGGGGAGGGGGCAGCACCAACCCACCACCAAAGTACACACTGACCCTTACCAGATAAAAAGATTCCTTCAGGATCAATATAGACACTGGAAATAACGGAGATCAGGTTCCACCTTGCAGTACCATCTGTGGCCACAGACGAATCCTCAATAGATCACAAAAAAAGGAAAAAAAGACTTGCATAGTGTAGATTGCATGAACATGAGGTTGAACACCCGTGGGGGATAATCATGCAGATGACAGGACCCCTCAGGATCAATACAGGCAATGAGAATAAAGTCGTTCAAACTCCACCATACACCGCAATAAGTAGCCAAAGTGGAATCCTCAGCAAGTCACACAGGATGATATGAAATCAAAAAAAGCTCATATAGTGTGAACCTGTATGCATTTATTATGTATAAAAAAAAACAAATTGCACTTACAAAACAAATGCAGGGTTTGGAGCATAAAACAAAGAGCGCCGGCCGGCTAATTAGGAACGCAAACGTCCTCTCGTGCGGTTGCAATGACGTCGGAACGTCTCCTCCCAGTCAGTGAACTCATCATCCCCTCCCTCCTCATCACTGTCAACAACCTGGCAGTATGCTCCAGCTGGGGGAACATCATCACTGACAAATTGCTGTCCCTCTCGGCCACCCCCTCTCCCTGGGCTCACATCAATGCCTTCCTCTATCAGTGTTCCGTCATCGGAGTCTTCAAAACGCTGTGCATCTTCCTGCAGCATGTACCCAACACTGTGTTGAAACAGTTCGGGGGACTCCTCAGGAGGACATGGTGGTACTAGGGAAGTATTGTGTGAAGCCATTGTGCAGAGGGAAGGGGACACCTTGGCAGCTGCTTTGCCAGATAAACTTTGATGCACCACATCCACTACCAGCGTTACCTCTACATGCAGAGCCTGCTTGCCCTCGTGACTCTCTGCCTCTCTTTGTTGTCCTTCCAGACATGTTTATGCGTTCAGGTGGTATGTAACAGCACAAGCGCAGTGACACCAACTGCGTTCAGGTGGTATGTAACAGCACAAGCGGAGTCACACCAAATGCGCTCAGGTGGTATGTAACAGCACATGTGCGGTGACCCCAAATGCGCTCAGGTGGTATGTAACAGCACACGTGCAGTGACCCCAAATGCGCTCAGGTGATATGTAACAGCACACGTGCGGTGACCCCAAATGCGCTCAGGTGATATGTAACAGCACACGTGCGGTGCCCCCAAATGCGCTCAGGTGATATGTAACAGCTCACGTGCGGTGAGACCAAATGCGCTAAGGTGGTATGTAACAGCACACGTACGGTGACACCAAATGCGCTCAGGTGGTATGTAACAGCACACATGCGGTGACCCCAAATGCGCTCAGGTGATATGTAACAGCACACGTGCGGTGAGACCAAATGCGATAAGGTGGTATGTAACAGCACACGTACGGTGACCCCAAATGCGCTCAGGTGGTATGTAACAGCACACGTGCGGTGACCCCAAATGCGCTCAGGTGATATGTAACAGCACACGTGCGGTGACCCCAAATGCGCTCAGGTGATATGTAACAGCACACGTGCGGTGAGACCAAATGCGCTAAGGTGGTATGTAACAGCACACGTACAGTGACACCAAATGCGTTCAGGTGGTATGTAACAGCACACGTGCGGTGACCCCAAATGCGCTAAGGTGGTATGTAACAGCACACGTACGGTGACACCAAATGCGCTCAGGTGGTAAGTAACAGCACACGTGCGGTGACCCCAAAAGCGCTCAGGTGATATGTAACAGCACACGTGCGGTGACCCCAAATGCGCTCAGGTGGTATGTAACAGCACACATGCGATGACACCAAATGCGCTAAGGTGGTATGTAACAGCACACGTGCGGTGACCCCAAATGCGCTGTGCGGTGACCCCAAATGCGCTAAGGTGGTATGTAACAGCACACGTGCGGTGACCCCAAATGCGCTCAGGTGATATGTAACAGCACACGTGCGGTGACCCCAAATGCGCTCAGGTGATATGTAACAGCACACGTGCAGTGACCCCAAATGCGCTCAGGTGATATGTAACAGCACACGTGCGGTGAGACCAAATGCGCTAAGGTGGTATGTAACAGCACACGTACGGTGACACCAAATGCGCTCAGGTGGTATGTAACAGCACACGTGCGTTGACCCCAAATGCGCTCAGGTGATATGTAACAGCACATGTGCAGTGACCCCAAATGCGCTCAGGTGATATGTAACAGCACACGTGCGGTGACCCCAAATGCGCTCAGGTGATATGTAACAGCACACGTGCGGTGAGACCAAATGCGCTAAGGTGGTATATAACAGCACACGTACGGTGACACCAAATGCGCTCAGGTGGTATGTAACAGCACACGTGCGGTGACCCCAAATGCGTTTAGGTGATATGTAACAGCACACGTGCAGTGACCCCAAATGCGCTCAGGTGATATGTAACAGCACACGTGCGGTGAGACCAAATGCGCTAAGGTGGTATGTAACAGCACATGTACGGTGACACCAAATGCGCTAAGGTGGTATGTAACAGCACACGTGTGGTGACCCCAAATGCGCTCAGGTGATATGTAACAGCACACGTGCGGTGACCCCAAATGCGCTCAGGTGATATGTAACAGCACACGTGCGGTGAGACCAAATGCGCTAAGGTGGTATGTAACAGCACACGTACGGTGACCCCAAATGCGCTCAGGTGATATGTAACAGCACACGTGCGGTGACCCCAAATGCGCTAAGGTGGTATGTAACAGCACACGTACGGTGACACCAAATGCGCTCAGGTGGTATGTAACAGCACACGTGCGGTGACCCCAAATGCGCTCAGGTGATATGTAACAGCACACGTGCGGTGACCCCAAATGCGCTCAGGTTGAATGTAACAGCACACATGCGGTGACACCAAATGCGCTAAGGTGGTATGAAACAGCACACGTGCGGTGACCCCAAATGCGCTCAGGTGAAATGTAACAGCACACTTGCGGTGACCCCAAATGCGCTCAGGTGATATGTAACAGCACACATGCGGTGAGACCAAATGCGCTAAGGTGTTATGTAACAGCACACGTACGGTGACACCAAATGCGCTCAGGTGGTATGTAACAGCACACGTGTGGTGACCCCAAATGCGCTCAGGTGATATGTAACAGCACACGTGCGGTGACCCCAAATGCGCTCAGGTGATATGTAACAGCACACGTGCGGTGACCCCAAATGCGCTCAGGTGATATGTAACAGCACACGTGGGGTGGGACCAAATGCGCTAAGATGGTGTGTAACAGCACACGTACGGTGACACCAAATGCGCTCAGGTGGTATGTAACAGCACACGTGCGGTGACCCCAAATGCGCTCAGGTGATATGTAACAGCACACGTGCGGTGACCCCAAATGCGCTCAGGTGATATGTAACAGCACACGTGCGGTGACCCCAAATGCGCTCAGGTGATATGTAACAGCACACGTGCGGTGAGACCAAATGCACTAAGGTAGTATGTAACAGCACACGTACGGTGACACTAAATGCGCACAGGTGGTATGTAACAGCACACGTGCGGTGACCCCAAATGCACTCAGGTGATATGTAACAGCACACGTGCGGTGACCCCAAATGCGCTCAGGTGGTATGTGTAACGGTCACCACCGCTTACGATCTTCCATCCAACCACGACAAGCTTATCTGACACACAACGACAATCTTGCATACACGATCCATATCCATTCCCATAAACAAGACGAGACTCAAGCTCTGCACTTGCTTTCAAAGATAAGACAATTTATTGGTATTTTCTCAGCTTCTTATACAGTCTCAAGCATAATGCAGTTAATCACAGGACAATGCAATCTCCACCCCCTTCACACCATGGGGCTTCAATCACACTCTAAAAGGCATTCAGGTAAGCTAACCATGTAGACTTGTCGGCACTGCATCTTCAATAGAGTTAACTTAACCTTGAATAGTAACACAGACATCTAGTTGAATAAGTTATCTAGACAGCTTTATCACACAATGGCAGAGTCATTACAATGCAACACGCCCAATTCACAGTGAATAGCCAACACCTCAAGACATGTCTCAAGACATTTCAATAGCCTATTATACAGAGGTATGAGTCACTCTGGTCTTGTAGACCTGATTTAACACCTTTCAAAAGCATGTGTGCCCAGATTGAATAGCCAACAGCTTTTGATATTTGAAGACATCCTGCAAACATGAATTATTATTAATGTTCCATCTTCTGTAATGAATGAATTATGATTCTTCGTCACCCTATGGCCCTAGTGGACATAAGGTGACCCTAGACATAGGAATATCTCAGTCTGTCACGGGCCATTTCGTTACATCTCTCCCCTTTCGGTGGGAGGTGGACACAGGTAGTAACCCCAAACGGGTTGACTCCGAAGTCCATCAGTAGTTCCAGTCCTCCAATGCTGGTCTCCATACTGTACCCCAAATAAATGGCTCCAAACTGAGCATTACTCACCCCGCCAACCTCTGCCTCTCTCAGAGAACACGCCTGCCGCTGGGGAGAAGGCAGGGTGGCTGGGCTCAGTCCATCATGCTGTTGGGGGTCTGGGCCAACTGCCCCCCCTTCCTGGGGTATAACAGTGGAGACTGAAGTCCCATCCACTGGTGCTTGGTGAAAACCCCCCGGTGCTTGCAAAGCAAAGCCGACATCCTCCTGTCCCAGTCCTGTACCATTTTCTGGGGTTGTGCCAGTGGAGACTGAAGTCCCATCCACTACCCCAGGAACCCCCTATTCTGTTAGTGAGGAGCAGAGGCCTATGACACTCTGCTCTGTTGCTAGCTCTTCCACTGGGTTGCTGTGAGTGGAGACCACAGTCCCATCCAATACCACAGGGTCCTCTTCTTCTGTAAATGAGGAACAGAGGCCTATGACACTCTGCTCTGTTGCCAGCTCTTCTGCTGAGTTGCTGTGAGTGGAGACCACAGTCCCATCCACCACCACAGGGTCCCCCTCTTCCGTTAGTGGAGAGCAGAGTTTTGGGGCACCCTGCTCTGTTGCCAGTGATTCAGCTGGGGGTAAAAGCTTTACCACCTCAGCTTGTTGCTGGAGAGAGAGGCCAACCGCCCCGGCTCTCTGGAACTCCACACCATCCGCTTCGGCTTTAGGGATGAAAATCTCCATATTTTCCACTGCCGATTCATCAGCCAGGATTTCACAGTTATCTGACCTTTCCTCATAGTCCCAGGCAATGGGAGCCCCACCCTGCTGCTGACCCGAGTCTAGCAGCTGTCTGTAGGTGACCTCCAGCTCCCATTCTTATATGGCCAGAAATTCTAAATCTTCCTGTGACCAGTGCCCTTCCGAGATATTCAATTTTTCCTCTCTGTGCTCCATTATGTCCTCCAAGCGCCACTCCCGATCATCCCCGAAGTCGGGATCACTGGACATCCTCCAATACAACAATCCCAGGCCATCATAGTCATAGCCTTCTGTGGGGCTGTCATCCGCTGACCACAGGCACTCTTGGGCTACATACCACCGGTGGGCTCTGTAGCTCTCGTCTAGCTGCATCTCTGCCCGGATCAGCCTGCCTAACTCTGCTATCCACTCCTGCTTCGGTTGTTTCCCCAACAACAGCATTCGTACGTCATACTGCGGCCAGTACCTTGCATAGATGGAGGGCAGGACCTTTCCTTGGTGTTGCTGCTCCAGAGCTAGCGCTTCCTTCCAGAGTTGGCACCGAATCACATCCGACCATCCCAGCAGGACCTCCTCTGATACTGGTCTTCTGTGCTGTATCCGCATCTCTTGTAACCTCCTTTGGAATTCCACTTCCATGGAGACTGGTATCTGCACCTCTCCTCTCTCTTTAGTTGGTGCTGCTGTGACTTCAGCTGCTGCAGCACTTCTTTGCTGTCGCAAGGTGGCATCTACAGCCGCTATAACCTGGTCTATGATCTCCGGTGGAGGATTAGGACCATATTGTGCCAGTCCATGTTTAACAGCCCGATCAAAAAATTCTTCCTCAGGTGTCCTGTCTGTTACGCTGGGCCTCTTAGCTCTATTCATTTCGACTAGTTCTGCGATAATGTCCCTTTTCTTACGGTTGCTGGCCGGTCTGCCCCGGCTCTCCAGTAAGTCCATGAGGGAAGAGAGCTTCATCCGTTCATACAGCGTCTCCATTGTCCTGTGTCCTTGTAGCTGTCCTTCTGATGATGGAATCATCCCACTGCTGCCAACCAAATGTAACGGTCGCCACCGTTTACGACCTTCCATCCAACCACGACAAGCGTATCTGACACACTGCGACAATCTTGCATACACGATCCATATCCATTCCCATAAACAAGACGAGACTCAAGCTCTGCACTTGCTTTCAAAGATAAGACAATTTATTGGTATTTTCTCAGCTTCTTATACAGTCTCAAGCATAATGCAGTTAATCACAGGACAATGCAATCTCCACCCCCCTTCACACCATGGGGCTTCAATCACACTCTAAGGGCCAGATTCAGGTAGATGGGAGCATCTTTGCTCCAGAGTAACGCTTCTCATTTACGTTACTCTGCCGAAATTTTAGCAGCAAGTGCTGTCATTCACGAAGCACTTGCTCCTAAAGTTGCGGCAGCGTAACGAAAATGAGCCGGCGGAATTCAAATTGGGCGGGTACGGGGCGTGTAGTATTTAAACTAAGCGCGAACGTACTGCGCATGCGTCGAGTGTCAAAGCATCCCCGTGCGCATGCTCCAAATTCTGGGAATGAACGTCAATGACGTCACATTCCCATTCATGATCTTTTTACGCAAGCGACGTGATTTTTTTTTCCCGACGCGATGACGACGCCTATACCTAACATAGGATACTCCAACCCCATGTAGGTATATCTTCGCGCCGCGTATCGCTTCCGGAAACGTCATACCGTCATTGCGTCGCGCCGGAATTCGCTCGTGAATTGCCGATTTCCGCTCATTAACAATCATTTTTGAGCGGAAATCGGCGGGAACGCCCCCGGCGCCATTTTTAAGTTAAAGTAACGATGCCATGGCGAAACTCAGTTACGCTGATCGCATCGGAGCTTCAACCCGGCGTTTCTTGTTTTCTGGTTACAGAAAACAAAAACGCCGGCTCAAAGTGACAGTTAGGCTGGCGGATCACTGGATCCGCCAGCCTAACTGTTCCTGAATCTGGCCCTAAAAGGCATTCAGGTAAGCTAACCATGTAGACTTGTCGGCACCACATCTTCAATAGAGTTAACTTAACCTTGAATAGTAACACAGACATCTAGTTGAATAAGTTATCTAGACAGCTTTATCACACAATGGCAGAGTCTTGTGAGAGTGGGTGCAATCAACACCTTTTCAAAAGCATGTGTCTTTCACAGTGAATAGCCAACACCTCAAGACATGTCTCAAGACATTTCAATAGCCTATTATACAGAGGTATGAGTCACTCTGGTCTTGTAGACCTGAATTAACACCTTTCAAAAGCATGTGTGCCCAGATTGAATAGCCAACAGCTTTTGATATTTGAAGACATCCTACAAACATGAATTATTATTAATGTCCCATCTTCTGTAATGAATGAATTATGATTCTTTGTCACCCTATGGCCCTAGTGGACATAAGGTGACCC
Source organism: Rana kukunoris (assembly GCA_029574335.1). Lineage (NCBI taxonomy): Eukaryota > Metazoa > Chordata > Amphibia > Anura > Ranidae > Rana > Rana kukunoris. The sequence continues at coordinate 78,374,405 of CM056054.1, read as the reverse complement.
TAGACATAGGAATATCTCAGTCTGTCACGGGCCATCCCGTTACAGTATGTAACAGCACACGTGCGGTGACCCCAAATGCACTCAGGTGATATGTAACAGCACACGTGCAGTGACCCCAAATGCGCTCAGGTGATATGTAACAGCACACGTGTGGTGACACCAAATGCACTAAGGTGGTATGTAACAGCACACGTGCGGTGACCCCAAATGCGCTTAGGTGATATGTAACAGCACACGTGCGGTGAGACCAAATGCGCTAAGGTGGTATGTAACAGCACACGTACGGTGACACCAAATGCGCTCAGGTGGTATGTAACAGCACACGTGCGGTGACCCCAAATGCACTCAGGTGATATGTAACAGCACACGTGCGGTGACCCCAAATGCGCTCAGGTGATATGTAACAGCACACGTGCGGTGACCCCAAATGCGCTCAGGTGGTATGTAACAGCACACGTGCGGTGACCCCAAATGCGCTAAGGTGGTATTTAACAGCACACGCACAGTCAGAGCGACTGCGTTTCTGTGCAATTCAATAGCCCACTTGCATTAACAGCAACTGCCTTTCTGTGCAAATAAATAGCACACGTGCAGTAACAGTTAATGCGTCTATGTGCAATTAACTAACACGTGTACACTAACACATTAGAGCATCAAGCACAATCTCCTGCCTGACAGATACTAATAGCAGAACTAGCTAAGCTATACAGTTTATAAATATATTGACAACTCCTAGGGATGTCAATATATTCTCTACAAACTGTACATCTAACTATACTAACTAGTAGCCTCCCTTATCTATCTATCTATCTATCTATCTATCTATCTATCTATCTATCTATCTATCTATCTATCTATCTATCTATGTGAAAAGACACTGTGGGCTCAGATTCTCAGCGGCGCTACGCCTGCGTAAATGGATATGCGCGGCGTAATTATAAATGTGTGCCTGCGTATCGATGCGCGGTAAACACAGAACCACATACGCGAGAAAATCTTTTTTGTTTGAGCGGCGAAAATGCTTTAAGCTAGCGCGGCGTAGGCGCATAGTTACGCATCGTAAATATTCAGTTCCCATTGAATTAGCATGCAAATATGCAAATGAGGGAGATGCGCGGATTCCCGAAACTACGCGCGTTCGGCGTTAGCTACTCGTGGTGCGCGTAACACGAAAGCCTTGAGTAAACATACCCCTCATAAAAGCACGGGTAACTTTGCTCAAGACCGTGTGCAAGTCAGCTGGAGAGCAACTACAGCAGCACCATAACGGACGAGCTGAGCAATCACACTTACTGGACAACACATTCGTATGCCAACATGCCAGGGGCAGCCATGGTCTTATCACTACTAATGTATGCAGAGGAAGAGGAGCATAGAATGAGGAGGAGGAGGAGGGGGCACATGAGAGGATCTACTGAGCGTGCATGAGCCTCTTTGGCATGGGGGATGAGGAGGTGTATCGCATCTTCAGATTCAGCCCTGCTGCCATCCTGGAACTAACCACAGCCCTGCAGGATGACATCACCAGCCCAACACACCGCTCACATGCACTGCAGCCACTGGTGAAGGTACTGGTAACACTCCATTTCCTGGCCAGTGGATCATTCCAGCGTACAAGTGGAGTGGTGGCTGGGATGTCACAAACCAGCATAAGCAGATGTCTGCACCAGGTTGTCCCTGCAATCCTCAGACGCATGTCCCACCACATCATCAGACCCACCACTGAGCACCTGCGGCAGAAGGCAATGACAGATTTCTACAGAATTGACGGGGCCATTGATTGCACACATGTGGCACTCCAGCCCCCCAGTGCCACAGAGCACATATACCGCAATCGGAAGCATTGGCACTCCATCAACGTACAGGTGATAGCCGATGCCAAATACCTCATATGGCATGTCCATGCCAAAGACCCCGGGTCCAGCCATGACAGCTACATATACCGTCAAAGCAACATCCCAGAAGATTTTGAGCAGGACATGTATGGGGACAGCTGGCTGGTTGGTGCGTGACATGGGTGGCAGGCATGACTGTCCCCCCCCATGATGCTGACATCACAAGGGGCACATGCATGACTAACATCCTCTTGTCTTTTCCCTTACAGGTGACTCTGCATATGTACTGGGACACCATCTCATGACTCCTTTCCGGAACCCCCAAACCAGAGGAGAGAGAAGATACAATGAAGCACACATCAAAACCCGTGCAGTGGTGGAGCGCACATTTGACCTCCTGAAGTCCCGTTTCCGATGCCTGGATAAGTCTGGGGGGACCCTATTGTATTACCCTAACTTTGTGGGTCAGATCATCCGTGCATGTTGCATTCTGCACAACTTTGCCATGAGAAAGGGCCTGCAGATTGCCCTACGTGATGACCTGACCCCCCAACCACACAGCCCCCCCCCCTGCCAGAGGAGACCCCGTCTGCTGATGGAAGAGCAGTCAGGAGGGTCCTCGTGTTACGAATCTTTGACCGTTAAACACACACATTCATCATGGCACACAGACAATGCACGCGTGTACACCACTGTGGTCCCTAGATCACACACCCCACATCCACATCACATTGGATTAGCCCAAGTCCAGCATGTAGGACTTGGGAGCAGCAATGCCACATCAAGGCCCCAATGATGTTGCTGTCCATTCATACACCATTCACACAGCCGTGGGGATAACTTCTCCCCAACGGCCGAGGGTGACACCCCTTACTGCCAGGAGTGCCACCCCCTCACATTCACACACCATTCACACTGCACCGTGTGCAGTATCAAGTAAAAAAAAAAAGCTCTTAACCAGAGCATAATAGAAATAAAAATAAAAAGCTCTTAACCAGAGCATAATATAAATAAAAATAAAAAGCTCTTAACCAGAGCAAAATAATAAGAATAAAAAAAATTAATGGGCCTGGCAGGGGCTCCGCCTGGTGCCACGGCTCCTGCCCCTCACTTGCCTGGTGGCAGCCACAGGTGGGGGGGGTGGGGTAGCAGGTGGAGGAGGAGCATCCCCACGTCCCTCCCTGGCTGCCTGCATGCCCTCCAGGGCAACCGCTATGCGGGTCTGCACAGCTGTCTGCTCCTCGACTGCAAGGCGCAGGGCATGAACCTCCCCTACAAGGTCGGAGGTGGTCGCCTGCAGCTCCCCCAGGCTGGTCAGCGTTGCTGCACTGTTGCCAGCAATGTCTTGTATGGCATCTGTAAGGTGTCCCGAGGAGGCCAGGCTGTCGGCCAGGCGCCTCATCTCCTCCACCACCTCTGACAGGTGCCGATATTGCTGGTCCTGCTGTCTGGCCAGCTTGGGCTGGTCTGGGCAACCCATCGTCCTCCTCCAAAACAAGGTAGAGGTCCTGGTCCTGGTCTACGAGATCCTCCTCAACCACCTCCTCCATTCAGGTGTGCCCACTTCCCTCCAAGTCCTGTTCCAGGGGGGCAGCCAGAGGGACTGGAAGCTCAGGGGATGGATCCTGACGGGCCCTGGCAGCAACAGATGGCCCCGCTCCCTCCTGCACATCTGTGGATGACACAAAAGATGCCCATGTTGGTTGACCCACACACTTGGCACATGTTCCCTTCCACCCCCACACATGCTACACAACAGATAGAATATAAAACACACTTATCTGTCCTCAGGGCTGGCTCTTCGGACTCATAGCCCCCAACTCCCTCAACCTGCTCCGTCTGCAGGCAGCGGGCAACCACCTTCTCCTCCTCAATCAGGTGGACGGTGCAGAGTGGGCCCCCTCTAGTGCCCCTGGCATGCCGAGCAATAGCAGCCAGCTTGCCCTTCACGAGATGCCGCAGGTCATTAATTTTTTTTTGAATGTCCTGCAGTGTCCGGACCTCATGAGAAAGGGCATTTACTTGACAAGCGACCTTCATTAGGATCTGATCCCTCCGGGACTTGCTGGTCCGGGCACTGTCAGCACCATGGAGCCGCGAATCATATTTCTCCATTGCCCTCACAACAATGGCCCTCTTTCTTCCTCCTCTCCTTAACAACACTAGTCATTTTGTCCTGCACAAAGTTTGGCCGTCACAATCAAGAAAATGGGAGACGTTTGCGCTGCACGGGCGCATGTGTGGCCGCATTATATACCCTGCGCCGGCGAATCGTAGGGAGGCTTTGCACATGCGCAGAAGGCATCCACGTCACGGCGCGGGTCAACCACGTCACGGCGCGGGTCATCCACGTCACGGCGCATGCTCCGTTCGTCCCGGCCTGCATTTGCATGGGGTCACGCTTCATTACAATGCAACACGCCCACTTCGCTCCTACTTTGTTGTTGCGCCGGATTACGCCGATGATTTTACGCGACGCAGGCGCATCTTAGAGCGCATTTACTTAGGGAATACGGTACTTGCCACTCCGCGTTACGTCGGCGTAGTGCATCTGAGATGCGCAACGCCTGCATAATTAGGCGCGCATCTACGAGAATCTGGCCCTGTGTCTCTATCTATCTCTCTCTCTCTCTCTCTGTCTGTCTCACTTCTCTAAGCAAGCCGGAACACACTACACGAGGCCGCCTGGGAGGCGGCCTTTTATAGTGTGGGGCGTGTGCTAAAGCCCTGAGCCCTAATTGGCCAAAGCACCCAGGCTTTGGCCAATTAGGTCTATCGTTTTTTGGGCGCTGTGATTGGCCAAGCATGCGGGGTCATGGTGCATGCTTGGCCAATCATCAGCACGCAACGCCGCAGTGAATTATGGGCCGTTGCGCGTCATTCGAATTTGGCGCGAACGACCCGATTTGTTCGTTTTCGACGAATGATCGAACAGCCGATGTTCGATGCGAACATGTGTTCGCATCGAACGCGAAGCTCATCCCTAGTTGTCGGCATGCCCTCGGCTTGTCCGCTTGTTATTGCGGCTCACTGACGTCATGCCGGACGGCATTCTGGCGATTGTAGGCAAAGGCCGATGCGCGCGCATGCGCAGTGGCTACTTTTTTTCCGCAGCTGATTGCTGACGTCAGTCGGCAATCAGTTGGGGGGCTATTTTAAAAGGCTCGGCCAGCATTTGTTTGCTGGTGAGCCTTGGTGGTGCGTCTCGTGACTCATATACTTTACAGGTAAAAAAAAATTCACTTTGGCCTCGCCATTGTTATTGCTGATTTTTTTGCCATCTGGTGTAATTTAATTGTCATTGCAGGACTCTATTTCCTCAGCCTAACTAGGCTATAAAAATTTTCCTTAGGACTTTTTGACTTTTCCCCTGCAAACCCTTGGGCGGTCTTGAGTGTTCCAGTCCACCAATTCCCTGATTAGGTGGATATTTCCCTGTCTATGAAAGTCCTAATACAGTGCCCACCTAATTAGAAATTCCACTTTTAAAGAAAATTCTCCATCAAAGTGCTATAAAATGGAAGATTGTACATAAGAGAATAAAAAAAATAAAAAATGATTTATATATTTTTTGGGAGGATTTACCCTCCCCACCCCCTGCCCTATATCCGTTTAGAAGATTCTCTATCTAAGTGCCAAAATGCAGAAGAGTATATAGAAAAAAAAATTGAGAAAACATCACTCCTATCAAAAAAAAAAAAAAAATACAATAAATACAAATAAAGATATATGTATGTATATGTGTAAAGAAGGGAGTTGTATCACCCCTAAATATTTCATATAAAGTGGATTCTAAAAAAAGATTTTTTTTTTATGTGTATGTTACACTATATCAGTGTAGGAAATGATCTAAGTGCCAACATACGGAAGAGTGTAAAAAAAAAAAGAAAAAAAAAAGAGAGAGAACATCACTCCTAAAAAAATAAATAAAAAAAACAATAAAGAAAAAAAATACAAATAAAGATATATGTATGTAAATGTATAAAGAAGGGAGTCATATTACTCCCTAGATATTTTCCTATGAAGTGGATTCTATTAAAAAAAAAGTGTATTTCTTGGGAGAGAGAGAGCACATCACTCTCAAGAACAAAAACAAAAACAAAAACAAAAACAAAAAAAAAAAAAAAAAAATATATATATATATATATATATATATATATATATATATATATATATATACAAATAAAGATAGTGGATTCTAAAAAAAAAAAAGTGTATTTCTTGGAGAGGGCTTCCCTCCTGACCCTATATATGTGTAAAAGGTAAAAATAGAGGGAATACATCACTATAGGAGAAAAAAAATAAAAATAAAAGAAGAAAAAACCCTCATTTGGGAGGAAAAAGGACTATTTAAAAGGACTTCAATTCCCTGTGTTCTTCCGTATCTACTTAAACATCCAGCTCCTTAAATTCTCACCATTTATTCCATATCTCATTATACCCTGGTCTGCTGTCATTGTGAATTAATATTAGTTCCTCCATCCTACTGATCCTATCTATCTCTTTTATCCATTCTCCCATTGATGGGGCTTTCTTTTCCCTCCAATTGTTTGGGATTAATGCTTTAGCTCCATTCAATAGGTAAGGGACCAGAGACCTTCTATACTTTTTTCTAGCCATGGAACAGGCAATGCCAGGGATCTTGTTTCACCTCCTGACCACTTATCCTTTTAATCATGTTTAAAATCTCCACCCAGTATAACTGTATCAGGGGACATTGCCACCAAATATGGGCATGTGTACCCTCCATTCCACACCCTCTCCAGCACAAAGATGATGTTTCCCTATTAATTCTATGGAGTTTCGTTGGAACATAGTACCATTTAGTAAGAAGTTTATACAGTAGTTCATCTCTTTTACTTTTGAGTCTGTTGATGTAGAATGGCAAGATCTAATACCGGTCTCTTCCTATCTTCTGAAATGTTTTGATTTAGTTCTTGTTCCCAACCTTCCAGTGTTTTCAGTGTACCAGTCTCTCTGTTAGACATCGACATTCTATAGATATTTGAGATCCCCTGCCTTCCTGTTCCTCCACGCACTATACGTTTTTTCCAAGGATTTTGTTCTTTCATATCTCGTAGGGGTTTCTGTAGTGTACCGTCAAAGTGTTGAACCTGCCTGTACCTCCATTAATCTCCTGGATTTGATCCGTATTTACCTCGCAAATCCAGCAGAGAACATAAGACATTATCATTCATTTGGTCCTTTAGTCTCAATGTGTCCGATGTTGTCCATCTCAGGTACATCCCCCCCTCTTTCCCCGGCGGGAAAGTAATCTGTACCCGTAAGGGGCAGCAACAGGCTACTATAAGACCATTTTTGTCCTTTTACATATTGCATCCCAAATTCTAAAAGTTTCTTTGGTTATTGATGGTGCCCCCTGGGGTAGATTTATATATTGCTTTGGGATCCATATCCTCTTTCCCAATTCCTCTTTACTTAGGCTTTCCTCCACTTTTACCCATTTTTCCCTTTGGCTCTCTTCCTGTAGCCAGTCAGTTATCCTTTTTAATACAGCTGCCTTATGATATCTCCTAAAATCTGGAAAAGATAACCCCCCCTCACATCTAGGTCTAGTCAAAGTCTCAACTGATATTCAGTTTTTTTTCCTTCCATATAAACCTCCTTATTATCTTCCCCAGAATTCCAAAGTATATATCTGAAATCCTTATCAGGAGTGTTTGAAAGATATACAGGACTTTAGGTAAAATCATCATCTTGATGGTGATTATTCTGCCCCACCAAAATATTTTATCTATTGCGTACCCCTTAAGCTCTGATGTTATTTTATTCAATAAGGGGATATAATTGTCTTCATACAGATATCTTTCCGTGTTGGACAAGAATATTCCCAAATATTTCATCCCCCTCTGTTTCCATGTGAAGGGGCAGAGGGCCTTAAGATCTCTACGTTCTTCCGAAACCATTGATATGTTCAATACCTCAGTTTTTTCTTCGTTAACCACTTTAGCCCCGGACCATATTGCTGCCCAACGACCAGAGCCCTTTTTGTGATTCGGCACTGCGTCATTTTTAACTGACAATTGCGCGGTCGTGCGACCTGGCTCCCAAACAAAATTGGCGTCCTTTTTTTCCCACAAATAGAGCTTTCTTTTGATGGTATTTGATCATCACTGCGGTTTTTATTTTTTGCGCTATTAAAAAAAAATAGAGCGACTATTTTAAAAAAAATGCAATATTTTTTACATTTTGCTATAATAAATATCCCCAAAAAAGATATAAAAAAACATTTTTTTTCCTCAGTTTAGGCCGATACGTATTCTTCTACATATTTTTCATTAAAAAAAATCGCAATTAGCGTTTATTGATTGGTTTGCGCAAAATTTATAGCGTTTACAAAAAAGGGGGTCGTTTTATGGCATTTTTATTATTATTATTTTTTTACTAGTAATGGCGGCGATCAGCGTTTTTTTTCGGTACTGCGATATTATGGCGGACACATCGGACACTTTTGACACATTTTTGGGACCATTGGCATTTTTATAGCGATCAATGCTATAAAAATGCATTGGATTACTATAAAAATGCCATTGGCAGTGAAGGGGTTAACACTAAGGGGCAGGGAAGGGGTTAAGTGTGTTGCTGGGTGTGTTCTAACTGTATGGGGGGGGTGGCCTCACTAGGGGAAATCACTGATCTTCTGTTCATACATTGTATGAACAGAAAATCAGCGTTTCCCCCGCTGACAGGAACGAGAGCTGTGTGTTTACACACACAGCTCCCGTTCCCCGCTCTGTAACGAGCAATCGCGGGTGCCCGGCAGCGAGCGTACCCGCCGGGCACGCGCGCAGGACTCGGGGGGCGCACGGGGGCATGTGCGCACCCTACAAGTCTCTAAAGGGAGGACGTAGAGCTACGTGCTCCCGCGAGACAGAGCCACCGCTCCGCAGTAATACGACGGTGGGCGGTCGGCAAGTAGTTAATTTTTAAATTTGAGACCTCTCCATATTTTTCATATTCAGCTATAATCTTTGGTAATGTCCGTCTGGGATTAGATACATAAAGCATCATGTCATCTGCAAACGCAGATATCTTGTATTCCCTCCTTCCAACCTTCATCCCCTCTATCTCCTGATTATTTCCTATTGTTGATAACAATGGCTCTAGGCATAAAACAAAAAGAAGGTGCGAGAGGGGGCATCCCTGTTGTGTCCCGTTGTAAAGTGGGAAATTCTCTGAGAGGATGCCATTCACCCGTACCTGAGCTGAAAGTTTAGAGTAAAGTGCTCCTATCCACCTAAGCATATTGGGACCTAGTCCTATGTGTTTCAATGTTGCTGTCATAAACTCCCAGTCCAGCCTGTCAAACGCCTTTTCGGCATCTAATGACAGAAAGACCACTGGTTCCTTACTCTTTTTAGCTTTTTGTATCAGGAATAGCGCCCTTAGGACATTGTCCCTCGTTTCTCTCTCTGGGGCGAATCCTGCCTGGTCATTATCGATCAACCCCAACATAAACAGTCTTAATCTCTCTGCCAGGATTTTCACATACATCTTTATGTCGACGTTGATCAGAGAGATAGGCCTATAGCTGGCACATAATGATGGGTCTTTATCTTCTTTTGCTATCAGGGTTATATGAGCTCCTAATGCTTCCTCACGCATTACCATACCTCTCCCTATGGAATTTATATATCTCTGAAAAAGGGTAAAAGGATTTCACCATGTCTTTTATAGTAAAGAGAAGTGTACCCATCTGGGCCCGGGCTCTTCCCCATTTTAATACTTTTAATTGTTTGATTTATTTCCTCCCTTGATATTTCCTTTTCAAGACTACAAATTATTTCTACTGCTAGTTCAGGAGTTTTATCTCTTTCTAAATACTGTCTAATTTTTCTACTTCTACTCTGGGTATCTATTGTACCTTGTTCTTTATTGACTTTATATAGATTTTGATAATAGTCTTGAAAAATATTAATTATATTTTTAGTAGAGTGACTCTGGGGAGAGATGTAACGGATTGACCCGTGACGCCCAGAGACTTTTGAGGAATGGGGGGTACTCCTGTGCCAGTGTCACTAATGACTCTTGGGTCTAAGGTCACCCTATGCCCCTTTTGGGCATAGGGTGACTGATAAATGATAATTCATGTTTTGCAGGAGATCTGGACATATTACAAGCTGTAAAGGTCAATGTTTCATTCAAGGTGGAAACACATGCTGTGTTAATTGCGTCTGCTCCTAGACCTTCCATCGTGAGATGCTAACTAAGTCTGCTACTGTGGATTGAAACTGAGAGTCAGCCTGGCTGGCTATTATGGGATGTTAAAGTGCTTTGCTGTGATTGCATTCTGTGCCCATCATGTTAATTAGGCCTGGCTCCTAAGACCTTTCATTATGTAAAACCTATTGATGATCAGGTGTGAATAGCTTATTGTCGGAGACAGAACGTCTGAAATAGGAATGTGTATTCTGCAGGTGAATCACTTATTGGCAGAGTTGGGACGTTTGGGGGATAATTAACTCACCCGAATGTCATTATCTAAAAGGATGTGTATGAAGCCCCATTGTGTGATGTGTGGGTGGAGTGTGTCTTTGTTCCTTTGATAACTGTAACATGGCTGTACTTTATATAAGAGAGCTAACCATTAAAGAGTTCATTCTTACATTTTGAAACCAGTAACTAGAGCTTGAGTCTCGTTTTTCTGGGAAATGGAATGGATCGTGTCTACATTGTCGGACTTGTCGGACTGTCGGATAAGCTGTCATGGTTGGGGCGATGGAATGGAGATCGTAAATGGTGGTGACTGCTACACTTTCATTTTGGAAATAAAATTCTGCATATTTCTTGGTTTTATAGTTTTAGCTAAAAGTTTTCCTGGTTTGTTCCCCATAGCATAGAACAGGGGTGGCAAACACAAGGCCCGCGGGCCGAATCCGGCCCGCGCGGCCTTGTCATGTGGCCCGCGGAGCGGCCACCGTCAGCAGGGGAATCTCTTATGCCATTATTCAGTGAGGGACCGAGCCGAGGCGAGGACAGATCTGAGGCCTGAGAGCCCCGGAAGTCGGGAGAATAGCTCAACTATGGCTGCCTCCTCCTTGACCTTTCCCCCCGACCCCTCCCCCCGAGAGGTGAGAATCGGGGGGCACAGCATCTCCTGTGCCGAGTCCAGAGCATGGATTGCTCTAACTTCCCGGGACACAGGCTGAATAGGGACCCAGAGGACAGGCACGCTGCCAGGGAGCTGCTGAAAACATCAAAGGTAGGGCTAGCAGTCTCTCGTCACCTCGCTGCCTCCCCCTCCTCCCCCTTTCCCTAGGGTTGCCACCTGTACGGGATTCCCCCGTACAGTACGGGTCTGGAATCATGTGCCCGGGTTTTGTACTGCCTGTGACCCGGGCACATGATTCAGCCCAGAACAGGGGCAGACCATCCAGAGAGGGGACCATCAAGCACACCTTAGATCAGCAGCAGCGGTGGCAAGCATTGTAAAGAATACACTGTGTGCGGCGTGCCTGCGGTGTGTTTGAGATTCAAAGCTCCTTTCTGTCCCCCCCCACTCCCTCCTGTCTCGTGCTGTGCGGTGTCCTTGTTATCTCTGACTCCCCCTTCCAATCAGCAGTGCGGTGTGCTGTGAGACCTGGGAGGCGGAGCTCACTGTAGCTCCTGTCGGCTGGCCAGAGGAAGGGAGGAGGTGAGTGAGATGAATTTTTCTGGGAGAAGTTTCCTAGGGTGGAAAGTAGAATAAACTTTCAAGGAGATTTTTTCTTCGGAGAAGAATCAGAAGAGATAGTGAGTTTGAGTGTGGGGGAGGGGAGGGGGGTGAGGTCTGCAGCAGCCCGATCACATGTGACAGATCACTTCATTAACAGTCTGTGCAAACATCATCCAATCCAATTGTTCAGACTGGATAATATGGGGTAATTTATAGCCATTCATGTAACCTGTGTGTGTAGTGGTGAGTTCACACTTCTGATTGTACATGTATCCAGGCTCTCAGTCTGTACAATCAGAAGTGTGAACTCACCACTACACACACAGGTTACATGAATGGCTATAAATGACCCCACATTATCCAGTCTGATTAATTGGATTGGATGCAGAGTGCTATAAACTGGATTACATAGATCTGTACTTACATCTAGTACTGTTGTATGATTCATTGTTGTAAATGTTTTTAGTGGATGAGGTTTTTTTTTTATACATCACTATCTGACCACTTCTCAGCCCCCAAATCCCCCCAGCTTGCATCACCCCTAGACCACTTAATACAGACATCGTTCCATGGTCACTTTCCTTCCCTTAGCTTCCCAACATCACTCCCTGGTCACCCCATAGACACCACAAGAAATCCCTCCCCATACTGCCACCGCCATACCCTCTGCACTCCCCTCCTGTACATACTACCCCCATCATACCCTCCACACTCCTCTCCGGTACATTCTGCCCCCATCATACCCTCCACACTCCTGTCCCGTACATACTTCCCCCATCACACCCTCCACACTCCTCTCCCGTACATACTTCCCCCATCATACCCTCCACACTCCTCTCCCGTACATACTGCACCCATCATACCCTCCACACTCCTCTCCCGTACATACTACCCCCATCATACCCTCCACAGATACAGACTACCCCTTTGAGGGCAACCAAACTGCTGATGCGGCCCTCGATGAATTTGAGTTTGCCACCGCTGGCTTAGAATTTCTTATTTGTCGAATACCCATTTAGTCTCCCATTCCATTAGGTCCCGGAGCTTTTCTCTTTACTAGTTAATAATATCAAAGTTTGCTCTTCCTGTATTTCTTTATGTTTCTGTTCCAGAACCTGGATTTCTTCTAATAATAAATGTCTCTGAGCTTCCCTAATTTTCTTCCTCTTGACCTTTTCTGCTATCATCCTGCCTCTATATAAACCTTATGTGTTTCCCATAAAATTGATGGAGCAACATTTTCTATGTTATTTTCTTTAAAAAAGAGGCACATATCCTTTTCCAGGTCATCGGCTGTCTTGGTATCATACAGGAGGGATTCATCCATTCTCCACGCTCTGCGGCCCTCCAGTATCCCCCCTATTTCTAATAACATTTCCACTGGAGCATGGTCGGAGAGCATTATTGTTTTTATTTCTATCCCTCATAACTCTTTTCAGATATGCTGCCAGGCGGAGGTTTGGGCAATAAACATTTACTAATGTTTACTTCATATTGCATAGCCTCTGATAAATATATATCTTCCCTCTGGGTCTATTTCCATGGTATCTAATATAAACCTTGTGTTTTTATCAAACCCAATTGCAATTCCCTTTAATCTTTTATTAGGAGAGTAACTATGGTACCATGTAGGGTAGTTTTTTGAGTTTAAGCTAGTCTTAGATGTCATTTTTAAATGGGTCTCTTGTATAAACACTATATTAGCTGATTGTCTCTTCATTTCCTGTAGTATCTGAAACTGCTTATTTGGGTTGTTTAGCCCTCGTACATTGTACGTAACTATTTTTAGTACTACCATCCTCTATTTTTGGTACTTTTAGCTATACCCATATCCATATATCGGATCTATGGCTGATTCCAGAGGTTTCCTAACCAATCTCTGAGGCTTCCTATACTTCCTAGGTACTATGCACCATAGAAGAAAGGAAAAGACCGTCTTGTGTCAGGGAGAAGAAAGAGAAAAAGGGAAAATATTTCATGGAAATAAGTGCTGAAATGTTTGAATATAATCTTTTCTCTTTGGTATAGGGTGAGTAATTAAATCAAGCTCTCTCAGTTCTCTCTGTCCTGGGTACTATATGCATAGGACAGGGGGAAATTGAAAATATATTCTGTTAAAATTTAGAATACTAAGAGTTCTGGCCACCCAAATACTTTCTTCTAAGGGAAGGTGGTGAAAAAGGGCCCCAAAGCTAACATGGGGGAGGGTATTGGACGCAATACGATAAAGTCCTATCTAGTGACTGAAGGCCCAGACCAAATAGTTGAGAGTCCCTTAAAAAAATGGAGCATCAAGCACACCCGCAAAAAACAAGGGGGACCCATAGATGATTGGGTTGAGGAGGGGATCCCAGGGAAAAGTAAAACCAAAAAGGGTCAATCTCCAGGGATAAATAGCCTAAATAGCCTAAATAAGGATCAAAAAATGCCTAAGAGACAACAACAATTCAGTCCTCCCCATAATACTACAAGCCCCCCCAACAAAACAAGACATGACAGACATGATGGACATTATATATCGTTTAGAACAAACAATTTGAGGTGAAATGGGGGCAGCAAGAAGAGAGATCCAGGGTGTCCTACAGAGGGTAGAAGGAATAGAAGAACAAATAGAAGAACACAAAAGTGCAAAATAGCTCGTTATAGGCTGGAGGATCAGGAGAACCGAAGTAGGAGGAAGAACCTCCGGGTAAGGGGACTCCCTAAAGAAGTGAAAGATATTGAATTAGAAGAGACGTTGCAAGAAATATTTAACACAGCCCTGAAACGGGAAGTAACTGCACCAATGCACTTTGAAAGGGTACATACAGTACAGAGGTCATATAATAAGGATTTCCCAAGGGATATTATATTAAGGTTTCAAGATTATGGACAAAAAGAGCAAGTATCCCAGGGTACAAGGAACTCGGTATCTATGGAATACAAAGGTGTTAAGTTACTTATATTCTCAGACGTGTCTCCAGAGACGTTAGCACGTAAAAGGGCTTTGAAACCATTAACCACTTTAGCCCCGGACCATATTGCTGCCCAATGACCAGAGCACTTTTTGCGATTCGGCACTGCGTCGCTTTAACTGACAATTGCGGTCGTGTGACGTGGCTCCCAAACAAAATTGGCGTCATTTTTTTCCCACAAATAGAGCTTTCTTTTGGTGGTATTTGATCATCTCTGCGATTTTTATTTTTTGCGCTATAAACAAAAATAGAGCGACTATTTTAAAAAAATATATGAAAAAAAAACGTTTTTTTCCTCAGTTTAGGCCGATACGTATTCTTTTACAAAAAATCGCAATTAGCGTTTATTGATTGGTTTGCGCAAAAGTTATAGCGTTTACAAAATAGGGGGTAGTTTTATGGCATTTTTATTATTTTTATTTTTTTTACTAGTAATGGCGGCGATCATTTTTTTTTTCAGTACTGCGACCTTCGGACACTTTTCACACATTTTTGGAACCATTGGCATTTTTATAGCGATCAATGCTATAAAAATGCATTGGATTACTATAAAAATGCCATTGGCAGTGAAGGGGTTAACACTAGGGGGCGGGAAGGGGTTAAGTGTGTTGCTGGGTGTGTTCTAACTGTATGGGGGTGTGGACTGACTGAGGGAAATCACTCATCTTCTGTTCATACATAGCTCTCGTTCCCCGCTCTGTACCGAACGATCGCGTGTGCCCGGCGGCGATCGTGCCCGCCGGGCACGCACGCGGGCCTCGGGGGCGAGCGTTGGGCCCCCCCCTAGGCCGCCAGCAGCGCCCACGCGCCCCCTAGTGGCCGCAGAAGTCCTGACGTAGAGCTACGGGCTCTCGCCCAGGGGAGCCGACCTTTATACGGCGGCTGGTCGGCAAACGGTTAACTAACCATCTCCGGGTGAATGATATTTCTTACAGATGGAGATTCCCAGCTTGCCTATCTGTAAAAAATCAGGGGGTCTCAGCTTATGTCCGGTTCCCAGTAGACATAAAGGAATTCTGTAGTAAATTGAACATTCAATATATACAAGTAGATAACTGGGAAAAGAGACCCCTGGTGTGGAGAAGATGGAAAGATCAGGATTGGAACAGAGCCTAGATTAATGGTGTAGGGGGAGAGTGGTTTTCTTTTCTTTTACTCTCTCCTTGCACCATTGAAGGTCTCAGGGGGCTAAGGTAACAGAAGAAAAATGTGGGGAGAGTCCTAGATCTGGTTAAATAATACATAGAAGTTAACTAAAATCACCTGAGGGGGGGGGGTGTGGAGTAGATTGTGGAGCGGATGTGCCGACTCTTAATCCGGGAGCCGCTCCCAACTTGAAGATCGGAAGATCAGAGAATAGGGGAGGCATATAGATCCCCCAAAGAAAGGCCCGCTCGGCAGGTCGCCTGGTTGGGCGCAGACCGAGGGAGTCTTAACATTGATGTACAATGTGATAGGGGTGGGGGTAGGAGGGAGGGGGAGGGGGGTATGTGTGGTCTCAACATACTCAGCATAAGGCTTGGAAGCTATGTTATTTCTGATTGGGTCTTGGGAGTGCCCAAAAGTCTCATTTTAAGTTCTTTTGAAATGTTCTTGTATATTTTGTTATTAATTGATATTGTCTCTTTAATAGATTGTAACAAATTTACTGATTGACCCTTACCCCTGAAGAAGGCAACGATTTGCCAAAACATGTCGGGATTGTATGATTTAATTACTTCATATCAGTATTGTTCCTATTCGGCTATGTTTTTAAATACATTTATATTTTGAATAATAAATAAACGTGTCTTCAATTCAGCTTTATATATTTTTTGTGATTTCATCGTTATAATCCTCCTATCCTTTTCATAATTTTGCAACATTCTATGAGGATGAGGTGCCGAATCTTATAGAGGACATACAGTATCAATCACTTCTTTCATAACATGATTTCATTTGATGTTAGCTGTAAGCAAAAAACACATATGGGAAAGATAAAACACTTAACTTCAAGAGAGCAAATTTTCCAAGGATGAGGGCTGTTCTCCAGGACTTAGAATGGGAGGAAATATTGGAATTGATAAACAGAACAGAAATGGGAACTCTTCAAAAATACTGTTTTGTGAACTCACTGCAAAGTATATTCCCATGGGCAATACGTTTTAAAAGGTAAAACAAGCTATAAACAATAAGAAAATAGCTTTTTTTTTAAATATAACAATGAGGGAACACTAGTGTCATTTAAATGTTACAAAGAATATAACAGAATATTTAAAAAGGAAATCAAGCATGCAAAAACTCAAAACTAACGACAGATTGCAAAAGATAGTAGGACAAACCCCCAAAAAATCTTAAAATATATTAATAGTAAAAAGGTCAGATCTGAGCATGTAGCCCTTTACAAAATAATCTAGAGTGGGTTACTGGGGACAACGAGAAGGCTAATTTATTAAATACTTTCTTCAGCTCTGTGTATACAAAGGAACATGTGGGAGCTCATGTCCATAATGGGGGTGGTATTGACACAGTCCCAAATGATCCACAATGGCTCAAAAGTGATATGGTCCAGAAATATTTAGACAGCATAAAGGTGGATAAGGCACCTGGACCAGATGGCATACACCAATGGATCCTAAAAGCATTGAGCTCTGTAATTTCAAAGCTATTGTATCAAATTTTTAGGGACTCATTAATGACGGGAATAGTACCACTGGCACAGTGCCTTTAAAAAGGTAACAAAGTCTTTACCAAGTAACTATAGACCTGTTAGCTTAACTTCTATAGTTGGGAAGATACTGGAGAGTTTAATAAAAGACTGCATATATAAGTTCTTGCTGGAAAAAAATATTTTAACCACTTGCTTACTGGGCACATATTTTTTCCCACATATAGAGCTTTATTTTGGTGGTATTTGATCACCTCTGCGGTTTTGATTTTTTGCACTATAAACAAAAAAAAGAGCGACAATTTTGAAAAAAACACAATATTTTTTACTTTTTGCTATAATAAATATCCCAATTTTTTTTCTCGGATTAGGCCGATACGTATTTTTTTACATATTTTTGGTAAAAAATTGCAATAAGCGTATAGTGATTGGTTTGCGCAAAAGTTATAGCGGCTACAAAATAGGGGATAAAATTCTGACATTTTTTTTTACTAGTAATGGCGGTTATCTGCGATTTTTGTCAGGACTGCGATATTATGGCGGGCACATCCGACACCTTTGACACATTTTTGGGACCATTCACATTTATACAGCGAACTGATTACTGTATAAATGTGACTGGCAGGGAAGGGGTTAACACTAAGGGACAAGGAAGGGGTTAAATGTGTTCCCTGGGAGCGATTTTTACTGTGGGGGAGAGGGAATGACTGAGGAGGAGACCGATCTGTGACCCTATGTACAAGGGACACAGTATCGGTTTTCTCTCCCTGACAGGACGTGGAACTCTGTGTTTGCACACAGAGATCCACATCCTTGGCTGTGTAACGGACCATCGCGGCCACCAGGCACGCGCATCGGCATGTCAGTGACGTGCCAGGGAGCCGGAGGAGCCGAGGCCATATAAAGATGGCCTCCCGGAATTGTAGAGCCACCTTGTGGCTGTCTTTCTACAATGGCCTGGATATGAAGAAGTTAAGCAACAGACAGCATGGATTCATGAAAGACAGAAGTTGTCAGACAAACCTGATTTATTTTTATAAAGAGGTAAGTAAAACCTTGGACCTTGGTGGCGGTGGATGTGGTATACTTGGATTTTGCAAAAGCGTTCAGTACAGTTCCCCACACATAGCTAATGTGTGAGGTAAAGTCAACAGGCTTGGAAATATCAGTTAAACTGGCTAATTTAGAGAGCAGTGGTTAATGATTGTTACTCTGAATGGTCTAAGGTTATCAGTGGTGTACCCCAAGGTTCAGTTCTGGGACCCTTCATTTTTTATATCTTTATAAATGATATTGGGTCTGGGATCAAAAGTAAAATTTCTGTCTTTGCAGATGACACTAAGCTATGCAGTTTAATAACTTCCTTACAGGATATCTCCAATTTACAAGCCAACCTCAGTGCACTGTGTAATTCGGTGACTATGTGGCAGTTTATTGTTGATAAATGTAAAGTTATGCACTTGGGGGTAAGAATATGCATGCATCATACATACTAGGGGAAGTACAACTGGGGGGGATCCATAGTGTAGAAGGATCTGGGGGTTTTAGTAGATCATAAGCTCAATAATAGCATGAAATGCCAAGCTGCGGTTTTCCAAAGCGAGCAAAGTTATTTTCTTGTATTAAGAGAGGTATGGACTCCAGAGAGAGAGAGATAATGTTGACCCTGTTTAAATCATTAGTAAGACCTCATCTGGAATATGCAGTTCAGTTTTGGGCACCAGTTCTCAAAAAAGGATATCAGGGAACTGGAGTTCAGAGAAGGGCAACCAAACTGATAAGAGGCATGGAGGAGCTCAGCTATGAGGAAAGCTTAGAGGAACTGAATTTATTCACTCTTGAGAAGAGGAGATTAAGGGGGGATATGATCAACATGTACAAATATAAAAGGGACCATATAGTGAACTTGGTGTTGAGTTATTCACTTTACGGTAAACACAGAGGACAAGGGGGCACTCTTTACGTCTAGAGGAAAAAAGATTTTATCTCCAAATACGGAAAGGTTTCTTCACAGTAACAGCTGTGAAAATGTGGAATAGATTCCCTGCAGAGGTGGTTCTGGCCAGCTCAGTAGATTGCTTTAAGAGAGGCTTGGATTTATTTCACAAATGTACATAATATACCTGGGTACTAACATTTATAGGTAAAGTTGATTTTTTTCCCCTGCTGTAGAAAATTGGAACATGCTCTGCTGTTTTTTTTTGCCTTCCTTTGAATCAACTGTGGGTATAGAATTGGGTATATGGGATTGTATGATATTTTTTATTTTATTTATTTTTATGGTTGAACCAGATGGACTTGTTTCTTTTTTTTAACCCGACTAACTATGGGGTCATAGCAGGGCCACATTACGAACATCATGGGCCTGGTGCTGAGAATTTTGGTGGGCCTTTTATAAATAATAAATATACAAATTAAATTAAAGAGAAAGAGGGAGGATGAGAAAAAGAGAGGGAGGGGTGAGGGGTAAGGGAGGGAGGATGAGAGAGAAAGTGGGGTGAGAGAGTGGGGTGAGAGAGAGAGGATGAGCATGACCATGTATAGGAATGATATCAACGCAACCCAGCCAATGCAAGTGACCGAAGGCACAGAGCCCAGAAGGAAGACCGGGTGAAGATGGATATGAAAGTGGGCAGTATGTACAGGAGAGGAGTGTGGAGAGTATGACAGTGATCAGTATGTACAGGAGAGGAGTGTGGAGGGTATAATGGGAGGCGGTATGTACAGAAGAGGAATGTGGAGAGAAAGATAGTTAGCAGTATGTAGAATGTGAAGGGTAAGGTTGGGTTACAGTATGTTCAGGAGAGGAGTGTGAAGGGTAAGGTTGGGTTACAGTATATACAGGAGAGGAGTGTGCAGGGTATGGCAGTGAGCAGTATGTACAGGAGAGGAGTGTGGAGGGTATCACAGTGGGCGGTATGTACAGGAGAGGAGTGTGGTTGGTATGATAGTAGGCAGTATGTACAGGAGAGGTGTGTAGAGGGTATGATGGGGCAGTATCTACAGGAGAGGAGTGTGGAGAGGAGAGGAGTGTGGAGGGTATGATAGTGGGCTGTATGCACAGGAGAGGAGCGTGGAGGGTATGACAGTGAGCAGTAGGTACAGGAGAGGAGTGTAGAGGGTATGACAGTGGGCAGTATGTACAGGAGAGGAATGTGGAGGGTATGATACTGAGCAGTATGTACATTAAATGAGTGTGGAGGTATGTACAGAAGAAGAGTGGGGAGGATATCACAGTGGGCAGTATGTACAGGAGAGACGTGTGGAGGGTATGACAGTGGGCCCTATGTATAGGAGAGAGGTTTAGAGGGTATGACAGTGGGCACTATGTATAGGAGAGAAGTTTGGAGGGTATGACAGTGAACAGAATGTACAGGAGAGGAGTGTGGAGGGTATGACAGTGGGCACTATGTATAGGAGAGGTGTGTGGAGGGTGTAATAGAATGGCCCGTGAAACCCAGAGACTTTTGAGGGATGCGGAGTGCTCCTGTGCCTAGACATAATGATTCTTATGTCTAGGGTCACCTTATGTCCAATAGGGGCATAGGGTGACTGAGAAATTATATCATAAATTACATGAGATGGGACATTACTGATAAATCATGTATTGCAGGATATCTTGAGATATTGCAAGTTGTTGGCTTATTCTAACCCTACCGGTCAACAGTGACTCATTCCTCTGTGTAACATACTGTTGAGGTGTTAATTGAGGCTGGCTCCTGAAAGACATTTCATTGTGTGAGGATAACACAGTTTAAAGCCCATTGATGATCAGGTCTGACATAGGAATGTGTATTCTGCAGGTGAATCACTTATCGGGAGAGTCAGGACATCTGGGGGATAATTACCTCCTCTGAATGTCATTATCTAAAAGAATGTGATTGAAGTTCATTGTGTGATGTTAGGGGTGGAGAGTTTTATTGTCCCTATAATTAACTGTGACATGTTTGTAACTGTATAAGAACCAGCTGAGTTTACCATTAAAACATTCATACATTTTACTCAGAACACAGAGCGTATGTCTCGTCCCCCTGAGGGAATTCTTATGGATCGGGTCCTGTCGGCTGGATTGTCAGATAAGCTGTTGTGGTTGGGGCGATGGAATGGATATTGTAAACGGTGGTGACCGTTACAGAGGGTGTGACAGTAAACAGTATGCACAGGAGAGGAGTGTGGAGAGTATAACGGTGGGCACTATGTATAGGAGAGAAGTGTGGAGGGTATGACAGTGGGCACTATGTATAGGAGAGGAGTGTGGAGAGTGAGATAGTGGGCACTATGTATTAGAGAGGAGTGTGGAGGGTATGACAATGAGCAGTATGGATACAGGAGAGGAATGTGGAGAGTGCGATAGTGGGCACTATGTACAGGAGAGAAGTGTATGACAGCGGGCACTATGTACAGGAGAGGAGTGTGTAGGGTAAGACAGCAGGCACTATGTACAGGAGAGAAGTGTGGAGGGTATGACAGTGAGCAGTATGTATAGGAGAGAAGTGTGGAGAGTATGTACAGGTGAAGAGGATGATGGAATCTGGGAAGGAAAAATGTAAATGTTTGTGGAAGGATGTTTAGGAAATGTGTAGTAATTAAGCGGTACATACAGTGCATTGAAATCTATATCTATATTGAAATGACACCAATTAGGCAGAGACCAGTCATAGTCGATCTATGTATGGGCTAGCTGGTTTTACACAGGTCAACCTATTATCTGACTAGAGTACAACCAGCCTGTCAGGTTTTTCCCAAAACAATCAGTGCTGCCAGCTATAGTTAGCAACACTGATCATTGTATTCACAGGCAGAACACAATAACACTGCAGAAGTGATTCCCCCATCCACAGGTCAGCAGGTGAGAGGGTGTGTGGGGGACAGGCTGGGGAGAGATACTAGTCAGTCCCTGGGAAGGCCCTGGCTAGTATCAGAGCCAGATACACACAGGTTACATATGCCACGATCGTTAGAGCGAGAGCAATAATTCTAGCACTCTGTAACTTTAAACATGTAACTTGTAAAAAAAAATAAAGCATCTCTTAGTATACACCAAAAAAATTGTGCTAACTTTAGTGTTTTTTTTTATATTATATTGGCCTGGGTGGCAAGGGGTTAAATACCATAAGTAATATACAAATAATTATTATAAGCACTTTGATCTCATCCTCTCAGTCTGCTGCTGCAGAATGTGTCAGCTTGTATTTAAACTGGTTGCTCTGTATGTAGCTTCTGATGGCTGTGCAAGCATCTCCGTATCTCGGGAACCATAAATGATAGCAGCCCCATTTGACCAGTGGTAGGGTGGGTCTTCAGCTACATACCCGCCAAATGTGTAGTCTCTGTGACCCCTTGTCGCCGAGCTACAATCCTCGAAGTCGATCTTTTTTTTTTTGGGGGGGGGGCAAATGGGCCTATCTTGAGGAAGGAGCCTGGAGCTGCAGCTCCAATAGCCCCTTTGTTAATCTGGCCCTCGGTCATAAAAGGATTACAGTGCTGGATTTTTTTTGGAATGTGGGTCAAAGAAGGATTACAGTGCTGGAATTTATTTTAGGAATTGTTTTGGAATGTATTTTTTTTCCTTTTTTTACCTTTTTTGTGTGAAATGGTAGGGGTACAATGTATCACGTTACCAATTCACATAGGTGGGGCCGGCATCTGGGGGTTCCCTTTGTTTAAGGGGGCTTCCAGATTCCGATAATAGACATCCTCCTCATGTTAGGGCATGTGGCCTGGTGCGGTTCAAGAGGGGGGGGGGGCGCTCTCGCGCCCCCCCTCTTTTCCTGCACTCTGCCAAGTTTGCGTGCTCGGACCCAGGTCCCCAAACACTTTTTATGACAATACCATGCATATAAGCCCTTAAAATTAGCACTTTTGATTTTTCATGTTAATCTCCCATAGACTTTTAAACGGTGCTCCGCGGCTTTCGAATTTACCGCAAATTGTTAGTTGTTCTGCAAACAGGCGAACACCCGATCCCTAATAATGATGGCGGCTGGTCAGCAAGCGGTTAACACAGTAAAGCATTCTTAAAACAGAAGTTATTTGCATGTCTCATTCCATCACATATCCCAAAAATAAGAGACATTTCTTCTCATTTGAGGACAGTGAGCAGAGGTATGTAAATTATAATTTTATACCTCATAGGCCAAATACAGCACTGCTGGTGTATAGTGCAAATGTAGTCTAATAATATAGTAGACTAATTTATTCCAAATTGCTTTTTGGCCATCTGATGTGCAATGTATTTAAACAATGGCTTCTATAAAGCAGGACTTGGGACCCACAATACAGTATAAGCAGTGAATAGCTGTGCAGGGTTGGGGCAAAGGATAGGACAAGTCTGATCACTGGAGGAGAGCAGGCTGAGTTTCCAGCATAGCTAGAGAACTGACCATGCTGTGTTCTCCTGCTTAGTGTGGTCAGTTTTTAATAGGAAAGCAGAGGGACTGGCAGGAACACCAGGGATTTTACACAAAGGAAGCAATACAAAGAGATCAGTATACTTTTTCATACAAGTACATGGTACAGAAGGCACATATCAGGAATATGATATGTTGAGGTAACAAACACTTTAACCTATTCTCAGACAAAGTAGCATTTCTTTGAGTTGCAGATCAGCAAGCTAATTATTGTAGATGCAATTCAGAAGCAAGATAGGAAACCTTTCCTGTTTATAAGTCATTTACAATTAATTTGTAACCTACAGTCTAGGTATTGTACATACCATATTTAGAAGAAAAAAAAAAGTACACACAACTTAATATGACATATTTGAACCCCCTTTAGTATAATAGGTGGTTTTCTTCTTTAAATGCAAATAATGTAATAGAGTAAAATATTTGACATCAAGTTACAGATGTGCCTTCAAGGGAAGCCTTCAGTCAGCAGCTTTTTTTGCCACATCTGTATATTTCAGTAGTTTTATATAGTGAATGTGATGAATCTAGAACACATATGGTTCTCCTGAGCTTACAACCTTCCTACCTCAGTACCTGACCTCTTGCCCCAACACTTGATATTTCCCTAGTATTCATAATACTGGCTTTCCACAGGGATACAGCGAAGCCATAAATTGCTGCCAGCCTTTTAATCACAATTTTATCAAACAAACAAAGTGAGGCCAGTGGGAACAATAATAACGTAAAGCAGGAGCTAATATTAGAATGAATATTCTTTAATTATCACATACACACATGAATTACAGCAGCTTGCAAAAAACAACAACACACACACACACACACATACATACATATAAACACACACAGAGTATATACACTAGGGTGACCAGACATCCCCAGTTTCAGGGGACAATCCCCTGATTGAGGACACTGTCCCCGGACCAAGTCTGTCCCTGGTTCTGTCCCCAGATTGGATTTAATAGGGGGCAGGGGCAATTTCAAAGACAGTGCAGAACTAAAATAAAAAAATTAGAACGTGCCTACTAGCATGGGGGGGTTGTATTTTTCCCAAAATCTGTGCCCCTTTCTGATGATCATGTGCTGGTCGGAGTGGAGGGAATATTTGTTCAGTTTTGGGTGCATGCCCATTCAGTTTCGCTCGCATGTTCTTCTGCTTTGGCTCAAATCCCGGCCAGGCTCCTGCCTTTGCCTTCCCTGGCAGAGTGATCTTCCTCTGCTCCCCATCCAGTAGTGGCCGGGGCCCGGAGAGTAAGACTTGAGAGGCTGTGAGGCGGGCGGCGACGGGCAGAGAGTCGCTGATTTCCGCCATTACTAGTAAAGAAAAAATATGTCCCTGGATTTCATTTTAAAAATCTGGTCACCTCAATATACACACACGTTCTGATTAGTTCCCCATAATAGGCGTGCTGGATTCACACCATAACATCAATCTCTAGATTCACAGGAACCCTCCCATTGCCTCCCAGTGGCACAAATTAGGGCATTTAAACCTCAAACAAATCTTTCCAAACCCATCCCCTAAAACGTACCAAATTTTATCAAACTTGCTAGGCATAGCAAATGCATCGGTGGTTTGCAATTTTAAAATGGAAAGACAATTTCGATGTCAGAAAAGCAGTAATCTCTTGTTTAAAATAACTGTTCCCAACAGGCCACAGCAAACACTTCCAGAACCTGTTCTAATAACACAAGTAAGGCACCAGTCATCTTAGACAGAGCATGATGCAGATTTCAATGGTGGCTCACCTATCCACCATTGTACAGCTTCTATGAAGAAGTATAGTGCCTTAGTTGAGCATAGGTTTCTCCAAATTAGGAAAGTAACCAAAGTAAAAAAACAAAACAAAAAAACACACTGTAGAAGTTCAGGTCAAGTTTCCAGATAATTGAATAATTGTACAGCCAGGCCATTGACTTACACCCATTAGGAATTGGTTGGCCATAACTCCATAACTCCTGCCAGCAATATATCTAGCACATCCTATTGTATAAATGTTTGCTGTGTAGTGCCAAAACAACACCTTGGACAGTCTGGATAAAGCCCAGCTGAACTAGGAAATGCATAGTAGCAGCAGCACAGGGACATTAGGGTTGAGTCTCTACATGTACATAACTGGGTATAATACACATTAAAGTAGTATACTGTATGGTATCAGTGGCTCATAACAAGTAACAATTCTAAGGATAAAGTAGATAAAGTATAAGAATTGTTTACCAATCTGCTGACTTTTTATGCATTTAACTCAAATTAATATGGGTATTGCAACTTATTTACACCAAAAAAGCTCTTTCATCATAGTGGTCTCTTGTATTGCCAGTGGTTTATCTTTTGTCGTTCTGTTTTGTTGTCTTCTAATATAGGTAGTCTTTTTAGCAATGTATGAAACTCATCCCCTCTGGCACACCAGGTTGAGTGTACAAACATACAATATTAAATGAAATCACTAAAAGTAATGCTCATGTAGCACTACCCCCAAAGGAGCTGCTAAGTATTTATGGGTGCCACGTTACCTCTATCTTCTCGCTGTCCAGGGTGAAAAGAGAGTTTGGAGAATTTCAATATCCACACAATGCACTTCGTTTTCTGGGATTTATTTGCAGAACTTTAGAAAAGAAGTAAAGGGGTGGAAGGGTAGGTAGGTTCAGGTGCATAATCACAAATAGGAAACATTACTGCTTCCAGCAAACAGTTCTCGTCGCCACTTTAGCCAGTGTGGGTATTGCTCACCCGGATAGGTCCCTCTCACTAGCCTAGCAGCCGGGATAGCGCACGGAATAAAGTACAGTCTCTGCCACATACCTTCCTTTATGAGGAGACACTGTTGGTCCGGAATCCCCTGCCACAGGATTCCGGACCCGGATCTCTCCAGATTAACTTTTGTAGCAATCAAAAAAGTATAAAAATATATTGCGCTAAACAATTCAGTGTAAATATATAGTGTAAATATATAGTGTATAGGCAGCCAACACCACAGTGGATAAAGTGTAATAGAAAAAAGAAAAAAAGTGTAGCGCCAAAACTATATAGATGTAGGAAAAACCATAAATGGCCAGGGTGATGTAGCTACCAGCCAAAATACAGTAAGACCTAAGGTGCAACCTTCGTGAAGAAGATCATAGACTATAAGCTATGAAACACCAGCTATAGAACTTAGACTTGACAGGCGACCACCGTCAAGCCTCTCAGTGTATGGTGCATCCTTCGATGAAGTTTCCAGGCCTACTCCCAAGATACCAGTCTTTTGTATGGCCCTCTTCAGGATAGGTCCTCCCCTGGCTTCCTTCATCAAGTGGCGTCTTCCCAGACAGCACAGGATCACCTCTTCAGAAAAGCTGACTACTGGGCCTACCAGGTGAAGCCGCGACCCCGGACCAATCTGGTCCTGGAGTCAGGATTCAGGACACACACCTAAGGCCAGACGGGCCACGAGGCGTGAACAACCACCCCCGCCAATGGCGTCTGTCCTTTAAGTACCCCTCCCCAGCATGCACAGTGGGGCGAACACTCCCACTGATTCGCTGCTGAGGGGAACACCCAATACACCTTGACCTTGCTGCTGCCACCCTTGGCCTGGGGTGGTAATGACACCCCCAGGCGAACAACGGTGGAACTACCAGCACAGCCCTGGCTGGAACAGAGGCTAAATTTGCCATTAATCACACTAGTCTGAGTCAAACAGCTCAGGCCCCACTAAATTTAAAGTAGCGCCTATTCAACAGGAGCAGGCCACTACACTTAGTACCCAATAGTAATGCTAAACATTGGCGGCATGTACATAGGGGGCATAGGAGGCACACGGCACTTCCCCCCCGACCAAGCTATTCACAAAAAAAAGTGGTCACTTTAAGAGTGTCCAGGTGCCAGACACATAGCAGTCTATGAGAAGCTTCCCAGCTTGCAATCATCTGGTTGCAAGCTGGGAAGCTGATTTGCCCGTGTTTAGGGGGTGTTCGGGGTACAAGCAATGCGCCCGCAAACACTCCCACTCTTCACTCATTTGTCTCTGGCCTCCTGTGCTTTATTTTTATTGGTGCGAACCAGAGTACGGTGGGCAGTGATTTTTGCAGCACACTTTCGGTTTCCCGGCTCACTGTACTGTGGACTGTCTGAGTCCGACTGATTGTACATGTGGTGGATTAAGAAGGCCTGAGCTCAGCTGAGCGACGTGATTCCAGGCAAGGTAAGGATAATTTAAAGGGGTTGTAAAGGTACAATTATTTTTCCTAAATAGCTCCCTTTACCTTAGTGCAGTCTTCCTTCACTTACCTCATTCTTCGATTTTGCTTTTAAATGTCCTTATTTCTTCTCAGAAATCCTCACTTCCTGTTCTTCTGTCTGTAACTCCACGCAGTTATGCAAGGCTTTCTCCCTGGTGTGGAGTGTCGTGCTGCCCCCTCCCTTGGACTACAGGAGAGTCAGGACATCCACTAACACACAGCTCCTTTCTCTATCTGTGAGGCTGTGAGATCTGTGAGGCTGAGCTATATACCCTGATATGTGAGGCTGAGCTATATACCCTGATCTGTGAGTGGAAGCAAGTGGAATACAGAGAATTGAGTGGGTGGATTCTATAAGGGTGGGGTTAATGAAAAGTAGGAGGGGTAAAAAAGGAATGGCGGGGTCTGGCACCCCCCCTTTCTTAAACTTCAACAGCCGCCACTGATTCTAAATCAACGAAAACAGGCACCAAACCATGTAGTAAAGAGCAAATTTATTATATTGTCACCTAATACTATTGGTAACTAGGCAAGCATAAAAGGGATTGGAACGAGTGCTGTTTGAGTGTGGTATAGATTGGGTACACACTTGTTATGAGCCACTGAAAGAAATACTACTTGAATGTGTGGGAGACCATACCAGTGGAGATCTGAGCCTGAGACTGGGAATAAGGACACCCAGGGGTAGAGTAGTACCCGCCCACATAAAAGCACTTACACCACTGCAGCGCGAATACTGGAGCATCCACTCACCTTTTGCTGATAACAAGTGGCTTGCTGTAGAAGACCACCACAGCTTGCCAGGGACTGGTGAGAGGGCTATTCACCCATTGCTGATACTGCAAGCAAGGATGAGCCACTGAGAGCAGGACACCAAGTGTACCCAATCCATACCGCACTCTATACAGAACTAATTCAAACCTAGACTGCACCTATGCCACATTATTCCAAAACTTTAGCACATCTGAACTACATCTACCTTGCACCTGTGTGAGACTATACCATACCTATAATGTACCTATACTTTATGCAGGTTAACTGGGACTATGCAAATCACTATTAAAAGGGCCCCTGCCAGTAGAAATACATCTCAAAGGACTGCCTCTCCTGTAATAATTATTCTGAAATCCTCTTTGTTCCCCTGCCACCTCTGCTACAATCCTCCTTTTCTTTAAGACAATGTATACCCAGTCAATCTTGGACTAGCATTGCCGCCATAAATGCTCTCTGGCAGTAGAGTTCCAGCACTTTGTAGATTAAACTTTACTACTGCCCACTGCTGCACTTGAGGTGGCTTTGCTACTGTTTATGCTCATACTGATGCCAAATGTCATCTTACACCTAGTTCTTACTGTTAATCACGTTGAATGCTAAATTGTGTTATTACTATTGTTATCATTATTATTCTTTCTCTCTGTGCCAAGAGGAAGAGATTTTCTGGGCAGATAATACAAATCATCTCTCCACTCCTCCTATAGCACAGTGCCTACTGAGATTTATATTGTAAGAAGTCCATTTGTCCCATTATATGACTGCCGTCCCTAGCTACCACTGCCAGAATTCTCAGTGCTCTACATAGAGCACTGTGTACTTGGCTTTAGCTCTCCCCCTGCTGGATAAGCAGAAAATGACAGGCTATAATTATTATAAATAATTTTTAAGGAATTTTATTTGTCCCTTATTTATTTATTTTTTATCATTGAGGTAGCCAGAGATAAAAAGAAAACTGAGGTCTGACAGGTGCTGTCCTTTGAACATTCTGACCTCATCTTTATACAAGTTTGTCTGTCTCATTGTAGGTGCAAGCAACAATATCAAGCAGCACCAACAGAGCCTAGTATTTAGGAGGAATGTAAAAAAATACAAGGCTTTGTTATTTGATCTTGTTATGCATGTTCAGAAGCTAAAAGACAGTCTGGAAAATTCACTAAAGCTATTAAAACAGTTCCCTTGACATCTGCCTGCGCCTAATTTAAGCAAACATTTGCGCCAGTTCATAAAACTACCAACACAGGCGACAAGTTCAATTAGTTCTTAATAATGCCACTTCCAGGAACCTTTCACTTAGGCAGAGACAGATTCTGGAAGATTGAGATTGAGAGCTGCAGTCATCACCCTAGTATTGTTTTTAAAGCTGACGGTCGGCTTTCTTGTAAATATACCAGATACCAGTGAATTTCACTGTTATAAACTACTTTTACTGAATGAAATTGATTCAATCAGTGTTTACTATTGTGGTTAGCTGTGATTGGCCACAGCTAGTCTCATGGTACTGAGTGGCCGATCACGCCACAGTACAGCCTGTGGCGTGTTGCTGGAGCACATCATATGACTTCAATTGGAACGAGGAATGTCCTGTCTGGACTATAGTCAACTGGGTAAATTCCTAAAAAAATATATGAATATAATAATATGAATTTTGGAGAACCCCATGCTATTTTAAGATATAACCAGTACTACTGGCCTATACGTATTAAGTTAACTTTCCTATTGATGAATATTAACTCTTATGGTTGAATATTCTTGAGTCTATTTGTGTCGCCCAATAGGCATACAATGTGTTATATATACATATTGGCCCGGATTCACAGACATCGGTGCACATTTATGCCGCCGTAGCGTATCTCTTTTACGCCATGCCGGCGCAGTGCGGCTCTCCGCGCTGCCCCGTCATAGCATAAAAGAGATACGCTACGGCGATACTGCATTCAGTAGCGTATTTTCGTAGCGTATTTTCGAAGGCACAGGCCAGTGTAAGTGGAACTTGGCATGACCCCATGCAAATGATGGTCCGAGCGTGGCGCAGTGGTTTACGTCTGGCGTATCGAAAACGTTGCATGCGCTGTGACATGGACGTATCTCCCGCACCCCTCTGCGCATGCTCACAACTACGCCCGGCGTAACCCCTAAGATACGCCGGCCCACGCCAATATCATAAATACGCCCAGACATGCGCCCGTCAAGCGCAAAAGTACACCAGCAGCTTGTCTTCCGTGGTGCAGGTACTTTTGCATTCTGAGCGATGTCTGATGCTGAGACTAAGAGGTAGAGGAGGAAAAAAAAACAGTTCTGCTGAGGACAGGGCGATCCTGACCTCTGCCATCTGTAAGTATGACGCCTACCTCCATGGCACACAGAGTGGCAGGACCAGCAAGGCCAGGAAGCAAGAAATCCTCCAGAAGATCACACTGGAGGTCAATGCCCTTGGGCATGAAAACAGGACCTCTAAGGACATTGTTAAGAAAATTAACAACATGCGTTGGCGGATCAGAGATAAGCTGGCCAGCATCATAAGGCGGCACGTCAGTGGCACGGGAGGCGGACCAGCCAGTACTATCAGGCTGACTGCCGAGGAAGAGGTCATTGCCAGCTGCTTGGAGCAGGAGCAGGTGGAGGCCCTGGAGGGCTTTGACTCCAGTGAACAGGCCTTGAGGACAGGTAAGTGTGTTTTATCCCCCATCCGGTGTGTAGCATGTGAGGGGGTGCAAGGGAACATGTGACAAATGTGTGTGGGTCCACCAACATCTGAATGCTTTGTGTCATCCACAGATGTGCTGGAGGGAGCTGGGCCATCGTCTGGCTGTGTCGGACTCACGCCATCCCTGGAACATCCTCAGCCTCAGCCTGACCCCCTGGGAAGCCATGTAAGATTGGTGGAGGGGAGTGCCCACACCTCTGCTCTAGAGGTAGTTCTTGAGGAGCAGGTGGATCTCCATCTGGAGGAATGCCTCTATCTTGAGGAGGCTTCCATCTTCCCCAGACCCTCTCAGACCTCCACACCCATCAGGGAACCCCATTCAGGGCTACCCCATCCAGGGCTACCCCATCCAGGGGAACCCCCTCCAGGGCTACCCCATCCAGAGGAACCCCCTCCAGGGCTACCCCATCCAGGGGAACCCCCTCCAGAGCTGCCCCATCCAGGGTAGCCCCCTCCAGGGCAACCCCCTCCAGGGCTACCCCGTCCAGACGGACAGTAGCCTCTCCATGTCCTCGGAAGGCTCTCAGGAAGACCAGGGGTGTACCCGGATCCCTACAAGAAGGGCTGGAGAGGGAGCAGGCACGCCAGATACGGCACATGTGAGATATTGCCTGTGACCTTCATCGTGTCGCTGACAGCCTGGCCTCCTTTGTTGGGTCCTCGGCCAAGACCCAGGCTGCGTGCTCAGTGGCTGTGCAGGGCACCGCAGCCGCAATGCAGCAGTGCCTCAGCCAACAGGCTGCCCATACCAGCTCCATGTCGGACTGCCTGCAGGAGGTGAGAGCAAACTACGCTGCCATGGTCACATGGATGACCAGTCCGAGACCCTTGAGGCCATGCATCACCACATGGTGGCAGGGGGTCCCTGGGGATCTGGGGACCAGGACTCGGATGTGCAGGCCAGCCTGGATAGGAACACCATGGCTATGGGGGGGCTGCAGGCCACAGCAGCAGGCAGGAGTGCAGGCTACAGTGTGACTGGTGTGTGAATGTGTGTGTGACCTTGGTTCGTCGGGGAGAGGTTATCCCCACGACCGTGTGAATGTGGTATGAATGGACAGCAACATCATTGGGCCCTTGGCATGGCATTGCTGCTCCCAAGTCCCGTGTGGTGGACTTGGGCTAAACCAATGTGATGTGGATGTGTGCATTGTCCGTGTGCCATGATGAATGTGTGTGTTTAACGTGCAAAGATATGTTCCACGAGGCAACTCCTGACTGCTGTTCCTTTAGCAGATGGGGTCGCCTCGAGCACGGGGAGACTGTGTGGTTCGGGGGTCAGGTCATCACATATGTCAATCTCCAGGCCCTTTCTCATGGCGTAGTTGTGCAGCACACAACATGCACCGATGATCTGACACACAAAGTTTGGAGAATACAACAGGGCCCCCCCCGGAATTATCCAGGCATCGGAAACGGGACTTCAGGATGCCAAATGTGCACTCCACCACTGCACGGGTGCGTATGTGTGCAGCATTGTATTTTCTCTCTCCTCTGGTTTGGGGACTCTGGTATGGAGTAAGGAGATGGGGCCCAAGTGCATATGCTGAGTCACCTGGAAGGGTAAATACAGGAGGATGTTAGCCGTGCATGTGCCCCTCGTGATTGCTGGATCATGGGGTCGGACAGTCATGCCTGATTTCTATGTCACTCACCAACCAGCCAGCTGTCCCTGTAAACGTTCTGTTCGAATTCTGTTGGGATGTTGCTTTGACGGTATATGTAGCTGTCGTGGCTGGCCCCTGGGTGTTTGGAAAGCCACGGACATGCCATATGAGGCATTGGGCATCGGCTATCACCTGTACGTTGATGGAATGCCACTGCTTACGATTGCGGTATATGTGCTCTGTGGCACGGGGGGCCGTAGTGCCACATGTATGCAATCAATGGCCCTGACGGTGCGTGGGAATCCGGCAATTCTGTAGAAATTCTGCATTGTCTTCTGCTGCAGATGCTCATGGGTCGGTTTGATGATGTGGTGGAACATGCATGTGAGGATTGCGGGGACAACCTGGTGCACACATCTGCTCATGGTGGATTGTGACATCCCAGACACGACTCCACTTGTACGTTGGAAAGATCCACTGGCGAGTAAATGGAGTGTTGCCAGTACCTTGACCAGTGGCTGCACTGCATGTGAGCGTCCCGTCTGGCTGGTGATTTCATCATGCAGGGCTGTGGCTAATTCCAGGATGGCATCAGGGCTGAATCGGAAGATGCA
This sequence comes from Rana kukunoris, assembly GCA_029574335.1. Classification (NCBI taxonomy): domain Eukaryota; kingdom Metazoa; phylum Chordata; class Amphibia; order Anura; family Ranidae; genus Rana; species Rana kukunoris. Next base: position 78,340,966 of record CM056054.1, on the reverse strand, counting down.
ATACACCTCTGATTACCCCATGCCAAAGACGTTCATCCGCGTTCAGTATATCTTCTCCTGTGCCCTCCTCTGTGCCTGGGGAAGCAGTAGTGCTATGACCCTGGCTGCCCCTGGCATGTTGGCATACAGATGTGTTGTCCTGCAAGTGTGGTTGCTCAGATCGTCCGTAACATTGCTGCTGCAGCTGCTCTCCTGCTGCCATGTGAACTTTTGTTGTTTAGTTACACCTTCTTTATGGGAAATAACTTTGCGCCGGGCGTACACTTACGCACAGCACGCGTAGCCTGCGTCAGGTGCACGTACGTTTGTGAATCGCCGTATTTCCCTAATTTGCATATTTGAATGCCTAATCAATAGGAATCAACATCCGTCCAGACGAAAAATGCGCCCACATTACGCCGGGGTAAGTAATATACGTCGGCATAGGATAGCCAGTTTTTAGGCATATCTTGGTTTGTGACTCAGGCCTACAGATACGCCGGCGCACATTTGCACTACTTCGGCGTAAAGTGATTTACAGCGGCGCAAGTGCTTTGTGAATCCGGGCCATTGTTTCTCCAACCATTGTATGTTATGTTTAGTTTTCATGCTGCCATCTAGTGACCTTTTGTGGTAATGCACCGATTTGTCATTTCTTTGTCTGATCTATTACACACTTCCTTTTTGTGTAATGCTCCACCCCTTCTTCCTGACTTTCTTCTTCCTCTGTCATGGCTGAAGCTACAGGCCGCATGTAACAAGGGCACATGTATTATGCATAAGTAAGCTTCTATAGTATCATCTTTTGACCGCACAATACTACAACCTGCTGTAACCTGTGATCTGATGTTTTGGATTAAAGCAACTTCTGTGAATAGAATCGGTATTGGTGAGTTCAAGCTATATATATGATAAGGATTGTCCTATGTGATTATATCTGCTTATACAGTTCAGGGGCATAGAGGTCTCGCAACGGATAAGTCGCTTCACAACAATTGGAGTCAGAATAGTCAAAAGATGTATAGAATTCCTACAGCCTACTGTGTATATGTGTGTGCCTTATCTGCAATCAGGCTTCTCTGCATTGAACTGTTACCGAACCTGTCCAAGCTGCTGTTTGTCTTCTTAAAGGTACAGTACCATTTTTTGCAAAAACGTAAAAAATATCCAGAGAAGACTCTGAACACCCTTTTTTGGCTGAACCGATGCAGATTCATCATGCCTCTAAAGCCGCAGATATACAGGGAGCAGATTCTGCAGATATTGCCGAACAGAGTGTAAGACCCAAATGTGCAATGAAACCAACACAGCAACTCAAAGAAAACTATGAAACCACTAGAGATGAGCTTTCCAGCAATCTGTCAGACTTATGGGACATAACCTCACACTGCATATCAGTTTTGTCAACATTTAATGATCAACCAGCTGAACTAAGAGACTCTATAGATTGCTTATCTGTCATGTATGAACGCTATCAGTGGCTGTTTGCAAAGTACACAGCTTTCTTGCAGGACTGTATTATAGAGAACTCCTCAGCAGAACTGACCAGGGCTGATGCACTAAACCAACAAAGGGATCTCTTAGTGCAAAATGCTCAGCATAAGGCAGAACTCTGCATTGCTCAACTGCAGGAGACCAGATCCAACAGATCCACATCAACCAAGCACACTGTTCGTACTTCCAAATCCGCTTGTTTCAGAAGCTCAACATTAAGTGACAAGCTAATAGAGGCCCGTGCATGTCTGGAAGAAAATAAAGTGCAAAGCTCCTTTACCAGAAAAGAAGCAGAAATAGAAACACAAAGGGCAGCTCATCAAGCAAATATGGTAGCTCAACAAGCAGCTCGTCAAGCAGAGATGAAAGCTCACCAATCAGAGCTGGATGCTCAAAGCAAAGCTCGTCAAGCAAAGATGGTAGCTCAACACGCAGCTCACCAAACAGAGATGGAAGCTCATCAAGCAGAGGCAGTTTTCCAAAAAAAGGTTCTGAAAATGGAAAAGGAGGAAGCAGCTGCCCTAGCAAGGCTGAGAGTCCTTGAACAAGTGATGGGAGAAAGTGCTAACTCAGATTGTTCCATCCCAGCGGAATTGCAAGACCCAGTTGAACGCACCAGTGAATATGTACTAAAGCATAGTGTTTGCAATGATACAGGGTCATCTCCTGTACGTCCTACTAACAACACTGTTCTTACTCTCAACACAGAGACCTCTCAGCTCCAAATGCCTGAGCCTCTTCGAGTCTACAACACAAGTTGTAGCATCTATGCAGCAAACCACATCACCTCAAGCTGACAACAAGGTAACTTCCAGTATCAAGCCACAGCCAGCACAAGCCTCAGGGATTACAGCACAGTTAAACACTCTTGCAACATCATTTTATCCTGGTGAACCTCACCCTACTTTACCAAAGAACTTTTACACCCAAGGAGTTCCACACGTTACTTTGGCACCAAAGAGTGAGAGATCAGACTTGAATAACTTTGCCAGATATATGATACGCCGTGAGCTCATTAACACTACCCTCTCAAGGTTTGATGACTGTCCAGAGAGCTACAGGGCCTGAAGATCAACCTTTAAAGCTGCTATTGCTGATCTTTACCTTACTACCAAGGATGAACTTGATTTGCTCATAAAGTGTCTGGGGCCAGAATCTGCAGATTGTGTTAAAAGACTGAGAACAGTGCATGTTGACCACCCAGATGCAGGTCTTGTTGCTGCTTGGGCAAGACTTGAGCAAGCCTATGGTAGCTCTGAAGCCATAGAGAGTGCTCTATTCAGGAGACTGCAAAACTTCCCAAAAATAGGGAACAAAGACTATCAAAAGCTTCAAGATCTGAGTGACCTTCTCATGGAGCTAGAGTTGGCAAAGACAGACCCACGTCAAGCTTTCTGGACACTGCTCATGGTGTCAATCCAGTGGTGTCTAAACTGCCATACGGCCTGCAAGAGAAATGGGCACAACAGGGCTCAAGGTACAAAAAGAGACTATAATGTATCTTTTCCTCCATTCGCATATTTTTGCAGGTTCATCAGTGATCAAGCCTGGATGAGAAAGGAGCTTCAGCTTCAGTGCCTGCTTTATCATCATCTTCATCAAGGTATGATAACACAGCAGCTAAACGTAAAAACTTAAATAGAGCACCACCCGTATCCTCTCCTGCTCACCAGAGCGACTCGGGTGACAGAGATAAAGACCCTAATCGTTAGTGCCCTATTCACAAGAAGCCTTACCCCCTAAAGAATGTCGGGGGCTTAGGGCAAAGACGTTACATAAGCACAGGGCGATTCTTCAGAAACTTGGATTATGCTACAGGTGCTGTGCTTGTTTTGCTAAAGACTGTAAAGTTGTCATCAAGTACACAGAATGCAGTAGCGACAGACATGTTAGGCCGCATACACACGATCGAACATGTCCACTGAAACTAGTCCGCAGTTCGATCGTGTGTAAGGCCTATCGGACCGTTTTCCAGCGGAGAAAAGTTTTCAAGCTTGCTTTGAAATCTGTCCGCTGGAAACCTGTCCGTCGGACAGGTTCGATGGTTAGTACACAAACCATCGGACCAAAATCCCCTGCATGCGCAGAATCAAGTCGACGCATGCTTGGAAGCATTGAACTTCGTTTTTTCATCACGTCGTTGTGTTCTACGTCACCACGTTCTGGTCCGAGGGGATTTTGGTCTGATGGCGTGTACGCACATCAGACCAACAGACAATTCAGGCTTGTCCGATGAAAACTGTCTGTCGGACATGTTTCCTCGGACATGTCTGATCATGTGTACAGGGCCTTACAGTCATGTATCTGGGCCCACCCTCACACAATTCACAAGAGCCTTATATCTCCAGTCCGATCTACAGGCCTGTCTCAAAACATGCCGGGAAGCAACAAGGTCATGCTCCAGCCACAGCTAATGTTTCCTCTTCATGCACAGAAGTCTGTGAAGAAGGCTTAGATCACAAATGCTGTGCTAAGATATGCCTAGTTAAGGTATACCCAATGGGGCCAACCTGAGGAAGCTATGTATGCAATAATAGATGAACAGAGCAACAGATCCCTGGTTAAGCCTAAATTCTTTGAGATCTTTGGTATAGATGGACATGCATCACAGTATACTCTCGGGACCTGTTCTGGTCGTAAGGAGACCTTCGGCAGAATGGCCAATGTGTTAATGGTCAATCATAACAATAAGCGAGAGGGCATACCCCTACCAACATTAGTTGAGTGTGACCAGATACCAACCAAAAGGGAAGAAATTCCTACTCCAGAGGCTGCATATCACCATCCTCACTTAAGGCACCTTACTAATGAGATTCCTGCAATGGACATGTTTTGCTGAAATCTTGGTCTTGCTAGGAAGAGACATTCTCAGAGTACATAAAGTACGCAAGCAGTGAAATGGACCTGATAATGCCCCTTACGCACAAAAACTTGATCTAGGCCAGTGTTTCTCAACTCCAGTCCTCAAGCCCCCCCAACAGGTCATGTTTTCAGGATTGCCCTGTGGGAATTACTAAGGCAGTGGAACTGATCAAAACACCTGTGCAAAATAATGGAAATCCTGAAAACCTGACCTGTTGGGGGGCCTTGAGGACTGGAGTTGAGAAACACTGACCTAGGCTGAGTAATAGTAGGCGATGTATGCGTGGATGGAATGCGTACGTCACCCGAGATCCATTCCTTCAAAACTTACATGTTAGGAAATGGATGTGCATCTCACTTCAAACATTGACCTTACCATTATAAAGTAAGGGAGAAACCTCTTGACATCGTCCAAGTATCTAATGTCACTCCTAACCTTTGTGATGACAACCTAGGTACCACATTGTTTTGTACTGCAAGCGATAACAAGAAAATAGCCTTGTCAGTTCATCAAAATAATGGACAAAGAATTCTTCCAGGATGAGTCTAAGGACACACAACCGTTTTTCGGGTTGTAAAAAATTCCTTTTTTTTATGTCATTAAAATTGATCGTGTGTGGGCTCCAGAGCATTTTTCACACTGTAAAAAAATGGGCATTAAAAATTTCGAAAATGCTCTAATTTTTCACAACATTTTTAAGGTTGTCGTTATTAACGTCGTAAAAATTTGTCGTGTGTGGGCTTTAACGACGTGAAAAAAACGCGCATGCTCAGAAGCAAGTTATGAGACGGAGTGCTCGTTCTGGTAACTAGCGTACGTAATGGAGATAGAACATAAATCATGCTGTAACAGACTGAAAAGCATGCATCGTCTCTCACCAAACTTTTACTAACACAAAATCAGCAAAAGCAGCCCCAAGGGTGGCGCCATCCGCATGGAACTTCCCCTTTATAGTGCCGTCGTATGTGTTGTGCGTCACCACGCTTTGCTAGAGCATTTTTTTCAGGGTTGTGTGTAGGCAAGGCCGTTTTAATGATCGGGTTGAAAAAAACGTTGTTTTTTCTAGACCATTAAAAACTACATTTTTTACAACCCGAAAAACGGTTGTGTATACGTGGCATAACAGCTAGGTTGCACCATTACCTCTTTGTACTGCAAGGGTTAAACTCCCAACCAATCGTAAACAAGCTCTATCCAAATTCAAATCACTTCAGCGAACACTAAAGAACAGGCTTGAAATGAAGGACCATTTCATTGCCTTTATGAAAAGGATCTTTGACAATGATCACGCACCAGCTCCACCATTTCAAAGACATGATGAGTGCTGGTACCTGCATTTCTTTGGAGTGTATCATCCACTTAAATCAGAGGTTCACCCAAAAATCAACTTTCTGTCACTAGATCCAGCACACTGCTGATTTTTTTTTTTTTGTAGTTATCGTTTTAGCACTCTTTATTCTCCGGCTCCGAGCGGGGAATCCTGCGGGGAGTAGGCGTTCCTAAATCAAGTGCAGTTGATTGATGGGCTTGGATAGCGCATGACGCCTTCTGAAAATAGCCGAAGTGACACTCAGCTGTTTACGGCGCTATACGGCGAGTGTCACTCGGAAGGCGTGACGCGCTATCCAAGCCCGTCAATTAACTGTGCTTGATTTAGGAATGCCTATACCCAGAAGGATATGCCGCTTGGTGCCGGAGAATAAAGAGGGCTGAAACGATAAGTACAAAAAAAATTTAAAAATCCAGCATACTGCAGATGTCAGCAGTATGCTGGATCTAGTGGCAGAATGTTGATTTTTGGGTGAACCTCCGCTTTAAGCCACAGCAAATCAGGGTAGTATTTGATTCCAGTGCCAAGCATCAAGGCGTATCCCTGAACGATGTTCTTCTCACTGGTCCGAACCTAACCAACAACCTTGTAGGTGTACTTATGAGGTTTAGAAGAGTGACAGTTGCCATAACTGCTGATATTGAACAAATGGTTCATTGCTTCATTGTATGTGAAGACCATAGGAACTTCCTAAGGTTTCTGTGGCACCATGACAACAACATGGACAATGAGATGATTGAATACCGCATGAGGGTACATGTTTTCATAAATAGTCCCTCACCCGCTGTTGCAACATACGTTTTACGAAGGACTGCCCTAGTTGGAGAAAAGGAGTATGGCGTGGATGCTCGACACTTAGTTGAGTGAGACTTCTATGTGGATGATGCACTTAAATCTTTACCTACAGCTGAAGAAGCCATAGACCTGTTCCAAAGGACACAATGTATGCTTTCTGAGGCCAACCTCAGACTACACAAGATTGCCTCAAATAATGTTGCTGTTATGAAAGTGTTGTGCTTTTTTAACCACCTCCTTACTGGGCACGTATACCCTTTCCTGACCAGGTGAAATTTCAGCTTCTGGCACTGCGTCGCTTTAACTGACACTTGCGCGGTTGTGCGACGTGGCTCCCAAACAAAATTGGCATCCTTTTTTCCCCACAAATAGAGCTTTCTTTTGGTGGTATTTGATCATCTCTTTGGTTTTTATTTTTTGCGCTATAAACAAAAAAAGAGCGTCAATTAAAAAAAAAAAGTCAATATTTTTTACTTGTTACTATAATAAATAGCCCATTTTTTTTTAAAAAAAACATATTTTTTTTCAGTTTAGGCCGATACGTTTTATTCTACATATTTTTGGTAAACAAAAAAAAAATCGCAATAAGCGACTGGTTTGCGCAAAAGTTATAGCGCTTACAAAATTGGGGTCAGAATTAGTATTAATTTTTATTATTATTTTTTTTTACTAGTAATGGCGGTAATCTTTGTATTGGGACTGTGACGTTATGGCGGACACATCGGACACTTTTGACACATTTTTGGCGCCATTCACATTTATACTGCGATCAGTGCTATAAAAATGCACCGATTACTGTATAAATGTGACTGGCAGTGAAGGGGTTAACACTAGGGGGCATGGAAGGGGTTAAATGTATTCCCTGGGTGTGTTATAACTGTGTGGGGGGAGGGGGTGACTGGGGGAGGTGACCGATGCTGTGTCGCGCGCCCTCTAGTGGCCAGGAAGAGCGCAGGACCCATATATGCGTCCAGTCAGAGATTTAGAAGCATAATTTACGCAAAAGACAACGGAAGCGCCACCCAGTGGCCAGCGTAAATATGCAACTTAAGATACGACGGTGTAAGTGAATTACGCCTCTCGTATCTTAAGAGAAAGCTGGCGTATCTTGATTTCTGAATACAGAAAACAGATACGCCGGCTATTCTTAGTATTTACGCGGCGTATCTGTAGATACGCCGACGTAAATACTTTCTGAATCTGGCCCATAGTCTATAATATGAAACTTATTCACATGGACGTATGATCATACAAAATAGCTACATTTATTGGTTGACAAAAATATGAATATTTACATGAAATTAAAATACCAATTGCGTTACATAAACGAGCATTAATAAAACTACCCCCAAAATGGGCATGCAGTACACTTGACATTTGTGCCATGATATATTCTCAATGTGGTTTCAATAACCTTGTGTAAATGACAATGAAACAAAACGTCTATTTCACATGTCCAACTGTTACTATACTGCAGGTAAGTAAGTGGCTAACAATGTGAAATAAATTGGACGTTTGTTTTGTCACTAAAATTGGAACTATGCAAAAAGAAAAATATAATGAAAAATGTACGGTTTAGAGAAAAACCTACCAGTTATTGATTAATGAGAATAAATCATAATTGCAAATTATTCAATACTTCAACATTTTAACCACTTCCATACTGGGCACTTAACTGTTTGCCGACCGCCCACCGCAGTTATACCGCGAGACGGTGGCACTGCTGGGCGAGAGCACGTAGCTCTACGTCCTACCATTAGCGGCCGCTAGGGGGCGTGCGTGCGCCCCTGCTCGTCCCCCGAGTCCCGTGCGCGTGCCCGGCGGGCGCGATCGCCACCGGCACGCGCGCTCGTTCGTTACAGAGCGGGGAACGAGAACTATGTGTGTAAACACATAGCTCTCGTTCCTGTCAGCGGGGGAAAGGCTGATCTTCTGTTCATAGAATGTATGAACAGAAGATCAGTGATTTCCCCTAGTGAGTCCACCATACAGTTAGAACACAAGCAGGAACACACTTAACCCCTTCCCTGCCCCCTAGTGTTAACCCCTTCACTGCCAATGGCATTTTTATAGTAATCCAATGCATTTTTATAGCACTGATCGCTATAAAAATGCCAATGGTGCCAAAAATGTGTCAAAAGTGTCCGATGTGTCCGCCATAATATCGCAGTACCGAAAAAAAACACTGATCGCCGCCGTTACTAGTAAAAAAAAAAAATGCCATAAAACTACCCCCTTTTTGTAAACGCTATAAATTTTGCGCAAACCAATCAATAAACGCTAATTGCGATTTTTTTACGAAAAATATGTAGAAGAATACGTATCGGCCTAAACTAAGGGAAAAAAATGTTTTTTTATATCTTTTTTGGGGATATTTATTATAGCAAAATGTAAAAAATATTGAATTTTTTTCAAAATAGTCGCTTTATTTTTGTTTATAGCGCAAAAAATAAAAACCGCAGAGATGATCAAATGCCACCAAAAGAAAGCTCTATTTGTGTGAAAAAAAGGACGCCAATTTTGTTTGGGAGCCACATCGTACGACCGCGCAATTGTCAGTTAAAGCGACGCAGTGCCGGATCACAAAAAGTGCTCTGGTCTTTGACCAGCAATATGGTCCGGTGGTTAAGTGGTTAAACACCCTCCTGACCAGACCAATTTTCAGCTTTCAGTGCTCTTACACTTTGAATGACAATTACTCAGTCATGCAACACTGTACCCAAATGATTTTTTTGTCCTTTTTTCCCCACAAATAGAGCTTTATTCTGGTGGTATTTGATCACCTCTGCGGTTTTTATTTTTTGCGCTATTAACCTCCCTGGCGGTATTCCCGAGTCTGACTCGGGGTTAAATTTCCATGCTGCGATCGGTAACCCCGAGTCAGACTCGGGCTCGCCTCGCTGAGTGCACAGACAGGGTTTACTTACCTTGTTCCTGGATCCAGCAATGCCAACACGCTGTGTGAGCGAGCGGGTGCTCGCTCGATTCACACAGCGTCGCCACAGCGTTACGTCGCACGGGGGCGGAGAAACTGCGCCATATTCAAAAATGTAAACAAACAGATTACATACAGTACAATGTAATCTTATAGATTACAGTACTGTATGTAAAAAATACACACCCCCCTTGCCCCTAATGTCCTTTTATACAGGGAGTGCAGAATTATTAGGCAAATGAGTATTTTGACCACATCATACTCTTTATGCATGTTGTCATACTCCAAGCTGTATAGGCTCGAAAGCCTACTACCAATTAAGCATATTAGGTGATGTGCATCTCTGTAATGAGAAGGGGTGTGGTCTAATGACATCAACACCCTATATCAGGTGTGCATAATTATTAGGCAACTTCCTTTCCTTTGGCAAAATGGGTCAAAAGAAGGACTTGACAGGCTCAGAAAAGTCAAAAATAGTGAGATATCTTGCAGAGGGATGCAGCACTCTTAAAATTGCAAAGCTTCTGAAGCGTGATCATCGAACAATCAAGCGTTTCATTCAAAATAGTCAACAGGGTCGCAAGAAGCATGTGGAAAAACCAAGGCGCAAAATAACTGCCCATGAACTGAGAAAAGTCAAGCGTGCCGCTGCCAAGATGCCACTTGCCACCAGTTTGGCCATATTTCAGAGCTGCAACATCACTGGAGTGCCCAAAAGCACAAGGTGTGCAATACTCAGAGACATGGACAAGGTAAGAAAGGCTGAAAGACGACCACCACTGAACAAGACACAAGCTGAAACGTCAAGACTGGGCCAAGAAATATCTCAAGACTGATTTTTCTAAGGTTTTATGGACTGAAGAAATGAGAGTGAGTCTTGATGGGCCAGATGGATGGGCCCGTGGCTGGATTGGTAAAGGGCAGAGAGCTTCAGTCCGACTCAGACGCCAGCAAGGTGGAGGTGGAGTACTGGTTTGGGCTGGTATCATCAAAGATGAGCTTGTGGGGGCTTTTCGGGTTGAGGATGGAATCAAGCTCAACTCCCAGTCCTACTGCCAGTTTCTGGAAGACACCTTCTTCAAGCAGTGGTACAGGAAGAAGTCTGCATCTTTCAAGAAAAACATGATTTTCATGCAGGACAATGCTCCATCACACGCGTCCAAGTACTCCACAGCGCGGCTGGCAAGAAAGGGTATAAAAGAAGAAAAACTAATGACATGGCCTCCTTGTTCACCTGATCTGAACCCCATTGAGAACCTGTGGTCCATCATCAAATGTGAGATTTACAAGGAGGGAAAACAGTACACCTCTCTGAACAGTGTCTGGGAGGCTGTGGTTGCTGCTGCACGCAATGTTGATGGTGAACAGATCAAAACACTGACAGAATCCATGGATGTCAGGCTTTTGAGTGTCCTTGCAAAGAAAGGTGGCTATATTGGTCACTGATTTGTTTTTGTTTTGTTTTTGAATGTCAGAAATGTATATTTGTGAATGTTGAGATGTTATTTTGGTTTCACTGGTAAAAATAAATAATTGAAATGGGTATATATTTGTTTTTTGTTAAGTTGCCTAATAATTCTGCACAGTAATAGTCACCTGCACACACAGATATCCCCCCAAAATAGCTAAAACTAAAAACAAACTAAAAACTACTTCCAAAAATATTCAGCTTTGATATTAATGAGTTTTTTGGGTTCATTGAGAACATAGTTGTTGTTCAATAATAAAATTAATCCTCAAAAATACAACTTGCCTAATAATTCTGTACTCCCTGTATAATAAAAAAGTGTTCTTTCTCCCTGCAAACTGTAGATTGTCCATAGCAACCAAAAGTGTCCCTTTATGTCAAAAATGGTTTTAGATCAGCTAAAAAACAGCGATAATAAACTATAATCACTTGCAGAATTTAGCGATAGCAATTTGTGGGAAAATTCGTCATAAAAAAAAAAAAAATACAGTGACAATTCTGCAACTGAGCAAATTTCAGTGTTTTTGATTTCATTACATTATTGAATAATTTTTACTATCATTATGGTATTATTTGTTATAATTAAGTGGTCTTGCATAGCAAGATCACTTACTATTCTCTCACATATATATTATTAAGTGGTCTTGCATAGCAAGAGCACTTACTATTCTCTCACATATATATTATTATTATTTTTATAGCCAAATTTACCACCCTAACTCCTCCCACAGTTTTTACGCTACATAGACGAGTAATATATCAAATCGAGCGGCTTGTTCCCGAATAGTGGGCTATTACTTTGTGGAACGTTTCGCCAAATCGTTCGCGAAATATCGTCATATCTCTAGTGAGAGCTAGAGCACAGAATGGCAAAAACGGAAAAATCATTACATGATTTGTAAACTGCGACCACTCCCTCATTTTCAAGCCGACCTACACAAATCTTATATCAAAATGTTCAGCTGTCCCTGCTGACACTACACGTGTTGACGACTAAGCGATCGGTCAAATGGTTTTCAAGATACAGACATTTGTTTGCAACACACGCCATCCATCATTTCAATGAAAGTCAATGGAGGAAAGAAAATTGAAAACTGAATATTGCAAGGCAATTTGTAAACTGCGACTGTGCCTTCAAATTTAATATTTTAGAGACATACTATACATCAGGTTGAAGGTCTGGGTCTTGTGATTCGTAAAATATAAAGATATTCGCTGTGCGATTTATAGTTTTTAAAATACAATCATTTGAAGAAGCACAGTAAAAAACAAGCCAGAATCTGAGTGGCTGTTTAGAGTGGCTGCCTGCATGTGTTTACATTGGTTTCCTAGGAGACGATGTCTCCTCACACACAGCTGAGGGGCTTTCTATAGCTCCTCCCACACAGCTGTGAGGTGATATGGCTCTGTTTTTCAGGCATATCCCACTTTTAAGTAAACAATGGGGTTTATTTACTAAAGCTGGAAAGCGCAATATAAGGCTCACTTCTGCACACAAACCAATGAGCTTCCAGGTTTTATTACCAGGCTTAACTGAACAAGCTGGGGTTAGAAGCTTATTGTTTTTTCTGCAGAAGTGAGCCTGATATTGCGATTTCCAGCATTAGTAAATAAACCCTAGTGTGTACTTAAAAGCGGGGTATGCCTGTATTTGGCTCTGTGTAACTTCTGCATACTCTGCATATAGAAACCATCCATAGCATCCAGTCCATAGAAACCATCCATAGCAACCAGACCATAGCAACCCTCCATAGCAACCACTCCATAGCAACCACTCCATAGCAACCACTCCATAGCAACCCGTCCATAGCAACCACTCCATAGCAACCGTCCATAGCAACCAGTCCATAGCAACCAGTCCATAGTAACCACTCCATAGCAACCAGACCATAGCAACCAGACTATAGCAACTGTCCATAGCAACCAGTCAATAGCAACTGTCCATAGCAACCCGCCCATAGCAACCCGTCCATAGCAACCCGTCCATAGCAACCCGACCATAGCAACCCGACCATAGCAACCAGTCCATAGCAACCCCTCCATAGCAACCCCTCCATAGCAACCCGTTTTTGATGGGGCAAATAGGATGGCGCAGTTTTGATGGGGTAGTTTTTGATGAAGCAGTTTTTGATGGGGCAATGGATCGAAATGGATAGACACATTGTTGGATCACATTTACATCTCCAGGGGCACCGTCTCCAGTCTGGAGTATTGGTGAAGGCAAGAACACGTCACACAATTTCCCCAGAAATTGTACCTTTTCTAGTTATTCTTATTCTTATAGCCAAATTTACCACCCTAACTCCTCCCTCAGTTTTTACGCTACATAGACGAGTAATATATCAAAATGAGCGGATTGTTCCCGAATAGTGGGCTATTACTTTGTGGAACGTTTCGCCAAATCGTTCGCGAAATATCGCCATTTTTGCAGTGAAATTTTCCCATAGGAATGAATGGCGAGAGGTACAGCACGCAATGGCAAAAACTGAAATATCATTACATGATTTGTAAACTGCGACTACTCCCTCATTTTCAAGCCGACCTACACAAATCTTATATCAAAATGTTCAGCTGTCCCTGCTGACACTACACGTGTCGACGGATAAGCGATCGGTCAAATGGTTTTCAAGATACAGACATTTGTTTGCAACACACGCCATCCATCATTTCAATGAAAGTCAATGGAGGAAAAAAAATTGAAAATTGAATATTGCAAGGCAATTTGTAAACTGCGACTGTGCCTTCAATTTTAATATTTCAGAGACATACTATACATCAGGTTGAAGGTCTGGGTCTTGTGATTCGTAAAATATAAAGATATTTGCTGTGCGATTTACAGTTTTTAAAATACAATCATTTGAAGAAGCACAAGTTTTCAAAACAGCCAGAATCTGAGTGTGTGCTTAGAGGCTGTTTGCATGTGTTTACATTGGTTTCCTAGGAGACGATGATGAAAAAATCTCCTCACACACAGCTGTGAGAGCTTTCTATAGCTCCTCCCACACAACTGTGAGGTGATATGGCTATGTTTTATTTGGCTTTGCGTAACTTCTGCATACTCTGCATATAGCATCCAGTCCATAGAAACCGTCCATAGCAACCAGACCATAGCAACCCTCCATAGCAACCACTCCATAGCAACCAGAATATAGCAACTGTCCATAGCAACCAGTCAATAAAAACTGTCCATAGCAACCACTCCATAGCAACCAGTTCATAACAACCCTCCATAGCAACCAGTCCATAGCAACCAGAATATAGCAAATGTCCATAGCAACCACTCCATAGCAACCACTCCATAGCAACCCCTCCATAGCAACTGTCTATAGCAACCAGACCATAGCAACTGTCCATAGCAACCAGTCCATAGCAACCAGTCCATAGCAACCAGTTTTTGAAGGGGCAAATAGGATGGTGCAGTTTTGATGGGATAGTTTTTGATGGAGCAGTTTTTAATGGAGCAATGGATAGACACATTGTTGGATCACATTTACATCTCCAGGGGCACCGTCTCCAGTCTGGAGTATTGGTGAAGGCAAGAACACGTCACACAATTTCCCCAGAAATTGTACCTTTTCTAGTTATTAACCACTTCTGACCGGCCCCACGTCCAAAGACGTCATTTTTTTGAAGATGGATATCTCGGTAACGGCAGCAGCTGCTGCCACAACCGAGATATCCATCTCTTCGTGGGGCGGTCCTGTTAACGATAACGGCGGTCATCGCGGTGGATTCGCCGCGAGATCGCCGTTACCGGCGGTGGGAGAGGGTGCCCCCCCCCCTCCCGCCGCTCTCCCGCGCCCTCCGCCGCTTACCGTAGCCGTCGGTAGCGGCGGAGGCGATCGGGTCCTGTTGCTGGCTGTCTGGGGATGCGACTGAGGGAAAAAATGTCCCTCAGCCGTCCCCATACCTCTGCTGGGCGGAAGTGACGTCAAAACGTCATTTCCGCCCAGCCTCTTAAAGAGACATTTAATTTGTTTACATTTTGACTTTTTTTTTTTTTTATTTTTTTGCATTTAAGCCTGAATATGAGATCTGAGGTCTTTTTGACCCCAGATCTCATATATAAGAGGACCTGTCATGCTTTTTTCTATTACAAGGGATGTTTACATTCCTTGTAATAGGAATAAAAGTGATAATTTTTTTTTTTTTCAGTGTTAAACATTATAAAATAAATAGAAATAAAAACGAAAACCAAAAAAATTTTTTTTTAAAGTGCCCCGTCCCGACGAGCTGGCGCGCAGAAGCAAACGCATACGCGAGTAGCGCCCGCATATGAAAACGGTGTTCAAACCACACAAGTGAGGTATCGCCGCGATCGTTAGAGCGAGAGCAATAATTCTAGCCCTAGACCTCCTCTGCATCTCAAAAAATGCAACCTGTAGAATTTTTTAAACGTCGCCTATCGAGATTTTTAAGGGTAAAAGTTTGACGCCATGCCACGAGCGGGCGCAATTTTTAAGCGTGACATGTTGTGTATCATTTTACTCGGCGTAACATTATCTTTCACAATATATACAAAAATTGGGCCAAATTTATTGTTGTCTTATTTTTTAATTCAAGAAAGTGAATTTTTTCCAAAAAAAGTGCGCTTGTAAGACCGCTGCGCAAATACGGTGTGAGAAAAAGTATTGCAATGACCGCCATTTTATTCTCTAGGGTGTTAGAAAAAAAATATATATAATGTTTGGGGGTTTTAAATAATTTTCTAGCAAAAAAAACTGTTTTAGTCTCGTAAGCACCGAATCTGAAAAACAGGCTCGGGGCTGAAGTGGTTAAGTGTTCTTGCATAGCAAGATCACTTACTATTCTCTCACATATATATTATTATTATTCTTATAGCCAAATTTACCACCCTAACT
Organism: Rana kukunoris; assembly: GCA_029574335.1. Taxonomy (NCBI): domain Eukaryota; kingdom Metazoa; phylum Chordata; class Amphibia; order Anura; family Ranidae; genus Rana; species Rana kukunoris. The sequence continues at coordinate 78,325,240 of CM056054.1, read as the reverse complement.
CCTCCCACAGTTTTTACGCTACATAGACGAGTAATATATCAAAATGATGAATGGTGAGAGGTAGAGCACGAAATGGCAAAAACTGAAATATCATTACATGATTTGTAAACTGCGACTACTCCCTCATTTTCAAGCCGACCTACACAAATCTTATATCAAAATGTTCAGCTGTCCCTGCTGCCACTACACGTGTCGACGGCTAAGCGATCAGTCAAATGGTTTTCAAGATGCAGACATTTGTTTGCAACACATGCCATCCATCATTTCAATGAAAGTCAATGGAGGAAAATGTTTTGAAAACTTATATTTGCAAGGCAATTTGTAAACTGCGAAAAATTATATAATATAGTGATATATTGCGCTAACCAGAATAAACCAAAAGGTAAAAAAACAAGCCGCCAACACAACAAAATTGGATAATTTGTGGAGAAAAATTAGTGAAAAGTGTAGCGCTAATAAGGGGGTCACTTGCAAGGTGTCCCCATGTGATATGAGAAATAGTAATCAAACCATGCCAGTCAGAAAATAATTTTTCTCCTTGTGAGGATGTGAGAACATACACACTAGAAATGAAAAATAATAAAAAATTGTATCAACCTTAGAGTGGTCCCTATGTATGTCCTTAAGACTAATAGATATTCAAATCAATCAGTCCGGACCGACATTGGGAAAAAAACAATCAAAAAGGTAAGTGATAAACCAGTGATATGTGACTTCCTATAGGTGGATAACAAAAATATGAGCCAACAGATAACACAAAAATATATCAATCATGTGACTTGTGAAAAAAGTCCTGCGACAAGAGAGTGTCTATGGCACAAAAAGTCCTCTGTGGATATTGCAGGGTCACTGAACGTAAGGATTTTAATCCCAGCATCTAATAGGAGTGACACGTAAGTATTCCTTCAAGATCACCTTAGATGCAGTATATAGATCAAGCAATAATCTCCACACTTTGCACAAATATAGATGGGTAACCTCACCGGATAAGGTGGACCCTCATCACACCATATGGCGGGGGGTCTTAAGAGCTTTCACAGACCGATTGTCTGATCCGGATAACACCAAGTTTGTGGTCATAGGTATGAGTGGTTTCCCAGGGTGCGTCTGTGTCCACAGGTTGGAATTTCACACTGGGGTAGTGCACAGCAGTAACTCTCAAGCGCAAAAATAGAAAAGAAAAAGAAGGGAACAAAGGCTCCTCATAGCGTAAAAAAGTTGAGTTTTAATTAAAAACAGTCCAAAGTCACACACAATGTGATAGGAATCAGACAAAAAAAATGTATTAAAAAAACACACACGTGTAGAATCATAACAAGTAAATGAATATAAAAATGAAAAAAAGGACAAAAACAGCAATTCTCCCCTTTTGATGGAAGGACAAGAGTGTTTCAAAAATGCAGTGGAGATTGGCATAGAATCTGCAACCCGACCGGTTTCGTCTGAAAGAGACTTCAACTGGGGTGTATAGTGTAGACTCACCACTCACCTGCATTTATATAAAGTGATTCTGCCCCAATGAGACCACCTGTACCTCTCCTTCCATCTGTACTGGCGTGCGTGTCAGGATCTATCTCCATCGCCATATTGCGTTCCAAACGCCGGAAGTGGCGAGGCGAAAAACGTCACTGCGCAGCCCAGGCTGGTATCCCATCCACCAATAGGGGGACTGTGCCTGTGTGTACGATCAGCGTGACGTGTGACGTCATTCGTGTGCGCGGCAGTGCGCAGAACGTTATACTTAGACATGTGTTTCAAGTTGCACGCCATTGGTCCAGCCTTCAAAAGGGTGGGTGTCTCCTAAGCGACGCATAACGTCATTCCCGTGTGCCACGGTGCGCTCCACCCTGCGGTCCACGACGCGTCCAACTACCTGGACGGGCATCACATGGTGCGGAAGTGTTCCGGAGAGCTGCGTTCCACCAAAATCGACGTGCGCTCCACCGGGTCCACAGATGATCGTACTGTTTCAGGATATATAACGCATCCGACCGGGTACCCAGTCAGAGTGTGATATCTGGGATAGTTAGAGAGCTCAAAGATATGCTTATATGAGCTAAATGCGAAAAAAAGCAAAAAAAGAGGAAAACATTTGGTCTCACGGGGGCAAGAAGCGATAAATGTGAGAACAGCCAAGTTACCCATCTGACAGATGGTAAGAGGGGATAACATATGTATATATAAACATACATACAAATACATATACAGGAACAAAAAACAAAGCAAAAATTATAATATGAATCTATATACCCACATTAAACAAGTATAAGCTTCAGAGGTGTATATACATAGATGATACCTATATGGTCACATCGTAATGCCTAAATGACCATCAATGCATAACAAACACATTTCAAGATTGATTAATAAAAGCATTGACGTCCCATTCAACGTTCAAACCATATGGCACATAACTTTTAAGTAAGTAAATCCAGTAAACTTCCAACTTAGACACACCCCGGGTGCTGGGTTCACCCCTCCAGTGGGGGACAAATTTGTCTATAATCTGGAAGCTCGTACCTTCAAGTTTTTTATTGTGTTTGTTGAGGTAGTGTCTAGGCACCGTATGTTTAGTGCAACCTTTTTTGATCTTAGAAATGTGTTCACCTACCCTTGTGGAAAAACTCCGTATGGTACGACCAACGTACTGTTTTCCACAAGGGCAGGTGATAAGGTAAACTATATGCGTGGTGGCACAGGTGAAAAATAGTTTCATAGGGTACTCGATCCCTGTGTGTGTAGATTTAAAGCTTACTGATTTTTTCCTCCCATGTAAATTATGAACACATACCTTACATTTCCTACACGGATGGAAACCCTTGGAGAGAGGAAAAAAGGAGGGTTTTACAGGAGGGTCTGGGATGTTGGGGGCAACTTGATTTTTTAAAGATCTAGCCCCTCTATAAATCACCGCCGCGTTTGTCGGAAGTGATGGTCCCAGAACACAATCTTCCCTCAGAATCCTCCAATGTCTACTGATAATGTTCTTAATCTCTCTGTGTTGTGCAGAAAAAGTTGTAAAGAAAGAATTCTTAAATTTCATTTCTTGAGTGGTCCTTTGTTTCTCTATTGTCAATGTGTTACGATCAATCCTCCCAATCCTCGCTATTTCATTGTCCAATCCCTGTCTCGGGTAACCCTTAACCAAAAACCTCTGCTTTAGAACCTCTGCTTGGACATAAAAGTCTCGGGTGTCTGAACAGTTGCGTCTTATACGTAGCAATTGGCTGCGTGGAACAGACTTCAGCCAAGCAGGATGATGGCAGCTGTCTGTCGGGATATATCCATTGCGATCAGTATCCTTGAAATAGGTTTTAGTTGTCAACCGATCGCCCTGGGCCTGGATCTCCAAATCCAGAAAGTGGATACTTGAGAGACTTGCCTCGTATGTGAGGCTGATTCCAACCTCATTGGAGTTTAAAGTGGACATAAATTGGTCCAGGGACTCTCGGTCACCTTTCCATAAGAGGAGGATGTCGTCTATGTATCGAACCCAGAGAATGATCTCTGGTCGATTATAAGCATAGACGACATCCTCCTCCCATTTGGCCATGAAGATGTTTGCAAGACTGGGGGCAAACTTGGCCCCCATCGCTACGCCCTTTTGTTGTAGATAGAATTCTCCATCATACCAAAAATAATTGTTTAAGGTAGCAAACCTCAACAAATCCAAAACAAAATGTTTCTGAATGTTAGGGAGGTAGTCAACACGCTCCAAAAAACATTCCACCGCCCGGAACCCTAATTCGTGGGCGATACTAGTGTACAGAGAAGCGACGTCCGCTGTTACTAGCATGACGTCGCTACTGTACACAGTACTTTCGAGTCTTGCAATAGTATGTCTCGTATCCTTTAAGTACGACGGTATACTTCTAACAATTGGCTGTAGGTGGAAATCGATGTACCTCCCCAGACGGGAGGTAACAGAGTCGATCCCACTTATAATGGGTCGTCCGGGAGGGCATCTGCTGTCCTTGTGGACTTTGGGGAGATAGTATATTGTAGGGATACGTGGTACTCTAGGTATAAGGTAACTCTTTTCCTTTTTGTCCAAAATTCCATTGCGGGCTCCAACTTCAATTAATTTAGTTAATGAGGCTTTGATTTTCTTTGTGGGATTGGAAGGTAGCTTCACATAGGTTTCGGTGTCTCCCAGAATACGGGACATTTCCCCATGGTAGGCGGACTTGTCAAGAACGACTATCCCCCCCCCCCCTTGTCTGCAGGGCGAATGACAAGGTCCTTATGTTCGCAGAGACTCTTTAGGCCCGTCCTGATCTTGGGATCTGAGTAGGTCTTTTTAAGGGGAAGCTCATCTAAATCTTTCAGAACTAAATCCCTGAATACTCTAACATTGGGAGCCATAGGGCACGAGGGGTTAAATAGTGATGGGTTCGAAAAGCCCGTATGTACAATGTGGGAGGAAGTATCTGGGGGATTGGGTCTGCTGGGATTACTGATAAAGTATCTTTGGATGTTTAGTTTTCTTATATATTTTTGTACATCGATAAAAGTGTTGAATTTGTTCAAAGGTTTAGAAGGAACAAACTTTAACCCTTTGTCCAGGACCGTTTTTTCTGCTTCAGTTAGTTGGACCGTACTTAAATTGAAGATGCCAGATCCTACTATACTCGTCTTCTTTTTCGACCGGGCACGTCGCCCCCCTCTCGTGCCCCGTTTTGTTCTCCCCCCCTTGGATAGTCTTCCTGATCCCGGGGAAAATCCCCCTGGTAGGCAGACCTTGGTTGGGTTTGGTTGTAAGAGTATGGGGATCTTGCATGGTAATCTTCCCTTTCCATATAGCCATATTGTTGATTAGGTGGCCTGTATGGATAATTTCCCTTGGGTGGGGGGGGGGGTTTTGTCTACCCCCTCCCCTTCCCGGGGTAGATTGAGGATATCTTGGGGGATAATCATAATAACTTCTATTGTTGTAGGGAGGTGAATCATAGGTCCGTATATCCTGAGGATAATCCCTCTGATTCCTAGACCTCCCTCGGGGACCTTTTCCTTTTCCCCTATTAGGAGGATATCCTCCTTGTTGGTGATTGGGGGTTTTAGGCCCACCACCCCGATTGTTGGATCCATCATTGGTGACCAAAGGTGCCACTGATGGAGCGGATTGGGAAAAGGCCACAACTTTAACCTCATTGGTTGAAGGTTGGGATACCTCCATATCTGTGTTCTGGGATTCATTATTTGGTCTTGTATTATCAGTACCCTGCCATCTAAAGACTAAACTGGATTTATAATCGGCGACATCTCTGGTGTATTTCTTTTGTTTCTTCGTTTTTTGTTCACGTTTCTCCTTGTCCAGATGGGTTTTTAAATTCAAAGATAGTGTGTTATATTCGGGTGTGGATTTAGAAGGTATTAATTTCTCTTTAATATCTTTTATTTCTTTGTCTAACAAATCCATCCTTAATTTCTTTTTATCAATTAAAAAGCCAAGTAGGGATATACCTTGATTATTAAAAAACTGGAACCAGGATGCAAGATCGGGGTCTCCCTGTTGGGGGTAGACATCCCATCTCAGTCCCCTCGGGACCATCCGTTCTTTGATGTATTGTTCCAAAAACGCCACATCCCACTGCAGGTGTAATTCAGAGGTCATTACATTTTTTAGTCTCATAAAAAGACCTCCTACCTCTGACTCAGTATCTAGGACTGTAAAAACACCCTCAGTGTTAAATGTCCGACTGCTACGGTAGTCGAATATATCCATTGAACTGGATATAGGGTTGCTGCAATATAATTATGTCCAAAGAGTGAAAAATTATATAATATAGTGATATATTGCGCTAACCAGAATAAACCAAAAGGTAAAAAAACAAGCCGCCAACACAACAAAATTGGATAATTTGTGGAGAAAAATGAGTGAAAAGTGTAGCGCTAATAAGGGGGTCACTTGCAAGGTGTCCCCATGTGATATGAGAAATAGTAATCAAACCATGCCAGTCAGAAAATAATTTTTCTCCTTGTGAGGATGTGAGAACATACACACTAGAAATGAAAAATAATAAAAAATTGTATCAACCTTAGAGTGGTCCCTATGTATGTCCTTAAGACTAATAGATATTCAAATCAATCAGTCCGGACCGACATTGGGAAAAAAACAATCAAAAAGGTAAGTGATAAACCAGTGATATGTGACTTCCTATAGGTGGATAACAAAAATATGAGCCAACAGATAACACAAAAATATATCAATCATGTGACTTGTGAAAAAAGTCCTGCGACAAGAGAGTGTCTATGGCACAAAAAGTCCTCTGTGGATATTGCAGGGTCACTGAACGTAAGGATTTTAATCCCAGCATCTAATAGGAGTGACACGTAAGTATTCCTTCAAGATCACCTTAGATGCAGTATATAGATCAAGCAATAATCTCCACACTTTGCACAAATATAGATGGGTAACCTTACCGGATAAGGTGGACCCTCATCACACCATATGGCGGGGGGTCTTAAGAGCTTTCACAGACCGATTGTCTGATCCGGATAACACCAAGTTTGTGGTCATAGGTATGAGTGGTTTCCCAGGGTGCGTCTGTGTCCACAGGTTGGAATTTCACACTAGGGTAGTGCACAGCAGTAACTCTCAAGCGCAAAAATAGAAAAGAAAAAGAAGGGAACAAAGGCTCCTCATAGCGTAAAAAAGTTGAGTTTTAATTAAAAACAGTCCAAAGTCACACACAATGTGATAGGAATCAGACAAAAATAATGTATTAAAAAACCACACACGTGTAGAATCATAACAAGTAAATGAATATAAAAATGAAAAAAAGGACAAAAACAGCAATTCTCCCCTTTTGATGGAAGGACAAGAGTGTTTCAAAAATGCAGTGGAGATTGGCATAGAATCTGCAACCCGACCGGTTTCGTCTGAAAGAGACTTCAACTGGGGTGTATAGTGTAGACTCACCACTCACCTGCATTTATATAAAGTGATTCTGCCCCAATGAGACCACCTGTACCTCTCCTTCCATCTGTACTGGCGTGCGTGTCAGGATCTATCTCCATCGCCATATTGCGTTCCAAACGCCGGAAGTGGCGAGGCGAAAAACGTCACTGCGCAGCCCAGGCTGGTATCCCTTCCACCAATAGGGGGACTGTGCCTGTGTGTACGATCAGCGTGACGTGTGACGTCATTCGTGTGCGCGGCAGTGCGCAGAACGTTATACTTAGACATGTGTTTCAAGTTGCACGCCATTGGTCCAGCCTTCAAAAGGGTGGGTGTCTCCTAAGCGACGCATAACGTCATTCCCGTGTGCCACGGGAATGACGTTATGCGTCGCTTAGGAGACACCCACCCTTTTGAAGGCTGGACCAATGGCGTGCAACTTGAAACACATGTCTAAGTATAACGTTCTGCGCACTGCCGCGCACACGAATGACGTCACACGTCACGCTGATCGTACACACAGGCACAGTCCCCCTATTGGTGGATGGGATACCAGCCTGGGCTGCGCAGTGACGTTTTTCGCCTCGCCACTTCCGGCGTTTGGAACGCAATATGGCGATGGAGATAGATCCTGACACGCACGCCAGTACAGATGGAAGGAGAGGTACAGGTGGTCTCATTGGGGCAGAATCACTTTATATAAATGCAGGTGAGTGGTGAGTCTACACTATACACCCCAGTTGAAGTCTCTTTCAGACGAAACCGGTCGGGTTGCAGATTCTATGCCAATCTCCACTGCATTTTTTAAACACTCTTGTCCTTCCATCAAAAGGGGAGAATTGCTGTTTTTGTCCTTTTTTTCATTTTTATATTCATTTACTTGTTATGATTCTACACGTGTGTGGTTTTTTAATACATTTTTTTTGTCTGATTCCTATCACATTGTGTGTGACTTTGGACTGTTTTTAATTAAAACTCAACTTTTTTACGCTATGAGGAGCCTTTGTTCCCTTCTTTTTCTTTTCTATTTTTGCGCTTGAGAGTTACTGCTGTGCACTACCCTAGTGTGAAATTCCAACCTGTGGACACAGACGCACCCTGGGAAACCACTCATACCTATGACCACAAACTTGGTGTTATCCGGATCAGACAATCGGTCTGTGAAAGCTCTTAAGACCCCCTGCCATATGGTGTGATGAGGGTCCACCTTATCCGGTAAGGTTACCCATCTATATTTGTGCAAAGTGTGGAGATTATTGCTTGATCTATATACTGCATCTAAGGTGATCTTGAAGGAATACTTACGTGTCACTCCTATTAGATGCTGGGATTAAAATCCTTACGTTCAGTGACCCTGCAATATCCACAGAGGACTTTTTGTGCCATAGACACTCTCTTGTCGCAGGACTTTTTTCACAAGTCACATGATTGATATATTTTTGTGTTATCTGTTGGCTCATATTTTTGTTATCCACCTATAGGAAGTCACATATCACTGGTTTATCACTTACCTTTTTGATTGTTTTTTTCCCAATGTCGGTCCGGACTGATTGATTTGAATATCTATTAGTCTTAAGGACATACATAGGGACCACTCTAAGGTTGATACAATTTTTTATTATTTTTCATTTCTAGTGTGTATGTTCTCACATCCTCACAAGGAGAAAAATTATTTTCTGACTGGCATGGTTTGATTACTATTTCTCATATCACATGGGGACACCTTGCAAGTGACCCCCTTATTAGCGCTACACTTTTCACTCATTTTTCTCCACAAATTATCCAATTTTGTTGTGTTGGCGGCTTGTTTTTTTACCTTTTGGTTTATTCTGGTTAGCGCAATATATCACTATATTATATAATTTTTCACTCTTTGGACAAAATTATATTGCAGCAACCCTATATCCAGTTCAATGGATATATTCGACTACCGTAGCAGTCGGACATTTAACACTGAGGGTGTTTTTACAGTCCTAGATACTGAGTCAGAGGTAGGAGGTCTTTTTATGAGACTAAAAAATGTAATGACCTCTGAATTACACCTGCAGTGGGATGTGGCGTTTTTGGAACAATACATCAAAGAACGGATGGTCCCGAGGGGACTGAGATGGGATGTCTACCCCCAACAGGGAGACCCCGATCTTGCATCCTGGTTCCAGTTTTTTAATAATCAAGGTATATCCCTACTTGGCTTTTTAATTGATAAAAAGAAATTAAGGATGGATTTGTTAGACAAAGAAATAAAAGATATTAAAGAGAAATTAATACCTTCTAAATCCACACCCGAATATAACACACTATCTTTGAATTTAAAAACCCATCTGGACAAGGAGGAACGTGAACAAAAAACGAAGAAACAAAAGAAATACACCAGAGATGTCGCCGATTATAAATCCAGTTTAGTCTTTAGATGGCAGGGTACTGATAATACAAGACCAAATAATGAATCCCAGAACACAGATATGGAGGTATCCCAACCTTCAACCAATGAGGTTAAAGTTTTGGCCTTTTCCCAATCCGCTCCATCAGTGGCACCTTTGGTCACCAATGATGGATCCAACAATCGGGGTGGTGGGCCTAAAACCCCCAATCACCAACAAGGAGGATATCCTCCTAATAGGGGAAAAGGAAAAGGTCCCCGAGGGAGGTCTAGGAATCAGAGGGATTATCCTCAGGATATACGGACCTATGATTCACCTCCCTACAACAATAGAAGTTATTATGATTATCCCCCAAGATATCCTCAATCTACCCCGGGAAGGGGAGGGGGTAGACAAAACCCCCCCCCACCCAAGGGAAATTATCCATACAGGCCACCTAATCAACAATATGGCTATATGGAAAGGGAAGATTACCATGCAAGATCCCCATACTCTTACAACCAAACCCAACCAAGGTCTGCCCACCAGGGGGATTTTCCCCGGGATCAGGAAGACTATCCAAGGGGGGGAGAACAAAACGGGGCACGAGAGGGGGGCGACGTGCCCGGTCGAAAAAGAAGACGAGTATAGTAGGATCTGGCATCTTCAATTTAAGTACGGTCCAACTAACTGAAGCAGAAAAAACGGTCCTGGACAAAGGGTTAAAGTTTGTTCCTTCTAAACCTTTGAACAAATTCAACACTTTTATCGATGTACAAAAATATATAAGAAAACTAAACATCCAAAGATACTTTATCAGTAATCCCAGCAGACCCAATCCCCCAGATACTTCCTCCCACATTGTACATACGGGCTTTTCGAACCCATCACTATTTAACCCCTCGTGCCCTATGGCTCCCAATGTTAGAGTATTCAGGGATTTAGTTCTGAAAGATTTAGATGAGCTTCCCCTTAAAAAGACCTACTCAGATCCCAAGATCAGGACGGGCCTAAAGAGTCTCTGCGAACATAAGGACCTTGTCATTCGCCCTGCAGACAAGGGGGGGGGGGGATAGTCGTTCTTGACAAGTCCGCCTACCATGGGGAAATGTCCCGTATTCTGGGAGACACCGAAACCTATGTGAAGCTACCTTCCAATCCCACGAAGAAAATCAAAGCCTCATTAACTAAATTAATTGAAGTTGGAGCCCGCAATGGAATTTTGGACAAAAAGGAAATGAGTTACCTTATACCTAGAGTACCACGTATCCCTACAATATACTATCTCCCCAAAGTCCACAAGGACAGCAGATGCCCTCCCGGACGACCCATTATAAGTGGGATCGACTCTGTTACCTCCCGTCTGGGGAGGTACATCGATTTCCACCTACAGCCAATTGTTAGAAGTATACCGTCGTACTTAAAGGATACGAGACATACTATTGCAAGACTCGAAAGTACTGTGTACAGTAGCGACGTCATGCTAGTAACAGCGGACGTCGCTTCTCTGTACACTAGTATCGCCCACGAATTAGGGTTCCGGGCGGTGGAATGTTTTTTGGAGCGTGTTGACTACCTCCCTAACATTCAGAAACATTTTGTTTTGGATTTGTTGAGGTTTGCTACCTTAAACAATTATTTTTGGTATGATGGAGAATTCTATCTACAACAAAAGGGCGTAGCGATGGGGGCCAAGTTTGCCCCCAGTCTTGCAAACATCTTCATGGCCAAATGGGAGGAGGATGTCGTCTATGCTTATAATCGACCAGAGATCATTCTCTGGGTTCGATACATAGACGACATCCTCCTCTTATGGAAAGGTGACCGAGAGTCCCTGGACCAATTTATGTCCACTTTAAACTCCAATGAGGTTGGAATCAGCCTCACATACGAGGCAAGTCTCTCAAGTATCCACTTTCTGGATTTGGAGATCCAGGCCCAGGGCGATCGGTTGACAACTAAAACCTATTTCAAGGATACTGATCGCAATGGATATATCCCGACAGACAGCTGCCATCATCCTGCTTGGCTGAAGTCTGTTCCACGCAGCCAATTGCTACGTATAAGACGCAACTGTTCAGACACCCGAGACTTTTATGTCCAAGCAGAGGTTCTAAAGCAGAGGTTTTTGGTTAAGGGTTACCCGAGACAGGGATTGGACAATGAAATAGCGAGGATTGGGAGGATTGATCGTAACACATTGACAATAGAGAAACAAAGGACCACTCAAGAAATGAAATTTAAGAATTCTTTCTTTACAACTTTTTCTGCACAACACAGAGAGATTAAGAACATTATCAGTAGACATTGGAGGATTCTGAGGGAAAATTGTGTTCTGGGACCATCACTTCCGACAAACGCGGCGGTGATTTATAGAGGGGCTAGATCTTTAAAAAATCAAGTTGCCCCCAACATCCCAGACCCTCCTGTAAAACCCTCCTTTTTTCCTCTCTCCAAGGGTTTCCATCCGTGTAGGAAATGTAAGGTATGTGTTCATAATTTACATGGGAGGAAAAAATCAGTAAGCTTTAAATCTACACACACAGGGATCGAGTACCCTATGAAACTATTTTTCACCTGTGCCACCACGCATATAGTTTACCTTATCACCTGCCCTTGTGGAAAACAGTACGTTGGTCGTACCATACGGAGTTTTTCCACAAGGGTAGGTGAACACATTTCTAAGATCAAAAAAGGTTGCACTAAACATACGGTGCCTAGACACTACCTCAACAAACACAATAAAAAACTTAAAGGTACGAGCTTCCAGATTATAGACAAATTTGTCCCCCACTGGAGGGGTGAACCCAGCACCCGGCCTGTGTCTAAGTTGGAAGTTTACTGGATTTACTTACTTAAAAGTTATGTGCCATATGGTTTGAACGTTGAATGGGACGTCAATGCTTTTATTAATCAATCTTGAAATGTGTTTGTTATGCATTGATGGTCATTTAGGCATTACGATGTGACCATATAGGTATCATCTATGTATATACACCTCTGAAGCTTATACTTGTTTAATGTGGGTATATATATTCATATTATAATTTTTGCTTTGTTTTTTGTTCCTGTATATGTATTTGTATGTATGTTTATATATACATATGTTATCCCCTCTTACCATCTGTCAGATGGGTAACTAGGCTGTTCTCACATTTATCGCTTCTTGCCCCCGTGAGACCAAATGTTTTCCTCTTTTTTTGCTTTTTTTCGCATTTAGCTCATATAAGCATATCTTTGAGCTCTCTAACTATCCCAGATATCACACTCTGACTGGGTACCCGGTCGGATGCGTTATATATCCTGAAACAGTACGATCATCTGTGGACCCGGTGGAGCGCACGTCGATTTTGGTGGAACGCAGCTCTCCAGAACACTTCCGCACCATGTGATGCCCGTCCAGGTAGTTGGACGCGTCGTGGACCGCAGGGTGGAGCGCACCGTGGCACACGGGAATGACGTTATGCGTCGCTTAGGAGACACCCACCCTTTTGAAGGCTGGACCAATGGCGTGCAACTTGAAACACATGTCTAAGTATAACGTTCTGCGCACTGCCGCGCACACGAATGACGTCACACGTCACGCTGATCGTACACACAGGCACAGTCCCCCTATTGGTGGATGGGATACCAGCCTGGGCTGCGCAGTGACGTTTTTCGCCTCGCCACTTCCGGCGTTTGGAACGCAATATGGCGATGGAGATAGATCCTGACACGCACGCCAGTACAGATGGAAGGAGAGGTACAGGTGGTCTCATTGGGGCAGAATCACTTTATATAAATGCAGGTGAGTGGTGAGTCTACACTATACACCCCAGTTGAAGTCTCTTTCAGACGAAACCGGTCGGGTTGCAGATTCTATGCCAATCTCCACTGCATTTTTGAAACACTCTTGTCCTTCCATCAAAAGGGGAGAATTGCTGTTTTTGTCCTTTTTTTCATTTTTATATTCATTTACTTGTTATGATTCTACACGTGTGTGGTTTTTTAATACATTTTTTTTGTCTGATTCCTATCACATTGTGTGTGACTTTGGACTGTTTTTAATTAAAACTCAACTTTTTTACGCTATGAGGAGCCTTTGTTCCCTTCTTTTTCTTTTCTATTTTTGCGCTTGAGAGTTACTGCTGTGCACTACCCTAGTGTGAAATTCCAACCTGTGGACACAGACGCACCCTGGGAAACCACTCATACCTATGACCACAAACTTGGTGTTATCCGGATCAGACAATCGGTCTGTGAAAGCTCTTAAGACCCCCCGCCATATGGTGTGATGAGGGTCCACCTTATCCGGTAAGGTTACCCATCTATATTTGTGCAAAGTGTGGAGATTATTGCTTGATCTATATACTGCATCTAAGGTGATCTTGAAGGAATACTTACGTGTCACTCCTATTAGATGCTGGGATTAAAATCCTTACGTTCAGTGACCCTGCAATATCCACAGAGGACTTTTTGTGCCATAGACACTCTCTTGTCGCAGGACTTTTTTCACAAGTCACATGATTGATATATTTTTGTGTTATCTGTTGGCTCATATTTTTGTTATCCACCTATAGGAAGTCACATATCACTGGTTTATCACTTACCTTTTTGATTGTTTTTTTCCCAATGTCGGTCCGGACTGATTGATTTGAATATCTATTAGTCTTAAGGACATACATAGGGACCACTCTAAGGTTGATACAATTTTTTATTATTTTTCATTTCTAGTGTGTATGTTCTCACATCCTCACAAGGAGAAAAATTATTTTCTGACTGGCATGGTTTGATTACTATTTCTCATATCACATGGGGACACCTTGCAAGTGACCCCCTTATTAGCGCTACACTTTTCACTCAATTTGTAAACTGCGACTGTGCCTTCAATTTTAATATTTTAGAGACATACTATACATCAAGTTGAAGGTCTGGGTCTTGTGATTCGTAAAATATAAAGATATTCACTGTGCGATTTATAGTTTTTAAAATACAATCATTTGAAGAAGCACAGTATTAAAAACAAGCCAGAATCTGAGCGTCTGTTTAGAGTGGCTGTTTGCATGTGTTTACATTGGTTTCCTAGGAGACGATGAGGACAATATCTCCTCACACACAGCTAAGGGGCTTTCTATAGCTCCTCCCACACAGCTGTGAGGTGATATGGCTGTTTTACAGGCTAATCCCACTTTTAAGTACACAATGGGGTTTATTTACTAAAGCTGGAAAGCGCAATATAAGGCTCACTTCTGCACACAAACCAATGAGCTTCCAGGTTTTATTACCAGGCTTAACTGAACAAGCTGGGGTGAGAAGCTTATTGGTTTTTACTGCAGAAGTGAGCCTGATATTGCGATTTCCAGCGTTAGTAAATAAACCCTAGTGTGTACTTAAAAGCGGGGTATGCCTGTATTTGCTCTGCGTAACTTCTGCATATTCTGCATATACCAACCATCCATAGCACCCAGTCCATAGAAACCATCCATAGCAACCAGACCATAGCAACCCTCCATAGCAACCAGTCCATAGCAACCAGTCCATAGCAACTGTCCATAGCAACCACTTCATAGCAACCAGTCCATAGCAACCAGTACATAGCAACCAGACTATAGCAACTGTCCATAGCAACCAGTCAATAGCAACTGTCCATAGCAACCCGTCCATAGCAACCCGTCCATAGCAACCAGTCCATAGCAACCAGTCCATAGCAACCATCCATAGCAACCAGTCCATAGCAACCCTCCATAGCAACCAGACCATAGCAACCCTCCATAGCAACCAGACCATAGCAACCCGACCATAGCAACCAGTCCATAGCAACCAGTCCATAGCAACCATCCATAGCAACCAGACCAAAGCAACTGTCCATAGCAACCAGACCATAGCAACCAGACCATAGCAACCACTCCATAGCAACCCCTCCATAGCAACCCCTCCATAGCAACCCCTCCATAGCAACCCATCCATAGCAACCCGTCCATAGCAACCCGTTTTTAATGGGGCAAATAGGATGGTGCAGTTTTGATGGGGTAGTTTTTGATGAAGCAGTTTTTGATGGGGCAATGGATCGAAATGGATCGACACACTGTTGGATCACATTTACATCTACAGGGGCACCATCACCAGTCTGGAGTATTGGTGAAGGCAAGAACACGTCACACAATTTCCCCAGAAATTGTACCTTTTCTAGTTATTATTATTGTTATTATAGCCAAATTTGCCACCCTATCTCCTCCCACAGTTTTTACGCTACATAGACGAGTCATATATCAAAATGAGCAGATTGTTCCCTAATAGTGGCCTATTACTTTGTGGAACGTTTCGCCAAATCGTTTGCGAAATATCGTTGTTTTTGCAGCGAAATTTTAACATAGGAATGAATGGTGAAGCTTAGAGTGTGAAATTTTTAAAACTGAAAAATCATTACATGATTTCCAAACTGGGACCACTCCCTCATTTTCAGGCCGACCTACACAAATCTTATATAAACATGTTTAGCTGTCCCTGCTGCCACTACACGTGTCGACGGCTAAGCGATCGGTCAAATGGTTTTCAAGATACAGACATTTGTTTGCAACACACGCCAGTCCATAGCAACCAGTCCATTGCAAACAGTTTTTGAAGGGGCTAATAGGATGGTGCAGTTTTGATGGGATAGTTTTTGATGGAGCAGTTTTTAATGGATCAATAGATAGACACATTGTTGGATCACATTTACATCTCCAGGGGCACCGTCTCCAGTCTGGAGTATTGGTGAAGGCAAGAACACGTCACACAATTTCCCCAGAAATTGTACCTTTTCTAGTTTATTATATTATAATTTATAATTAAAAAAAAAATGTCATGCCTATTAGACTTTTGTTTGGTCAGATTTAAGTTATTCCTAAGAATTACAAGCCTATAGTATAAAACGCCAAATTTCCTTGCAAATAATGGTACCGCTTTCAGCACCTAAAATCTGAAAGAATCATACCGCCAGGGAGGTTAAGAAAAAAGACCAAAAATTTGGGGAAAAAAATATTTTTTCTTTGTTTCTGTGATAAAATTTTGCAAATTATTAATTTTTCTTCATACATTTTGGCCACGATTTATACTGCTACATGTCTTTGATAAAAATAACCCAACATTTTTGGAAATTATTTGATCTATAGTGCAAGTCATAAAAAATGATCACATCTGATCGCACCTGATGTACTGAAGGCCTCTTTCATTTCTTGAGACCCTAACAAGCCAGGAAAGTACAAATGCCCACAGATGGCACTGAGGCGGCACAGATGGCACTGAGGCGGGTACTGATGAGATGGGTACTGATGTGCACCGATGAGGCCTGTGTACTGGTGGACACAGGTGGTCACTGATGAGGCGGCATAGGTGGGCACGAATGAGGCAGCACAGATAGCACTAATGAACCGGCACAGATGGCACTAATGAGGCGGCACAGATGGCACTAATTAGGCGGCACAGATGGCACTGAGATGGGTACTGATGAGATGGGTACTGATGTGCACTGATTGACTGTGCACAGGTGGGCACTGATGAGGTGGCACAGGTGGGCACTGATGAGGTGGCACATGTGGGCACTGAGGTGGCACAGGTGGGCACTGATTGCAGATGGGCACTGGGCAAAGGTGGTTCTGGTGGCACAGGTGGGCATGGTGGTACTGGTGGGCACGGTGGTACTGGTGGGCATGGTGGTACAGGTGGGCACGGTGGTACTGGTGGGTACAGGTGGGCACAGTGGTACTGGTGGGCACAGATGGGCACGGTGGTACTGGTGGGCGCACTGTGGGCACGGTGGTACTGGTGGGCACAGGTGGTACTGGTGGGCACACAGTGGTATCGGTGGGCACTGTGGTACTGGTGGGCAACTGTGGTAATGGTGGGCACACTGTGGTACTGGTGGGCACTTTGGTACTGGTGGGCACTGTGGTACTGGTGGGCACTTTGGTACTGGGGGGCACTGTGGTACTGGTGGCCACTGTGGTACTGGTGGGCACTTTGGTACTGGGGGGCACAGGTGGTACTGGTGGGCACGGTGGTACTGGTGGGCACGGTGGTACAGGTGGGCATGGTGGTACTGGTGGGTACAGGTGGGCATGGTGGTACTGGTGGGCGCACTGTGGGCACGGTGGTACTGGTGGGCACGGTGGTACTGGTGGGCAGAGGTGGTACTGGTGGGCACACCGTGGTACTGGTGGGCACTTTGGTACTGGTGGGCACACTGTGGTACTGGTGGGCACTGTGGTACTGGTGGGCACTTTGGTACTGGGGAACACTGTGGTACTGGTGGGCACTGTGGTACTGGTGGGCACTTTGGTACTGGGGGGCACAGGTGGTCCTGGGGCAGTGATTTGTAACTTTTTTTTTCTCCAAGTCACTCTTTGAGATATCTCTCCCTCCTCACACACGCTGTCTGTGTGAGGAGCGGAGAGTCGGCAATGAGAGATGATCTCATATGTTTACATATGAGATCATCTCTCATTGGCCGCACAGATCGTGCTGTAAATAGCCACTGTGATTGCTTATTTACCGCGATCTGTGTTTGGCTGTGTCCAGGGGACACGGCTAGCACAGCAGTTCCCCGCTGCACTCTCGGGGGCGCGCGCGGGGAACGCCAAAAGGGGCGGCCGTAAAAACACGGCCTGTTAGGGATTCAGAGCTGCGCTGCGGCCGTACGAAGTTCTATGGCCGTCAGCAAGTGGTTAAAGAACAACATCAATGCCTCAATATTTTAGAGAACAACAATAGATTCAAGATAAAATCAAAAATGACATAATTACCCGTTCCAAAATGGCTATTTCCTACTGGCAAATGACCAGAGTTAAGCTGGCTGCAGTGGCTTTCTATGAATCTTCATGGGATAAGAATATGTCTTCATGCATGGTGCTAGTGTGTCAGTGTGCCCCTCCCCGTCAGTCCTGTGTCATCCCTCCATGGAAGAAAGAAAGTTACCGCTCCAGGTGGTTTGTGTTAGGATGATCAGTCTCAGGAGATTAAGGGTGCTGGCAATGTACAAGGCAACAAATGGAAAAAGAAAATATGGACAGACGCACTACAAAAAACCTTGATGGTTATCTTTATTTAAAAAAGGAAAAATGCACTACAAGTCACAGCAACTTCTCATCCCTTCATGGGTGTCCTCTTGAGTGGTCGTCTTTCTCAAGTCTCTCTTTCATCAAATTTTCCTCCACTTAAGTACCCCTCCGGACAATAAGACTATAATGTTTATACAAAGTTCTGTCTAACCGGTATGTGTCCTTATCTCATAGGTTGGTTGCACACATGGGAGTTACTGTGAAGAAGTGTCTGGTTTCTATTGGCTGACCACTTAATGATTAACTGTTCTCTGGACTTTGAGATCATCAAGTAATATCACTTTCAACCACTAGGTGTCTCACCTTTATTGTGTGAGATTATCTCTTTACGTTAATATTAAATTATTCTGGGGCGATTACATTTATATATTTATGTATATATATATATATATATATATATATATATATATATATATATATATATATATATTAGGGCTGCGGAAACTAACGATTAATTGCTCGATTAATCGTTAATTTCTTTGATCGATTAAAATAATTTTGATCGAGGACGATCCGCAGAGTGAGCTCCGCGGTCTCGCTCATAGGAAAGGCCGCGACTTCGACATAGCTCCGGAGCCGTGGCCATCATCATCACCCGCCCGCCTGCTTGTATCATCTACTCTGCGGACGTGTCCATCAGCTACTCTGCGGACGGGTCTGCCTGCCTGATGTATAGTCAGGTAAGAGAGGACAACCATCCCGTGTGTGGTTACAGTAACATTATGGGGGCAGATGTATATATTCCTGGAGTATGGGGGCAGATGTGTTGCTTCATTTATACTTATGAGCCGGTGTATGTGTATATTCTTGCAGTATGGCGCCAGATGTGTATATTAAAGCATGGGAGCAGATGTGTATATTACAGCATGGGGGCAGATGTGTATATTAAAGCATTGGGGCAGATGCTGTAATATACACATATGCCCCAATGCTTTAATATACACATCTGCCCCCATACTGCAAGAATATACACATCTGCCCCATGCTGTAATGTACACACCTGCCCCCATGCTTTAATATACACATTTGCCCCCATACTGCAAGAATATACACATCTGCCCTCATGCTGTAATATACACATCTACCCCCATGCTTTAATATACAGATCTGCCCCCATACTGCAAGAATATACACATCTGCCCCATGCTGTAATGTACACATCTGCCCCCATGCTTTAATATACACATTTTCCCCCATACTGCAAGAATATACACATCTGCCCCCATGCACAGTGGGCAGCACAGTGGTCTAGTGGTTATCACTTTCACCTAGCAGCAAAAAGGTCGCTGGTTCGAATTCCGACCACGACACCATCTGCTTGGAGTTTGCATGTTCTCCCTGTGTCTGCGTGGGTTTCCTCCGGGTACTCCGGTTTCCTCCCACACTCCAAAGACATGCTGGTAGGTTAATTGGATCCGGCCAAAATTGGCCCAGTATATATATATGTATATATGTGTGTATGACTGTGTGTCCCAAGCGTGTCAAGATCCTACGGGGTAAAATGACTGCACCAGCCAGGAAGACACTGGCTGCAAAAAAGCGCCCAGAGGCGATTAAGTTTGCATGTGTAGCGCTATACAAGTCATTTATTCATTCATGCTGTAATATACACATCTGCCCTCATGCTTTAACATGTATTAAGGCTTGCCATAGGTTAGCCTGTGTTTGTGGGAGGAGTCTGGTGAGTACTTAAGTCTCCTCCCACGCCATTTCTGGTGATGACGCGGCCAGCCTTCCTCACTTCCGGCTTCCAGTCTGAGCAACGGTTTGGTCGCAGCAACTGCTTCTCTCCCAGGGAACCATCGGGGGTCCTCCTGCCCGCTTCCTCTCTCCCATCCCGGGGTTCCGCCAGCATCGTGGGGGCCGCCCGCCCGTTCTCCCGGCACTCATCTGTCTCATAGCCTGTCCCTCCATCCACCCTTCGCTGGGCTCCCGCATGGTTGGTTGGGGGGGGTTCCCAGCCATCCTGTGTTCCATCCTTCACCCACCCACTCTCCAGTGCATCAGGGAGCCGCCCGTATGGGGGGGGGGGGGGGGCACCGTCCGCTTCTTCCTGCCATCCCTGTGTTCCTTCCGCTTATGCAGGGGGGGGGGGATCGTCCATCCATCCGCCGGTTCTCCCACTGACTCGCATGCTTCCCGGTTCTACCTGGCGGGGTATCCGCCTTCCCGGGGTCACGGGGAGGTCACACTCACAGCTCCGGGTGCGGGGGGGGGGGGGGCCGCCCACACTCCTCCGGGCGCACGTCGGCATCTTGCAGGGCCGCCTACTCCTTCTCCCTGTCTTTCGTGTTCACGCTGAGAGGGGGGGCGCCATGCACCCGATCACTCCTCCAGGTGGCCGCCCGCTGTCATGGGGGGGGGGGGCATCCATGCACCGGATCACTCCTCCAGGTGGCCGCCCGCTGTCATGGGGGGGTGGCCGCCCGTTTAAACATGCTGTCATGGGGGGTCATCCTAGGGTCACGTTGGCAGCATGAGTGGGGAGGCTGTCCACCTTTTATCTCCCGGGGTCACTCTGGCAGCATGGGGGGGGGGGTTTGTCCTCCAATTTCTGCAGGGGGGGGTTGGGTTGTCCTCCCACAGGTTGCACTGGTAGTTTCGCACATTGCTGCAATTGTCACAGCGTCCTGTCACTGCGTTCTACCATAGCGGTTGTCATAGCGATCTGTCCCTGCATTTTCAGTCTACTTTCAGTTCTGCCCCTGAGTTTCTGTCATGCGTTTCTGCCCCTGAGTTTCTGTCATGCGTTTCTGCCCCGGAGTTTCTGTCATGCGTTTCTGCACCGGAGTTTCTGTAATGCGTTTCTGCCCCGGAGTTTCTGTCATGCGTTTCTGCCCGGAGTTTCTGTCATGCGTTTCTGCCCCGGAGTTTCTGTCATGCGTTTCTGCCCCGGAGTTTCTGTCATGCGTTTCTGTCATGCGTTTCTGCCCCGGAGTTTCTGTCATGCGTTTCTGCCCCGGAGTTTCTGTCATGCGTTTCTGCCCCAGAGTTTCTGTCATGCGTTTCTGCCATGCGTTTCTGCCCCGGTGTTTCTGTCATGCGTTTCTGCCCTGGAGTTTTGGTCATGCGTTTCTGCCCTGGAGTTTCGGTCATGCGTTTCTGCCCCAGAGATTGTCATATGTTTCTGCCCAACATTTCTGTCAGGCTCTCTGGCCCAGCATTTGTCATGCGTTTCTATCACAGCGTCAGAACGTTTTTGGGGCATGTGTAGCACACTCGTGTAAGGCAGGGGTTTCTGTCATAGCGTTTTCGTCACAGTGTTTCTGCCCCAGGGGTTTCCGTCACAGCATCCTGCCCCAGGGGTTTCCGTCGCAGCATCCTGCCCCAGGGGTTTCCGTCACAGCATCCTGCCCCAGGGGTTTCCGTCACAGCTCCTGGCGGGGGGGGGGGTTTCAGTCCTTGGGTCTGGCAGGGGGGGGGGGTGTCTGGTTTCCTAGCTCAGTATTCTGGCATAGCGTTGCTGCCTCAGGTTTCGGTCATTGCGTTTCAGTCTCTGCATTCTGTCATGGCGTTTCTGCCCCACGTTTTCTGTCTTTGCAGTTTCAGTCTCGGCTTTCTCATAAGCGTTTCTGTCATTCTTTTCCAGTCTCAGCATTCTGTCATAGCGTTTCTGCCCCAGGTTTTCTGTCTGTGTATTTCTGCCTCAATGGTCCAGTCTCAGCGTGGGCTGCCCCAGGATTCTGTCATTGCGTTGCAGTCTCAGCGTTTCTGTCAGTACTTTTTTCTGCCTCTGCGGTTCAGTCTCAGCATTTCCGTCATAGCATTTCCGTCTGCTCAGGGTTCTGTCTTTGCAGTTCAGGCGCAGCGTTTCTCCCTCAGCGTTCGCCCCCAGGGTTCTGTTATCACATTTCCGCTTCAGCAGCACAGGCTCCGCTTTTCAGACTCATCATTTCTCTCATACCTTTCCTGCCCCAGGTTTCCTGTCATGGCGTTTCGGCCTCAACGTGTCAGGCTCAGCATTTCGCTCATACCATTTCTGTCATAGCGTTTCTGTCCCACGTTTTCTGTCTTAGCGTTTCTGTCCCAAGATTTCTGGCATAGTGTTTCTGTCCCACGATTTCTGTCTTAGCGTTCTGGCCCACGATTTCTGTCTTAGCGTTCTGGCCCACCATTTCTGTCTTAGCGTTCTGGCCCACCATTTCTGTCTTAGCGTTCTGGCCCACCATTTCTGCCTTAGCGTTCGGGCCCACCATTTCTGTCATAGCGTTCCTGGCCCACGAGTACTGGCCCACGAGTTCTGGCCCACGAGTACTGGCCCACGAGTACTGGCCCACGAGTACTGGCCCACGATTTCTGTCATAGCGTTTCTGGCCCACGATTTCTGTTCCCACAATTTTGGTCATAGCCTTTCTGGCCCCACGATTTCGGTCATAGCGTTTCTGGCCCCACGATTTCGGTCATAGCGTTTCTGGCCCCACGATTTCGGTCATAGCGTTTCTGGCCCCACGATTTCGGTCATAGCGTTTCTGGCCCATGATTTCGGTCACAGCGTTTCCGGGGGGTTTCTGTCCCCAGGGGGTTTCGTCATAGCATTCCAGTCTCTGCGTTCTGGCCAGCGCTCCAGTCGCACGTTTCTGTCATTTCTGCCCCAGTCGCACGTTTCTGTCATGTCTGCCCCAGCATGTCGGTCATGTCGTCTGTCTGTAACGGCGTGGTTGTTGTTTGTTGGTTATCATGTCTCATTGTTCTTTGTCATGTTGCAACTGGGTTTGTTAGCTAGTATTCGAATCTCGGGATCTGTCACGTCTCCAGATCCATACGGGCTGAGGTTTCGTTTTTAATGGTTGTTGCCCACAATCTTCTCGCCCTTATACCATCCGTCATACGATGCACTTTCATTCTTACACCTACTGTATACGACTACCCACCACGCTCCGTGGGTTCACCAGTCCTGAGTGTTCAGTTATCGCCTGTGTCTGCGCTGCAGGTTACTCAGGCTCATTTACCAATCACATAGGGGTGGGGGGCCGTCTCTTAGTTCATTCTCGTGCAGTGGTCTCGATGTTCCTGCTCATGTTCTCGTACTTAGGTAGGTGTCGGGGGGGGGGGGGGGTGGTTGTTGCATGTCTGGTGATCGGTTGTTTGGCATTTCTGCCCTAGTCGCACGTTTCTGTCATTTCTGCCCCAGCATGTCAGTCGTATTGTCTGTCGTGGCGTGGTTGTTGTTTGTTGGTTATCGTGTCTCATTGTTCTTTGTCATGTTGCAACTGGGTTTGTTAGCTAGTATTCGAATCTCGGTATCTGTCACGTCTACAGATCCATACGGGCTGAGGTTTCGTTTTTAATGATTGTCGCCCACAATCTTCTCGCCCGTATACCATACGTCATACGATGCACGTTCATTCTTACACCTATACGACTACCCACCACGCTCCGTGGGTTCACCAGCCCTGAGTGTTCAGTTATCGCCTGTGTCTGCGCTGCAAGTTACTTGGGCGCATTTAACAATCACATAGGGGTGGGGGGCCGTCTTTTAGTTCATTCACGCGCAGTGGTCTCGATGTTCCTGCTCATGTTCCCGTTCTTAGGTAGGTGCCGAGGGGGTTGTGATCGTTGCATATCTAGTGATCTGTTGTCTTGTTTGCTAGTTTATGTTCCCGAATCCGAGTCTGGCTTGGTTCCCATGTGCCACGATACTATTGCCAGTGCATTGGTCTTATCCGCCTTCCAGGTAGCTGACACTCAGTCTCCTGTCTGTTGTCCTTTTTGCAACTTACCCTCTCTCTTCCCTACATCAGCGTGGGTAGTACCCGGTTGAAGGATTTCAATCCGCTTGGCCCTTGCTCCACTTCCCCCAATGCATCCTCTTGTTGGATGTAGTTCATTCCTTTTGGTGGGGTTGTCTTGGGCATCAGGCTCGGTCCATCTTTCATGGGTCGTTAGTTCTGAGCGGTTTCACAGGTTCCATAGAGGGTTCCTTCTGTCTCAAGTCATGGGTCAGTGGGTTCTCCTGTCATAACGGATACGTGTATGGTTGCCTTTCAGGCGCACGCTACTCCACTGGTCGGTGGGTTCTCTACCCTTCTTCACCTAAACATGTGTCTTTTGCCCTCTTCTAGGCATACCGACCAGCTAGGCCCAGGCACACCTCAGGCCTTGGTTGCTAGGGTGATCACATTCCATACTCGAAGACTCTGACTACAAGTATTAAGGCTTGCCATAGGTTAGCCTGTGTTTGTGGGAGGAGTCTGGTGAGTACTTAAGTCTCCTCCCACATCAGGTTCGGTGTTGGCGCCATTTCTGGTTTCCCACCCACCCGTTCCCCCAGCTTCACACACACCATTTCTCTTTATACTTTTCATTATTCACATATTCAGGGTATGCCCTCTTCTAGGCATACCGACCAGCTAGGCCCAGGCACACCTCAGGCCTTAGTTGCTAGGGTGATCACATTCCATACTCGAAGACTCTGACTACAAACAAATCTGCCCCCATACTGCAAGAATATATACATCTGCCCCCATGCTGTAATGTACACATGGAGGCAGATGTGTATATTCTTGCAGTATGGGAGGCAGATGTGTATATTCTTGCAGTATAGGGGGCAGATGTGTATATTAAAGCATGGGGGCAGATGTGTACATTACAGCAAAGGGGCAAATGTGTATATTACAGTATGGGGGGCAGATGGGTATATTACAGCACGGGGGGCAAATGTGTATATTACAGTATGGGGGGAAGATGTGTATATTACAGTTTAGAGGGCATATGTGTATATTCTTGCGGTATGGGGCCGATGTGGATATTGCAGTATGGGGGGCAGATGTGGAAATGCAGTATGGGAGGCAGAGTTGGATATTAGGGTATGGGGGGGGGGGAGATGTGGATATTACGGTATGGGGGGAAGATGTGGATATTACGGTGTAACAGAACGGCCCGTGACACCCAGAGACGTTGGAAGGATGAGAGATACTCCTGTGCCAGCAGCAACAATAACTCTTGGGTCGAAATCCACCCTGTGCCCTTTTGGGTGTAGGGTGGCTAATAGTGAATTATAATTCCTTTACTAACAGATGGGACATTATTAATACTTCATATTTCAGGACTGAGATATCACAAGGAGTTCATGATGACATGACCAGGTCAACCAGACAGTGACTCATACCTTTGTATAATAGGCTATTGAAATATCTTAAGGTGTTGGCTATTCACTGTAAAGACATTCCGTTGAAAAGGTGTTGATTGCACCCACTCTCACAAGACTCTGCCATTGTGTGATAAAGCTGTCTAGATAACTTATTCAACTAGATGTCTGTGTTATTATTGAAGGTTAATTGAACTCCGTTTATGATGCAGTGCCGTCATGTCTAGCTACCAATTAAAGAATTATCCTCAGTGAGTGAATAGGGGGTGGGGACTGCATTGTCCTGTGATGAACTGTATTATGCTGTACTGGATATATAAGCAAGCTAAGAAAACCAATAAAGTCATTCATACATTTTGGAAACTAGAGAACGGAGCGCAGTCTCGTTTATTCTGGGAAATGGAATGGATCATGTCTGCCTGGTTGTTGGTGTGTCGGATAAGCTTGTCGTGGTTGGATGGAAGGTCGTAAACGGTACTGACCGTTACATACGGTATGGGGGAAGATGTGGATATTACGGTATGAGGGAGATGTGGATATTACGGTATGCGGGAGATGTGGACATTACGGTATGGGGGGAGATGTGGACATTACAGTATGGGGGCCAGATGTGGATATTACAGTATGTGGACATTACAGTATGGGGGCAGATGTGGATATTACAGTATGTGGATATTACAGTGGGGACTATATATGGTGGTGACCTGAAAAATAATCCGATCTGTGACTCATCTGAGGAACGATCCAAACCGTGAGTTTTTTGATCCGTTTCACCCCTAATGTCCGTGACGTCACCGGACAGCCTGGACAGTGTATATTTTGGCGTCTGCTGTTGCTTCATTTTACTTATGAGCCGGTGCACCTTGCTGAGTAATAAGGAGACGTGAAGGAAGTCTTTGGTCCGTGCTAACCAACTTTTTTTCTGCTTGCATGACCTCCTGTTTGCTCAGGGTTCCATGCTGGGAGGTGAGAGTATTTAGTTAAACCAGAGGTGGAGGGATTGTCACCGATTGTGGACTTTTTGCACTGGTGGAATTAAATGTGGAACTTGAAGTTCATCGTTTCTCTGGACATTCTATTTATCACCACTCTCTGATTATTTATTTATATGTGGGACTGATTCAATTTGCGCTACACTTGCTCTCTGTTTACTATTTGCCATTTGAATTTTTTTTGTGAAAATTGAAATTCCTTAGTGTTCAACTTGCATAGGATTTTTTTTTTTTTTGTTGTTTTATACATTTTTGCACTGATGGCATCTTTCTTTCTGCTTTTATAGCCTGGACAGTGAGACCCTGCTAGATGTGAGCAAACTGCACCCACCGGATTGAGGTACCTTTTGCATCTGTGGAGCAGGAGGGTACATCAGGCTCCATCGGGGAAAGGGGGCAAAAAGGAAAACTTCAAAACCTTCACTGTTAACAGTGTGACAGAAAGAGATCCTTGGGGATATAAAATTTAGACTTTAACAGTAAACAACAATGGGAGCAATGAAAGCAACGTTCTAGTTAAACATGTAGGTGGAAAGTTAAGCAAGCATTTCATTTTTAAGCTAACTTCAAATACATTGCTGACGTACCACCTACAGCACAAACATCCACTCAAGTATCAACACGTTGTCAACAGTGACCGGCAGAAGAGTTCTCCAGTACAGCCAATATGAAATTCCATGTCTCAGTCAAACAAGCCTGTAAGTGACAAAGTTTCTGCGAACTTAAAAATTGCTATTGCTCAGTGGATTGCCAGTTCAGGACGTCCAACGGCAATTGTGGAAGATGATGGACTACAAACAGTACTACGTATAGCTCTTCAAAACCAGACTATGGGCCAGATTCAGAAAGAGTTACTCTGGAGTATCAGTGATACTCCAGCCTAACTCTCACTTTGAGAGTTGTATTTCGCCGTCGTATCGGAACTGCAATTTTAAAAATGGTGCTCGGGGCGTTCCCGCTGATTAACGCCGAGAATATGTTAATCAGCGAGAATCGGCAATTCACTTTCGTATTCGGGCCCGACGCAGTGACTTTCCGACGTTTCCGTTAGAGATACGCAGCGTAAAGAAAAACCAGCCTCCTAGTGGAGTATCCTATGTTAAGTATGGCCGTCGTCATCGCGTCTAATTTACAAAATTTCGAGTCGTTTGTGTAAAACGTCCGTGAATGGGGATTGACGTCATTGACGTCATTGACGTTCACTGACAGAATTTGGAGCATGCACACTGACAGTTGACGCATGCGCAGTACAATCGCCGCGGGATCGCGCCTATTTTAAATACTACACGCCCCCTACCCGCCCAATTTGAATTCCGGCTCATTTCAATCTACGCCGCCGCAACTTTAGGAGCAAGTGCTTTGTGAATACAGTACTTGCTCCTAAAGTTTCGGCGAAGTAACGTAATTGAGAAAAGTTACTCCAAAATAAAGATTCGCCCATCTACCTGAATCTGGCCCTATGAATTTACCCAGTCGCTGTACAATCGACGCTGTGATTGGTCAGATGTACAACAATAAGCTAATACAGCATAAGAAAGCTATAGAAAGCATTCACAGTATTGCTCTCACTACTGACTTTTGGACCTCAAACAACAATGAATCATACTGTGGTATAACGGGACACTGGATTGATTCCGACTGGAAACAGACATCAGTAGCTTTAGGTTGCTTACTTGTTGATGAAAGACACACTGCTGAAAACGTTGCTGGTTTCTATAAAGAGTTTGCTGCAACATGGAACATCAGCGATAAAATATGCTGTATCATAACGGACAATGCACGAAACGTGGTTGCTGCTATTGGACAAACGGATTACAGTCACATACCATGTATCGCACATTGTCTTCAACTTAGCATATTAGCAGGTTTGAAGGCAGCTGACTCTTCACCTCATGTGGCAAAATGTCGACACTTAGTTGGACATTTCAAGCACAGCTTGGCCAACACTTCTGAACTGAAGAGCAGCCATTCCAGTGTCTCTTCGCCAAAAGATGTTATATTCCACAAATTGCAGCAGGATGTGGCAACTCGGTGGAACAGTACCTACATGATGTTAGCCAGATTGTTGGAAGTCAAAGATGCCACAATGCAGTGTCACATCGATCATCCAAAAACCTACAGTGGACCTAAACTGACAGGGTCAGATTGGGACAAAATGGCCAAATATACATCAGTCTTAGGTTCACTTGCAGATGCTGGGGGTGAACAATATGCAACATGTTCTGCCGTTCTTCCATTACTGGCCTTTTTGCGTAGACTATTAAGGCTTAATGATGACGATCAAGGTTATATTGGACGATTCAAAACTGCAACATTGAACGACTTTGCAAACAGAATTGAAGGCATTGATGCTTTGACAATGTTGCAAATGGCTGTGGCCTTAGATCCAAGCAGGGCCGGCGCTACCAATAGGCGATGTTAGGCGATGGCCTAGAGTGCACATCAGTAGGGAGCGGCATGCTGGCTGCGTGCGGTGAGTGAGCAGTGGGGTGTTTAACTTGTGCTGCTTTTTGTGCAAACTGCGCTCCCAGCCAGGGCCGGCGCTACCAATAGGCGATGTTAGGCGATGACCTAGAGCGCACATCAGTAGGGAGCGGCATGCTGGCTGCGTGCGGTGAGTGAGCAGTGGGGTGTTTAACTTGTGCTGCTTTTTGTGCAAACTGCGCTCCCAGCACTGCTAGGTCCAGCGCTTACTGCAGAGTATCACTGCTGAAGAGAGCAAGGGGGGTGAGGGGGGGTTCATGTGCAGAGAGGACAGTGAACCTGTAGAACAGCCTGTCTGGGTGTTCTCTCCTGTGTGATTCCTCCTTCCCCCGCTGCAGCTCTCATCCAGCAGGTAGAGAAGACACAATGTCCGAGCAGAAGGCAGGAGCTTGTCAAACTTTTTAAGTTAAAAAGCCTGTGATTGGTTGCTAGGGGCGGTCCTAGCAACAAATCATCTCTGTTAAATGGACAGTTGAACATCTCCCGCCCTCTGCTCGGACATGCCATGCTCTGTCTTCTACCTGCTGTGTGAGGTAAGGGGCAGCTGAGTGGAGGAGACTATTATACAGGGAGGGGGCAGCTGAGTGGAGGAGACTATTATACAGGGAGGGGGCAGCTGAGTGGAGGAGACTATTATACAGGGAGGGGGCAGCTGTGTGGAGTACACTATTATACAGGGAGGGGGCAGCTGAGTGGAGGAGACTATTATACAGGGAGGGGGCAGCTGAGTGGAGGAGACTATTATACAGGGAGGGGGCAGCTGAGTGGAGGAGACTATTATACAGGGAGGGGGCAGCTGAGTGGAGGAGACTATTATACAGGGAGGGGGCAGCTGAGTGGAGGAGACTATTATACAGGGAGGGGGCAGCTGAGTGGAGTAGACTATTATACAGGGAGGGGGCAGCTGAGTGGCGTACACTATTATACAGGGAGGGGGCAGCTGAGTGGAGGAGACTATTATACAGGGAGGGGGCAGCTGAGTGGAGGAGACTATTATACAGGGAGGGGGCAGCTGTGTGGAGGAGACTATTATACAGGGAGGGGGCAGCTGAGTGGAGGAGACTATTATACAGGGAGGGGGCAGCTGAGTGGAGGAGATTATTATACAGGGAGGGTGCAGCTGTGTGGAGTACACTATTATACAGGGAGGGGGCAGCTGTGTGGAGGAGACTATTATACAGGGAGGGGGCAGCTGAGTGGAGTACACTATTATACAGGGAGGGGGCAGCTGAGTGGAGGAGACTATTATACAGGGAGGGGGCAGCTGAGTGGAGGAGACTATTATACAGGGAGGGGGCAGCTGTGTGGAGTACACTATTATACAGGGAGGGGCAGCTGTGTGGAGGAGACTATTATACAGGGAAGGGGCAGCTGAGTGGAGGAGACTATTATACAGGGAGGGGGCAGCTGAGTGGAGGGGACTATTATACAGGGAGGGGGCAGCTGAGTGGAGGAGACTATTATACAGGGAGGGGGCAGCTGAGTGGAGGAGACTATTATACAGGGAGGGGGCAGCTGAGTGGAGGAGACTATTATACAGGGAGGGGGCAGCTGAGTGGAGGAGACTATTATACAGGGAGGGGGCAGCTGAGTGGAGGAGACTATTATACAGGGAGGGGGGCAGCTGAGTGCAGGAGACTTTTATACAGGGAGGGGGCAGCTGAGTGGAGGAGACTATTATACAGGGAGGGGGCAGCTGAGTGGAGGAGACTATTATACAGGGAGGGGGCAGCTGAGTGGAGGAGACTATTATACAGAGAGGGGGCAGCTGAGTGGAGGAGACTATTATACAGGGAGGGGGCAGCTGTGTGGAGTACACTATTATACAGGGAGGGGGCAGCTGTGTGGAGGAGACTATTATACAGGGAGGGGGCAGCTGAGTGGAGGAGACTATTATACAGGGAGGGGGCAGCTGAGTGGAGGAGACTATTATACAGGGAGGGGGCAGCTGAGTGGAGGAGACTATTATACAGGGAGGGGGCAGCTGTGTGGAGGAGACTATTATACAGGGAGGGGGCAGCTGAGTGGAGGAGACTATTATACAGGGAGGGGGCAGCTGAGTGGAGGAGACTATTATACAGGGAGGGGGCAGCTGAGTGGAGGAGACTATTATACAGGGAGGGGGCAGCTGAGTGGAGGAGACTATTATACAGGGAGGGGGCAGCTGAGTGGAGGAGACTATTATACAGGGAGGGGGCAGCTGAGTGGAGGAGACTATTATACAGGGAGGGGGCAGCTGAGTGGAGGAGACTATTATACAGGGAGGGGGCAGCTGAGTGGAGGAGACTATTATACAGGGAGGGGGCAGCTGAGTGGAGGAGACTATTATACAGGGAGGGGGCAGCTGAGTGGAGGAGACTGAGGTTCAAGGAATGAGGCTGAGGACACTGATGTAATGGGGGGAAAGAGGTAATTGATGACATTGGGGAACTTGGTTGCAAAGAGGTCTGTCATGTAAAGTAGGCACTGTATTGCAAAGGGTTGCTGTATTGCCACTCTTTGTCTTCAGGCCGTTTCCACATTCCTATGTCTAGGTGGCTGAGAAAATAGGTGGAGAGGTGACATAAAAATGGGGGGCGGCAAAATTAGGTTTTGCCTAGGGTGTCAAAAATCCTTGCACCAGCCCTGGATCCAAGTTACAAGAAACTGACCTGTCTAAGAAGAGAGAAACGCAAAGCAGTGTGGACAACATTGTCGAATGCATTTAGGGCTTTCCACGATATAAGACAGCCAGCAGGATGTCCAACAGACTTAGAAGAAAGCAATGATGGGACAAAAGTAAAAGTAGTAGTACCTGTGCCGAATAAACAAAAACGTACTCTGTTGCTGAGCAACTCTGAATCGCAGTCCTCAGCTGACGAATCAGATGCAGTACACAGTGCACATGCCGAGCTGATGTGATACCAAGTAGAAGATCCCATTCCAGAAACAGAGGATCCTCTCATGTGGTGGAAACGTAATAACCATTGTTTTCCTGTCCTAAGCAGTTTTGTGCAGACAATAATTTGCGTACCAGCAACATCTGTTCCGTGCGGAAGACTGTTTAGTTCATCAGGGTATATTGTGAATAAAATGCGATCATGTCTGTAACGGAATGCACTGTGACAGACTGAGATATTCCTATGTCTAGGGTCACCTTATGTCCACTAGGGCCATAGGGTGACAAAGAATCATAATTCATATGTTACAGAAGACATTAATAAGGGACATTAATAATAATTCATGTTTGCAGGATGTCTTCAAATACCAAAAGCGGTTAGCTATTCAATCTGGGCACACATGATTTGGAAAGGTGTTAATTCAGGTCTACAAGACCAGAGTGAGTCATACCTTTGTATAATATGCTATTGAAATATCTTAAGGTGTTGGCTATTCACTGTAAAGACATTCCGTTGAAGGTGTTGATTGCACCCACTCTCACAAGACTCTGCCATTGTGTGATAAAGCTGTCTAGATAACTTATTCAACTAGATGTCTGTGTTATTATTCAAGGTTAATTGAACCCTATTGAAGATGCGGTGCCGACCGGTCTACATGGTTAGCTTACCTGAATGCCTTTTAGAGTGTGATTGAAGCCCCCCATGGTGTGAAGGGGGGTGGAGATTGCATTGTCCTGTGATTAACTGCATTATGCTTGAGACTGTATAAGAAGCTCTTGTTTATGGGAATGGATATGGATCGTGTATGCAATATTGTCGGAGTGTGTCAGATAAGCCTGTCGTGGATGGATGGAAGGTCGTAAGCGGTGGTGACCGTGACATTTGGTGGCACAGCAGTGGGATGATTCCATCTTCAGAAGGACGGCTACAAGGACACATGACAATGGAGACGCTGTATGAACGGATGAAGCTCTCTTCCCTCATGGACTTACTGGAGAGCCGGGGCAGACCGGCCAGCAACCGTAAGAAAAGGGACTTTATCGCAGAACTTGTCGAAATGAATAGAGCTAAGAGGCCCAGCGTAACAGACAGGACACCTGAGGAAGAATTTTTTGATCGGGCTGTTAAACATGGACTGGCACAATATGGTCCTAATCCTCCGCCGGAGATCATAGACCGGGTTATAGCGGCTGTGGATGCCACCTTGCGACAGCGAAGAAGTGCTGCAGTAGCTGAAGAGAGAGGAGAGGTGCAGATACCAGTCTCCATGGAAGAGGAATTCCAAAGGAGGTTACAAGAGATGCGGATACAGCATAGAGGACCAGTATCAGAGGAGGTCCTGTTGGGATGGTCAGATGTTATTCGGTGCCAACTCTGGAAGGAAGCGCTAGCTCTGGAGCAGCAACACCAAGGAAAGGTCCTGCCCTCCATCTATGCAAGGTACTGGCCGCAGTATGACGTACGAATGCCGTTGTTGGGGGAACAACCGAAGCAGGAGTGGATAGCAGAGTTAAGCAGGCTGATCAGGGCAGAGATTCAGCTGGACGAGAGCTACAGAGCCCTCCGGTGGTATGTAGCCCAAGAGTGCCTGTGGTCAGCGGATGACAGCCCCACAGAAGGCTATGACTATGATGGCCTGGGATTGTTGTATTGGAGGATGTCCAGTGATCCCGACTTTGGGGATGATCGGGAGTGGCGCTTGGAGGACATAATGGAGCACAGAGAGGAAAAATTAAATATCTCGGGAGGCCACTGGTCACAGGAAGATTTAGAATTTCTGGCCATTCAAGAATGGGAGCTGGAGGTTGCCTACAGACAGCTGCTAGACTCGGCTCAGCAGCAGGGTGGGGCTCCCATTGCCTGGGACTATGAGGAAAGGTCAGATAACTGTGAAATCATGGCTGATGAATCGGCAGTGGAAAATATGGAGATTTTTACATCCCTAAAGCCGAAGCGGATGGGGTGGAGTTCCAGAGAGCCGGGGCGGTTGGCCCCTCTCTCCAACAACAAGCTAAGGTGGTAAAGCTTTTACCCCCAGCTGAAGAGCTGGCAACAGAACAGAGGGTCACAGACCTCTGCTCTTCACTAACGGAAGTGGGGGACCCTGTGGTAGTGGATGGGACTGTGGTCTCCACTCACAGCAACCCTGCGGAAGAGCTGGCAACAGAGCAGAGTGCCCCAGGCCTTTGCTCCTCACTAACAGAAGAGGGGGGACCATGTGGTAGTGGATGGGACTGTGGTCTTCACTCACAGCAAGACAGCGGAAGAGCTGGCAACAGAGCAGAGTGTCATAGGCCTCTGCTCCTCACTAACAGAAGAGGGGGTTCCTGGGGTAGTGGATGGGACTTCAGTCTCCACTGGCACAACCCCAGAAAATGGTACAGGACTGGGACAGGAGGATGTCTGCTTTGCTTTGCAAGCACCGGGGGGTTTTCACCAAGCACCAGTGGATGGGACTTCAGTCTCTACTGGTATACCCCAGGAAGGGGGGGCAGTTGGCCCAGACCCCTAACAACATGATGGACTGAGCCCAGCTACCCTGCCTTCTCCCCAGCGGCAGGCGTGTTCTCTGAGAGAGGCAGAGGTTGGCGGGGTGAGTAATGCTCAGTTTGGAGCCATTTATTTGGGGTACAGTATGGATACCAGCATTGGAGGACGGGAACTACTGACGGACTTCGGAGTCAACCCGTTTGGGGTTACCACCTGTGTCCGTCTCCCACCGAAAGGGGAGAGATGTAACGGAATGCACCGTGACAGACTGAGATATTCCTATGTCTAGGGTCACCTTATGTCCACTAGGGCCATAGGGTGACAAAGATCATAATTCATATGTTACAGAAGACATTAATAAGGGACATTAATAATAATTCATGTTTGCAGGATGTCTTCAAATACCAAAAGCGGTTAGCTATTCAATCTGGGCACACATGATTTGGAAAGGTGTTAATTCAGGTCTACAAGACCAGAGTGAGTCATACCTTTGTATAATATGCTATTGAAATATCTTAAGGTGTTGGCTATTCACTGTAAAGACATTCCGTTGAAGTTGTTGATTGCACCCACTCTCACAAGACTCTGCCATTGTGTGATAAAGCTGTCTAGATAACTTATTCAACTAGATGTCTGTGTTATTATTCAAGGTTAATTGAACCCTATTGAAGATGCGGTGCCGACCGGTCTACATGGTTAGCTTACCTGAATGCCTTTTAGAGTGTGATTGAAGCCCCCCATGGTGTGAAGGGGGGTGGAGATTGCATTGTCCTGTGATTAACTGCATTATGCTTGAGACTGTATAAGAAGCTGAGAAAATACTAATAAATTGTCATATCTTTGAAGCAAGTGCAGAGCTTGAGTCTCGTGTTGTTTATGGGAATGGATATGGATCGTGTATGCAGTATTGTCGCAGTGTGTCAGATAAGCTTGTCGTGGTTGGATGGAAGGTCGTAAGCGGTGGTGACCGTTACAATGTCTGCTTCCAGAAAATGTTAACACTCTGGTATGTCTGCGTGACTGGCTAAAGTGATGCCTACTATAAAGTGACTGAAGCCCCGTACACACGGCCGAGGTTCTAGGCAGAAACCAGCGAGAACCTTGCTGGGAGCCGCATTATGCCGAGAATCTCGGCCGTGTGTACGCTCTCGGCGAGCCCCGACCCGTCGGGAAACCCATCGAGCAAATAGAGAACAGGTTCTCTATTTGCTCGACGGCCCGTCGGGATGAATGGCTGGTTGCCTTTCCCGACGGGCGGGTCGCCGATTCTGACGGCCGGCAGAGAACCCTCGACGGGCGGAACGATGTGTTCTGCCCGTCGAGGTTCTCTGCCGTGTGTACGGGGCCTGACAGTCAATATATCAGATACGTTTTATAATTAAAGTTAAACTTACTTTCTATGGGCCAGATTCAGGTAGATGGGCGCTTCTTTACTTTGGAGTAACGTTTCTCATTTACGTTACTCCGCCGACACTTTCGGCGCAAGTAGTGTTATTCACATAGCACTTGCGCGTAAACTTGCGCCAGAGTAACGATAATGCGCTGGCGTAACCCGACGCAAGTGGAAGTGGGTGTGACCATATGTAAATGATTGGCGGAGCCCAGCGCAGAGGCTTACGTTCAGCGCATCATCCACGGAGCATGCGCGGTGATTGAGGCTCCACTCGCCCCCTTGTGCGCATGCTCACAACTTCCGTCGGCACCACTTCATGGGAAACGTCAGCGCAATGTGTTCCGTTGCGCGTATAAAAGCGCTAGCGGAAACGCAATTCCGGCGCAAAAGTATTTCCGTTTCCCCCCATCCCAGGGAAGATACTTTTGCACTGTGATGGCTGCTCCCGCTACCCCCAAAGAGAGGAGGAACCTCAATTTCAACTCCCAGGAGGTGTCTGTGATCATCTCGGCTATGGAGACTTTTAATCAGTTCCTCCACGGGAAAAAAAGTAGGAAGACCAGCCGGGAGAGGAAGCAGGGCATCCTGGAGACCATTGCTGGCAGGGTCAATGTGTTAGGGTACTCCACCCGGACTGCTAGCGACATACAAAAAAAAATTAACGACCTGCGGCGCAAGGTCCGTGGCAAGGTGGCCACCATCAGGAGGCATGAGAGGGGCACAGGTGGTGGTCCACCATGTCCGGTCAGCCTGACCACGGAGGAGGAGGTGGTCGCCCGCTGCCTGGAGAGGGAGCAGTTGGAGGGGGTGCCTGGCTATGACTTCATGGAGGAAGGCTCCAGGACAGGTAAGTGTTTTTTATCCCCTATTTGGTGTGTTGCATGTGGGGGGGGGGGTACATGTGCCAAGTGTGTGGGACCACCAACATGTGTCTGCTTTGTGTCATCCACAGATGACGGAGCTGGGCCATCATCTCTTGCCGGCCAGTCCACCCCAACCTCCCAACGGGATCCTGATGACGAGGCCCTGGGTGCTGGAGACACCGAGGTGGAGGAGAGTGCCCACACCACTTCTGCAGAGGTGGTTGTGGAGGAGCCTGTCCCTGAGCAGGACTTTATGTTATTGTTGGAGGAGTCCTCCTCCTCTGCAGGGCCCTCTGTCATCCCCTCCCCCATCCTAGGTAGCCCCTCAAGGGCGACTCCATCCCCACGGGGACAACCTTCTCCTGGGCCCAGGAAGGCGACCCGTAAGACCAGGGGGGGGGTGTGAT
The DNA here is from genome assembly GCA_029574335.1 of Rana kukunoris. NCBI lineage: Eukaryota > Metazoa > Chordata > Amphibia > Anura > Ranidae > Rana > Rana kukunoris. The sequence continues at coordinate 78,288,310 of CM056054.1, read as the reverse complement.
ATGGTTGAGGACCAGGTGCTGTTGGACCACGCCAGACAAACCCAGCAGATGGGGGATATTGCTGGCCACTTGGACCAGGTCGCTGACAGCCTGGGCTCCATGTCACAGCTGCCCAGTGGTGTGCAGGACGTTGTGACCAGCCTGGGGGAGGTGCAGGCTGATGTACGGCACCTGACAGCAGCCGTCAACGCCAACACAGCTGCCATCCGGGAAGAGGGGAGGCAGCGGCAGCGTGACCAGCGGCATCATATCACCCGCCAGCTGAGGATGCAGGCCCATACCAACCTGTATCTCAGCCGTATTGCCGTGGCCTTGGAGGGCATGCAGCCAACAGCTCCCAGGAGTGGCCCACCCGGGGATCAGCCTCCTCCAGATGCCCCCCCACCCCCACCACCACCCACTCCCTCCAGGCAGCTGAGGAGCCCGAGAGTGCCCCCAAGGAGGAGCCCCCGTCATCCCAGATGAGTTTTTTTTTGTTTTTTTGTTTATATTTTTTTTATACTCAGGTTATGAGTTTTTTTTTTTTTTCTCATGTTATGAGATATGTATTTAATTTTTTACTGCACATGGTCAGGAGTGCAGGGGACAGTGTGAATGGTGTGTGAATGTGAGGGGGTGGCACTCCTGCCAGTAAGGGGTGTCACCCTTGGCCGTGGTGGTGAAGTTAACCCCACGGCTGTATGAATGACGTGTGAAAGGTGTATAAATGGACAGCGACATCATTGGGGCCTTGACGCTGGCGTTGCTGCTCCCAAGTCCTACATGCTGGACTTGGGCTAATCCAATGTGATGTGGATGTGGTGTGTGTGATCTAGGGACATCAGTGGTGTACATGCGTGCATTGTCTGTGTGATTAATGTTTTGGTTTAGTGTCCAAAGATGCCTACGGCGAGAACCCTCCTGACTGCTCTTCCATCAGCAGACTGGGTCTCCTCTGGCAGGTGGGGACTGTGTGGGTCAGGGGTCAGGTCATCACGTATGTCAATCTGCAGGCCTTTTCTCATAGCAAAGTTGTGCAGAATGCAACATGCACCGATGATCTGACACACAAAGGTAGGGGAATACAATAGGGTCCCCCCGGACTTATCCAGGCAGCGGAAACGGGACTTCAGGAGCCCGAATGTTTGCTCCACCACTGCACGGGTTTTGATGTGTGATTCATTGTATCTTCTCTCTCCTCTGGTTTGGGGGTTCCGGAAAGGAGTCATTAGATGGGGTCCCAGTGCATATGCAGAGTCACCTGGAAGGGAAAAGACAGGAGGATGTTAGTCATGCATGTGCCACTTGTGAGGTGTGCATCATGGGAGGGGATAGTCATGCCTGCCACCCATGTCACTCACCAACCAGCCAGCTGTCCCCATACATGTTCTGCTCGAATTCTGCTGGGATGGGGCTCTGATTGTATATGAAGCTGTCATGGCTGGACCCGGGGTGTTTGGCACGGACGTGCCATATGAGGCGTTGGACATTGGCTATCACCTGTACGTTGATGGAATGCCAATGCTTCCGATTGCGGTATATGTGCTCTGTGGCACTGGGGGGCTGTAGTGCCACATGTGTGCAATCAATGGCCCCCACAGTGCGTGGGAATCTGGCAATGCTGTAGAAATCTGTCATTGCCTTCAGCCGCAGCTCCTCAGTGGTGGGTCTGATGAACTGGTAAGACATGCGTCTGAGGATTGCAGGGACAACCTGGTTCACACATCTGCTCACGGAGGACTGTGACATCCCAGCCACCACTCCACTTGTACGCTGGAATGATCCACTTGCAAGGAAATTAAGTGTTGCCAGTACCTTCACCAGTGGCTGCACTGCTTGTGAGCGGTGTGTCTTGCTGGTGATGTCACCCTGCAGGGTTGTGGTTAGTTCAAGTATTGCATCTGGGCTGAATCTGAAGAGGCGATACACCTCCTCATCACCCATGCCAAAGAGGCTCATGCGCGTGCGGTATATTCTCTCACGTGCCCGCCTCCTTCCTTCCGGGGGACCCAGTACTAGTGCTAGGACCACGATTGCCCCTGGCATGTTGGCACACAGAGGTGTTGTCCTTGCACGTGTGGTTGTTCAGCTTGCTAGTTTCGTCGGTAACGCTGCTGCTGGAGCTGCTCTCCTGCTGACCTGAGGCCGTCTGGAGTAAAGATAAAGCAGCTATTTGTAGAAATAACTTTGCGCCGGACGGACGAGATACGCGCGGCGCATGTAGCCGGCGTATGGTGCTAATCCGTTCGCGAATCGGGAAATCTCCCTCATTTGCATATTTGCAGGGGAAATCAATAGGCGCGACTGATGCGCCAAATGAAATTAAGCGCTGACGAGACTCTGGCGTCGGAAAGTTAAGCCGATCGGAAATGGCCCGTTTTCTGTCGCATCTAGTTTGGTGGGTACGGCCACATAGAAATGACGGCGCATCTTCACAGTTACGCGGCGCATAACGAATTACTCCAGCGCAAGTCTTGCTGAATCTGGCCCTATGTTTTTCTTAAAGTTTAATAAAAAAAAATGACTTACGTCAGTGCTACAGTTTGAATTTATTTGTGTGAACAGTTAAGTCATGGATTGTGGAAACCAACTAGTGTCGAATGATTGTACTGTATATAGTGTATACCACATTTACCACCGACTAATGCACAGTTGCAATGCAAGGAGATCAGCTAAAATTACTAAATAAGAAAGAAGAGGAAAAACTTCATGGTGAAGCTAAGGACTCTGACGTCATCACACTCCAGCTGGTTCGGTGTGAGCCAGGGCTGGCTGGCTGTTTTTTGTATTAATTTTTAAACTTTTAAAGTTTGGTTGGCAGCAACCCTATATTCTAATAAAGGGTGTCTTTTTTGGACCTACTGCACTATGACGTTTTTCCTCTTCTTTCTTATTTTATAATATGTCTAAATCTGCCCTCTGAACAGCTCCAAGAGGAGTTGATTGACGGGCTGCTAAGGCGTGTCTACCTTTCCAAAAATACCCGAGTGGAAGCAGCCGTCAATCAACTTCTCTTGGCTTAGGAACGCCCATTCCCCGCAGGATTCCCCGCTCGGAGCCGGATAACAACGGCTCATAAAATGATAAGTACAAAAAAAAAAACCCCAGCATACTGCAGATGTTAGCAGTATGCTGGATCTAATGTCAGAAATTTGATTTTTGGGTGAACCTCCGTTTTAAACACAAATCCCTGGAGGAGAGAGTGTGTATCCCTTGGTGAGAGATCCAGCTGACCCTGTGATCATGTGATATCCCTTGGAGAGGTGAAAAAGACCGTCAAGGAGTGTAGGATTCCTGCTGTGAATTAACCTTCCAGAGTCTGAGCCTTTCGGATTAACCTTCATACGCTGAGCCCATTTGATCTCCGTAACAGAGATCCATCTGAGTCTGTAAGCGGCCAATTCATATACAGTATCTTTAACTAATAGAAGTATAAGCTGAAGATTTGCACCCCTGTTCCAGAGTCCAACAGAATCTGTGCAGTCATTTTATATTGGACTCTAAAATGATTGTTGCTGAGTGTGTGCAAAATAAGCTATATGCACTTGGGTCAGATCCACGTACATCAGCGTATATATACACCGGCATAGCGCATCTTCTTTCTGTTACGCCGGCTCAATTTAGAGACGCAAGTACCGTATCCTCGTAGTATTTGCGCCCAAATTTGCGCCGGCGCGACCTAAATTCCGAGGCGTAAGGCGGCGTAATTCAAAGTGGGAAGGATGTGGGCGTGTTCCATTGAAATGAGCTGTGACCCCATGCAAATGAAGGGCCGGCCAGACTGCGCATGACGCTGACTATGGTCAGCGCCTCTCTGCGCATGCTCACAACTCGGCCCCTGGCGTAATCAGTGAGATAGGAACTAGGCCCGGCGTACTTAGTGAGATATGCTCAGGGCATAAATAGGCCCAGACATACACTCTTCCATTGCAAAAGTACATCCATTTGTTTCCCTCCCTGAAGCAAGGTGCTTTTGTTCCGTTGTCTGTTGCTGTTTGTAGGTTTGTGTCGTGTCGGTGTGTTTTTTGGATCGTGTGTTTTTGAGAGATGTCAGAGAGGAAGAGGAAGTTGAACTACTCCCAGCGGGAGAAGGCCATTATTTTGAGGGCCATCACCCAATTTGGTCGGTGTCTGCATGGGCCTGAGAGTGGCAACACCACCCCGGCCAGGAGGAGACAGATCCTGCAGGACATTGCAGATGATGTCAATGCATTGGGGGGTGAGACCAGGACTCGCAATGAGATCCAAAAAAAAATCAATGATCTCAGGCGCGTGGTCCGTGGGAAGCTGGCAAAGATTTCAGCTCATACCAGGGGCACTGGAGGGGAACCTGCATGCACTATCAGGCTCAATGCTGAGGAGCGTGTGGTTGCCCAGTGCTTCCACAGGCAGCAAGTTGAGGGGCTGCCTGGCTTTGACTCCATTGAGGAGGTCTTGAGGACAGGTAAGTGTTTTTTTTTCTATCTGGTGTGTAGCATGTGTTGGGGGAAGGGAATATGTGACAAGTGTGGGGGGAAGGGAATATGTGACAAGTGTGTGGATCCTCCAACCTGTGAATGTTTTGTGTCATCCACAGATGTGCAGGAGGGTGCTGGGCCATCTGGCCAGTCCGCAGCCTCCCCTGGACATGAGTCTGAGGCAGACCCCCAGCCAAGCCCGGAGTCCATTGTGCAGGGGAGTGGCCCCAGCTCACCTCATAAGGGGGTTGAGGAGGAGGAGGTGATGTCGAGAATGTGGAGGAGTCTCCCCCTAGGGCTGGCAGCAGTCAGGCCTCCATCAGGGGTAGCCCCTCCCACTCCTCCCCCAACAGGGCTTCCCCCCCCAAGGGGCTCCCCTTCTCCCAGGCTACAAGCCTCATCAGAAGGCAGGAAGGCGACCCGCAAGGCCAGGGGGGTGGCAGAGGTTCTGCCGGAAAATCTTAGGAGGGACCAGGGCCATCAGACCCGCCATCTGGGTCAGGTCACCCAGACTTTGGATCGGATGGAGGAGAGCCTGGCTTCCATCAAGGAGTCCATGCAGGACATGAGCTGCAACTCCCTGGCTGTGATTACCTGCTTCCAAGACCTGCATACCACCACAGCAGGCGTGGGTCAGGAGGTGCGTGCCCTGACCCAGGCTATCCAGGCCAACACGGCAGCCCTCAATGTGGGCCTCACGCACCTCGCCGTGGCCTTGGAGGGCAGGCCGTCAGGTAGGCAGAGACCAGGGGATGCTCCTCCTTCCCCTGATTTCCCCCCCATGAGTCTCCCCTGAGGAGCCGGGGCAGTGGCCGTGGCCGCCCCAGGTGTGGGTCACGCCAGCGGCGTTAGGTTTTTGTGTTTTTTTTCTGTGTTTTATGTTTATTTGTGTTTTTACTGTGATTATGATTTGTTTTCTGTGGGGGTGACATTCCTGCCGGAAAAGGGGTGTCACCCTCGGTTGTGGTGGAGAGAAGGAATCCCCAGGACCAGGGAGAAGTGATCCCCAGGTCTGTGTGAATGGTGTATGAATGTACAGTGACATAATTGCTGCTCCCAAGTCCTGCATGGTGGGCTTGTGCTAATCCAATTAGATGAGGATGTGTGCTAGGGACCAAAGTGGTGTGCATGCGTGCATTTTCCTTGTGCCATGATGAATGTGTGTGTTTAACGTGCAAAGATGCCTAATGCGAGGCATCTCCTGACTGCTCTACCCTCAGAAGATGGGGTAGCCTTGGTCAGGGGGGGATTGTCTGGTTGGGGGGTCAGGTCATCACGTATGTCAATCTCCAGGCCCTTTCTCACGGCGAAGTTGCATCGATGATCTGGCACACAAAGTTTGGGGAATACAACAGGGTATCCCCGGACTTATCCAGTCATCGGAAACGGGACTTCAGGAGGCCAAAGGTGTGATCCACCACTGCACGGGTACGTGCGTGTGCTTCATTGTATCTTTGCTCTCCTGGGGTTTGGGGATTCCGGAATGAAGTCATGAGATGGGGTCCCAGTGCATATGCAGAGTCACCTGGAAGGGAAAAGACAGGAGGATGTTAGTCGTGCGTGTGCCCCTCGTGATGTGTGCATCATGGGGGGGAAAAGTCATGCCTGACACCCATGTCACTCACCAACTAGCCAGCTGTCCCCATACACTGTTCGAATTCCATTGGGATGGGGCTCTGACGGTATATGTAGCTGTCGTGGCTGGACCTGGGGTGTTTGGCACGGACGTGCCATATGAGGCATTGGGCATCGGCTATCACCTGTACGTTGATGGAATGCCAATGCTTCCGATTGCGGTATAGGTGCTCTGTCTCATGGGGGGCCATAGTGCCACATGTGTGCAATCAATGGCCCCCACTGTGCGTGAGAATCCTGCAATTCTGACGAAATCCCGCATTGCCTTCACCCGCAGGTCCTCCTTAATGGGTCTGATGATTTGGTTGGCCATGCGTCTGAGGATGGCGGGGATAACCTGGTGCACACATCTGCTAATAGAGGATTGTGCCATCCCAGCCACCACTCCACTTGTTCTTTGAAAAGAGCCACTGGCAAGGAAATGGAGTGTTGCCAGTACCTTGACCAGTGGCTCCACTGCATGTGAGCGGTGTGTTGGGCTGGTGATGTCATCTTTCAGGGTTGTGGTTAATTCCAGGATGGCAGTAGGGGTGAATCTGAAGATGCGATACACCTCCGAATCACACATGCCAAAGACGTTTATGCGCAGTCGGTAGATCCTCTCCCGTGCCCTCCTCCTCCTCCTCCGTGCCCTCATCCTTCTACGCGCATCTAAAGCCAGAAGTATAGCTATGACCATGGATGCCCCTGGCATGTTGGCATACAGATTGTTGCCCTGCAAGTGTGGCTGCTCAGCTCGTCCCTAACGGTGTTGCTTCAGCTGACCTGCACACGTCTGGTGCAAAGTTACAGCTGCTTTTATAAGGGGTAACTTTAGACCGGACATACAGCTAATGCGCACAGCGCGTAGCCTGCGCCGGACAAACTTACTTTTGTGGATCGCCGTATCTCCCTCATTTGCATATTTGCATAGCAAAACAATGGTGTATCTAGCGTATTTTTGCGCCCACGATGCGCCAGTGTAGAAAAATTAAGTCGGTCGGAAAAATAAAGTTTTCAGGCATATCTCATTTTGGGGATACGGCGCATAGATACGCCGGCGCATATTTACACTTACGCGGATTAAACATACCATACATTACTAATTAAGACAGGATACCAGCCCAACTGTATCAACACATTTTTCTTAGGCCGCGTACACACGATCAAATTTATCTGCTGAAACCGGTCCGACGGACCGTTTCAGCAGACAAATCCAATCCTGTGTACGGGCGAGCAGACAGGTTTTTCCAGCAGACAAGTTTTAAAGCATGCTTTAAACTTGTCTGCTGGAAACCCGTCCGTCCGACATGTCCGCTGGTTAGTACACTAACCAGTGGACATATCTGTCCACACATGCGTCGAATAGATTCGACGCATGCGTGGAAGTATTTTACTTCCTGGTTCGGTGACGTGGCGGCGTTAGCGTCACCGCCACGTCACCGCGCTGTCTGCCGGCGGGGATTTTGGTTTGATGATGTGTAGAACCATCAGACCAAAACAGCCCAGCAGACATTTCCGATGAAAATGTCGGACCGTTTTCATCGGATAAGTTTGAGCGTGACGACCTTAGGGACTCTTCTTGGTCAACATCATCCATTGTTTTCAGAACAGCTAGAGTCAACATTAGTATTTACTAAAATCTATTCACAATGGGTTTCTCTGCCATAGCTGTCTTGAACAAAAAGTCCCAATAGCCCGAGAGCTCAAGATACCCATTTGTCCACTCTCAGCTACTTTGATACCATTGTTCAAATCATTCTGAGTACACATCAGGCCTTGTCTTTCGTTTCCACAAAGGGCTTATAAAAATTAGAAGTGGTCAGTTTAGCTATCTGTAGAAATATTCCTATGGCGGGATTGTCTCCTTAAACATCTCTTGTTTGGTTGCGAAAAGCATCATTGTTTCCAATTAAACACAAGGCTGGTAAAAGATGGCTAATGTGTTGGAGGCTTTGCACAGCCTGTGAAATCATCTGTTTTGCTCTGAAAGATTTTCATTTGCAATAGTTCACTTCAATTTTGTGGCCTACTGGACTTTCATATTTCTGCCAGTAAATATAATTTTTTTTTTTTTTTTCTCATCACCCACAACAAAATCCCCCTTTGAATTTCAGGTATGTCAAGGAAACGTGCATGAAATTCACTCCATAACGTGGCAATGATCAAATGTTTCTGTGTGGCCTCTCCTGAGTGGAAGCAACTTTGTGGGGAAAAATAATGTTTAACCACTTGCGGACCGCCGCATGTACATTTACGTCGGCAGAATGGCACATACAGGCACATTGGCGTACCTGTACGTCCCTGCCTAGACGTGGGTCGGGGGTCCGATCAGGACCCCCCCTGGTACATGCGGCGGTTCCCTTGGCTTCAGGAGCGATCCAGGACGAGGGTTGCAGCTGTTCGTTTTTGTCCGCCCCCTTCGGATCGCTCCCAGCCAATCCGCGCGCTCCCCCTGTGTGTCACTTCCTCCTCCTGTGTAAACACAGGAAGGGGGAAGTGATGTAATCTCTCCTCTCAGCGGTATTTTCAACCGCTGCTGAGGAGAGATTACATTGCATAGTAAGTCTGCACAACACTACACTGACACACACTACACATAGGCGAGTTACTGTGAAGAAGTGTCTGGTTAAGAGCCTGGGAAAGTCCTGTTCGGGGTTCATACCTCTCCCAGGCTCCTCTCTTACACGTTCAGAAATCTCTGATCCAGGATCCAATTCAGGTGATGGCCCTCTTCCCAAGGCCAATTTAAGCGCACCCGAGCAGACAGCCTTTGCTCTGCCTGGGAAACACAGATAGTGTTGGTCTGTAAGAGCAAGAAGGTTAGTGAAAACTGTTAAGCAATTTATGTAGGCTTGTTCAGCCTGGTAGTGAGGGCCTGTATAGATATAGGGCCAGATTCAGGTAGATGAGAGCATCTTTGCTCCAGAGTAGCGCTTCTCATTTACGTTACTCTGACGACCCTTTCAGCGCAAGTACTGTTATTCACATAGCAGTTGCGCGTAAACTTGCGCCAGAGTAACGATAATGCGCTGGCGTAACCCGACGCAAGGGGAAGTGGGTGTGATCATATGTAAATTATGGGCGGAGCCCAGCGCAGAGGCTTACGTTCAGCGCATCAACCACGGAGCATGCGCAGTGAGTGAGGCTCCACTCGCCCCCTTTGTGCGCATGCTCACAACTTCCGTCGGCACCACTTCACGGGAAACGTCAGCGCAATGCCTTCCGTTGGGCGTTTAAATGCGCCCGTAGAAGCGCCATAAAGTATATCCTGCTCCCCCTCCCCGCAGTGATGTTACTTTTGTTCTGAGATGGCTGCTCCCGTTCCCCGCAAACACACAGGAGAAAGGTGAACTTTAATGGCCAGGAGCTGTCAGCCGTCATCTCGGCTATGGAGACCTATGATGTCTTCCTCCATGGCTGTAAAATTTGACAGACAAGCATGGACAGAGGTGTTGTCCTGCAAGTGGGGGTGCTCAGCTAGCTCTTATCGTCGGTAACGCTGCTGTAGCTGCTCTCCTGCTGACCTGTGGCCATCTGGAGTAAAGATAAAGCAGCCTTTTGTAGAAATAACTTTGCGCCGGACGGACGAGATACGCGCGGCGCATGTAGCCAGCGTATGGTGCTAATCCGTTCGTGAATTGGGAAAAATCCCTCATTTGCATATTTGCAGGGGAAATCAATAGGCGCGACTGATGCGCCAAGCGAAATTAAGCGCTGACGATACTCTGGCGACGGAACGTTCCGCCGGTCGCAAATGGCCCGTTATTGGGCGCATCTAGTTTGGTGGGTACGGGCACATAGAAACGACGGCGCATCTTCACAGTTACGTGGCGCATATCGAAATACTCCAGCGCAAGTGTTGCTGAATCTGGCCCATATTGTATAGTTAGAGCCAAGACACGGCTAGGTTTTTGTTTACCAATTTTTTGTTCTACACAGCACCTGTAAATAGACTTTGGGCCAGATTCACGAACACTTGCGCTGGAGTATTTGGATATGCGCCGCGTAACTGTGATGATGCGCCGTCGTTTCTATGTGCCCGTACCCACCAAACTAGATGCGCCCAATAACGGGTCATTTGCGACCGGCGGAACGTTCCGACGCCAGAGTATCGTCAGCGCTTATTTTCGCTGGGCGCATCAGTCGCACCCATTGATTTCCCCTGCAAATATGCAAATGAGGGAGATTTCCCAATTCGCGAACGGATTAGCACCATACGCTGGCTACATGCGCCGCGCGTATCTGGTCCGTCCGGCGCAAAGTTATTTCTACAAAAGGCTGCTTTATCTTTACTCCAGACGGTCACAGGTCAGCAGGAGAGCAGCTACAGCAGCGTTACCGACGATAGGAGCTTGCTGAACAACAACACTTGCAAGGACAACACCTCTGTGTGCCAACATGCCAGGGGCAATTGTGGTCCTAGAACTACTGATGGGTCCCCTGGAACCAAGAAGGCGGCCACGTGAGAGGATATACCGCACTCGTATGAACCTCTTTGGCATGGGGGATGAGGAGGTGTATCGCCTCTTCAGATTCAGCCCAGATGCAATACTTGAACTAACCACAACCCTGCAGGATGACATCACCAGCCCAACACACCGCTCACAAGCAGTGCAGCCACTGGTGAAGGTACTGGCAACACTCCATTTCCTTGCAAGTGGATCATTCCAGCGTACAAGTGGAGTGGTGTCTGGGATGTCACAATCCTCCGTGAGCAGATGTGTGCACCAGGTTGTCCCTGCAATCCTCAGACGCATGTCCAACCAGTTCATCAGACCAACCACTGAGGAGCTGCGGCAGAAGGCAATGACAGATTTCTACAACATTGCCAGATTCCCTCGCACTGTGGGGGCCATTGATTGCACACATGTGGCCCTTTAGCCCCCCAGTGCCACAGAGCACATATACCGCAATCGGAAGCATTGGCATTCCATCAACGTACAGGTGATAGCTGATGCCCAACGCCTCATATGGCACGTCCGTGCCAAACACCCCGGGTCCAGCCATGACAGCTTCATATACAATCAGAGCCCCATCCCAGCAGAATTTAACCAGAACATGTATGGGGACAGCTGGCTGGTTGGTGAGTGACAAGGGAGTCAGGCATGACTATCCCCTCCCGTGATGCACAACAGAAGTCGCACATGCATGACTAACATTCTCCTGTCTTTTCCCTTCCAGGTGACTCTGCATATGCACTGGGACCCCATCTAATGACTCCTTTCCGGAACCCCCAAACCAGAGGAGAGAGAAAATACAATGAAGCACACATCAAAACCCGTGCAGTGGTGGAGCAAACATTCGGGCTCCTGAAGTCCCGTTTCCGATGCCTGGATAAGTCTGGGGGGACCCTATTGTATTCCCCTACCTTTGTGTGTCAGATCATCGGTGCATGTTGCATACTACATAACTTTGCTATGAAAAAAGGCCTGCATATTGACATACGTGATGACCTGACCCCCGACCCACACAGTCCCCACCTGCCAGAGGGTCCTCGCCGTAGGCATCTTTGGACACTAAACCAAAAAATTAATTACACAGACAGTGCACGCGTGTACACCACTGATGTCCCTAGATCACACACACCACATGCACATCACATTGGATTAGCCCAAGTCCAGCATGTAGGAGTTGGGAGCAGTAACGCCGCGTCAAGGCCCCAATGATGTCACTGTCCATTCATACACCTTTCACACGTCATTCATACAGCCGTGGGGTTAACTTCACCACCACGGCCGAGGGTGACACCCCTTACTTTCAGGAGTGCCACCCCCTCACATTCACACACCATTCACACTGTCCCCTGCACTCCTGACCGTGTGCAGTACAAAAAGAAATTAAAAATATCATATCCTGATAAATAAAATAAACAAAATCTCATAACCTGAGAAAAAGGAAAAAAAAACTCATGACCTGAGTATGTCCAAACAAAAAATATAAAACAAGAAAAAAAAAAGGCCTCATCGGGGATGCCGGGGGCTTCTTCTGGGGGCCCCTCTCTGGCTCCTCAGCTGCCTGGATGGAGTGGATGGGGGTGGGGGGGCGTCTGGAGGTGGCTGATCCCCAGGTGGGCCACTCCTGGCAGGTGTGGCCTGCATGCCCTCCATGGCCCTGGCTATCCGTCCAAGGTAGGAGTTCGTCTGGGCCTGCATCCGGAGCTGACGGTTGACCTGATAATGCTGGGCCCGCCGACTCAGCCTCCCCTGGTCCCGGATGGCAGCACTGTTGGCCTGGACGGCTGCAGTAAGGTGCCGAATATCCCCCTGCACCTCCCCCAAAGTGGTGACCACTGCAGCGCAGTTGCAGCTTACATCCTGCACTGCGTTGCTGAGGTTGGCAACGGAGCCCAGGCTGTCAGACACTTTCTGTAAGTGCCCAACTATGGCCCCCATCTGTTCCGTCTGCCTGGCGTGATCCCTCGCCAACTGGTCCTGGACACCATCAGACACCCCCCTGGTCTTCTGGGTCGCCTTCCTGGGGCCAGAAGATGGTTGTCCTCGGGGGGAAGGAGTCGCCCTTGAGGGGCTTCCAAGGATGGGGGAGGGGACGACAGACGGCCCAGGAGAAGGGGAGGAGACAGACAAAACTAAGGTAAAATCCTGCTCTGCCACAGCAGGATCCTCTACAACCACCTCGGCAGGTGTGGTGTGGCCACTCTCCTCCTCCACAACCTCTTCACCACCCAGTGGCTCGGGCACACGATGGCGTGGGGGGGATGGGGTGGAATGCACGCTGACAGATGATGGCCCAGCTCCGTCATCTGTGGATGACACAAAGCAGACACATGTTGGTGGTCCCACACACTTGGCACATGTACCCTCCCCCCCCCAAATGCAAAACAACAAATAGGGGATTATAAAACACTTACCTGTCCTTGTGCCTTCCTCCATGGAGTCATAGCCTGCGACCCCCTCCACCTGCTCCCTCTCCAGGCAGCGTGCGACCACCTCCTCCTCTGCGGTCAGGGTGACAGGACATGGGGGACCACCACCTGTGCCCCTCTCATACCTCCTGATGGAGGCCACCTTGTCCCTCACCTTGCGCCGCAGATCATTAATTTTTTTTTGTATGTCCCCAGCAGTCCGGGTGGAGTACCCCAAGACATTGACCCTGGCAGCAATGGACTCCAGGATGCCCTGCTTCCTCTCCCGGCTGGTCTTCCGGCTTTTTTTGCCATGGAGAAAAGCATTATCCGTCTCCATTGCCGAAATGATGAGCGAGACCTCCTGGGCATTAAAATTCAGGTTCCTCCTCTCTCTGGGGGTAGCGGGAGCAGCCATCACCAAACAAAAGTATCTTCCCTGGGGTGGGGGGAAGCGGAAATACTTTTGCGCCGGAATGGCGTTTCCGCCAGCGCTTTTAAGCGCCCAGCGGAACGCATTGCGCTGACGTTTCCCAGGAAGTGGTGCCGACGGAAGTTGTGAGCATGCGCACAAGGGGGAGAGTGGAGCCGCACTCACTGCGCATGCTCCGTGGATGATGCGCTGAACGTAAGCCTCTGCGCTGGGCTCCGCCCATCATTTACATATGATCACACCCACTTCCACTTGCGTCGGGTTACGCCAGCGCATTATCGTTACTCTGGCGCAAGTTTACGCGCAACTGCTATGTGAATTAAAGGACTTGCGCTGAAAGGGTCTTCAGAGTAACGTAAATGAGAAGCGTTACTCCAGAGGAAAGATACTCTCATCTACCTGAATCTGGCCCTTTGTATATAGCACCAATAAACACTCCACTGTTTTTCACTTATTGTGCCTTGGTGGTCTGGTCAGTATGCCAAGAAAAGGGGGCATACCCAAAGTAAGTAATGGGTAGTTGTTGAAGAAGGATATGCTGAGAAGTGCCCTGAAAAAGGGAAGGGCGGGAGGGTGTCGAATGCGATTGAATGCGCAGACTCACGGACAGGAGGTGAGCTGGGAAGAGTCGGCCCAGTGACATGTAGTACTGCACACTGAACCGACAAAGAGCATGTGTGAGTGGGCTGCTTAAATACCCTCCGGGCTCCTCCCATAAACTCAGGCCACCATACTGGCCTTCTTATTTATGGTCGTGGCCCTCTGACTGAGAGTGATGTGGATCACACAAACACGCGACAAGACTTACAACATAAATAGACCTGAAGTGTGCCTTGGTGGTCTGGTCAGTATGCCTAGAAAAGGGGGCAAAAGACTCAGATAGGGAAATAGCTTATATTGATTTCTTGTATTTATTGAGCCAGCTTGGTAAAGGCTTGTGCCATTTCTTCCTGAGGATTTGGGATGTATGTGGCAAAACAAGGAGACTTCCCATCAGCCTGGTATCTTGATTACGTGGTCTGGTACTCCATCTTGGGAGGCAGTTGAGGCTGCTCTAATTCGGAAAGAATGTCCAGAGAACTGACTGCCCAAGTTGCTTAGGATTCTGACATGCTTGACAAACTGGCTGCCACTCAGGGAGCTGGTTTAGAAAGGGTAGCAACAAGCTACCATCAGATTGGCTGGGTAGATGGAGCAGTAGTCGGTCGAGCACCGTCACTGGGCATTAGGCATTGTTAGTCTGAAACAGGTTGATGTCAACCACCGGGGCTGGTTTGTTGCGTTTGCAGACTGAGAGTGTAGGTGTTCGAAAGCAAGTCGGGTGGCGTCGGAGCAGTGTCTGACTGCCAGAGCCACTGACTGTAAATTCACTAGGTCGTAGGGTAGAAAGTAGAAGGCCTGGTAAATGGCTGCTTGGGTGACTATGCTGGGCAAGGCCCTAAATGGGGAACGAGTAAGGATTTCAGACATGTCCCTAAAGAGGGCATTCTTGAAAGGTAGGCGCTTGCCACTGACTACAGGTTGGTGCTTCTGTATGCCCTGGGGTCCTGCAGGGACAGGAAATGCTGGACGCCATCTAGATATGGCATGATAGTATTGTGAGAAAGGGTCAGCTGCGTGTGGCAATACGATATGAAGGCTAGGACGTGTCTAACGTTGCCTATTGCTGCTCCGAGGCAAGTGGCCAAAAATTAGCGGTTAGTATTCCGAGCAGTGCGATAGGCCTTCAGTGTATTTTGTGCCAAGGAGTGGTTAATAAGCTGGGTTGAGTTGGTGAGATGCTACTTCAGTCCATCGTCAGCAATGACCAGGGTGGGACAGGGATGGTTATTGGGTCGGCTCCAGGCTCTTGCTGTAAAAACAAAGTAAGGTTGTAATGGGACAGAGCATCAGCTGCGATTTTGCATTTGCCTGGAACATGTCTACAGAAGATATTAAACTGGTGATGAAGTGACAGCTGCGCGAGCCTGCGCAGGAAGGACGTGATGGGGAGAGGCTTGATCTACCTTAATTGATGAAGTCGGCTGTGGCCTGATTGTCTGTGGTGAAGAACACTGTCTGTCCAGTTCAAGTGTGGCCCCAGACCTGGGCAGCTGCCACAATGGGGTACAGCACAAGGCGTGATGAAGACTGGGTGAAGCAGAAATTTAAGAGAATTTCTGGGGGCCAAGGTTTGGAGAACCAGTGGCGGACGAAAAATGCACACAAAAGCCTGTGGTGGCTTGGCTGACACTGCCGGGATGAAGATTGAAATGCTGTTCTATCAGGTGGGGAAGTTGTCCCACATAGCTAAGTCTGCTACTGATGCTTGGTCTAGTTTGAGAACTTGGACTGGATCTTGCATTGGTGTGAAAAAATCAAGACAATACACAGGTGCTAAACAAGACTATATACGTGCACTCACTGACCAACGTGCACTCACTGACCAACGTGCACTCGCTGACCAATGTGCACTCGCTGACCAACGTACACTCGCTGACCAACGTGCACTCGCTGACCAACGTGCACTCGCTGGTGCTGGATGGAAACCTGAACTAACTGCAGGGAAATATACAGGGAAAAGATGAGTGGCCCGCGTGCCACTAAAGATGAATGGCCAACTAGGTGCCACTGTGTGTTTGTGTGCCAGATTGTTTGTTACTGAGGTGTGTTTGCAAGTTTAATTTGTATTCGGGTTCGCACGTGGTGCGCGCTGCAAAGTGTTTTATACTACTGCAGACAATATTATGTGGTTGCAAGGGTGTCAGTGAGTGTCAGGTTGCTGGGATGATATTTTGTAGTTGCAGGGGCCTCGAGTATGAAGGTTTGTTTTGAGACGGCATTGCGTGGTAACAAGGGTCTCAGTCTGGTTTGCTGAGACGATATTGCACGGTTGCAAAGGTCTTGATGATTATGAGGTTGTTTTGAGATGGCCTTGTGTGGTTGCACAGGTCTCAACAAGTGAGGGGTTGCTGAGACGATGTTGTGTTTGCAATGGTCTCAAGTGAGTGTCGGGCTGCTGAGATGACTATGTATGGCTGCAAAGGTCTGAACGGGTGTCAGGTTGCTGAGACGATATTGCGTTTGCAATGGTGTCAAATGAGTGTCAGTTTGCTAAGATGACTTTGTATGGCTGCAAAGGTCTGAACGGGTGTTAGGTTGCTGAGACGAGATTGTGTGGTTGCAAAGGTCTAGACGAGTGTGAGGTAGCTGAGATGATATTACATTTGCAAGGGTTTCAAATAAGTGTCAAGTTGCTGAGACAATATTCCTTTTTTCTTTTTTTTATGAAAACGACTGTGAATGAAACGCTGGTAAACATTAGGCCTCGTACACACGATCGGACATATCCGATGAAAACGGTCCACGGACCATTTCCATCGGATATGTCCGATCGGGAGTTTGATCCGATGGCGTGTACACACCATCGGATCAAATTCCCCGCCGCCGGACGGCGCGGTGACGCAGCGGTGACGTTGACGCCGCCATGTTACCGCTACGTCACCGCACCAGGAAGTAAAACACTTCCGCGAATGCGCCGAATCCATTCGGCGGCGGCGCGGCGGCGGTGGGGGACGACATGTCTGCTGGTAAGTGTACTAACCAGCAGACATGTCGGGCGGACAGATTCCACCGGATAGATTTCAAAGCATGCTTTGAAATCTGTCGGGTGGAGAAATCTGTCCGCTAGCCCATACACACGAGCGGAGATGTCTGCTGAAACGGTCCATCGGACCGTTTTCAGCGGACATATCCCCTCGTGTGTACGAGGCCTTAGTTACCACGTCTGGCAGTGTTTACAAGCCGTTACAAGCATTGGTGTTTCAAATGCCTCTGAACATCCGACTGAACCCATTTTTTTTTTCCAGGAAGGTTTCTAACTCAACTGCCTAGAAACGACTATAACGATCCTGTGTAGATGTACTGATAAGATTGGGGGCGGCTGAAAAAACACCCAACTGTTCCTAAACATCCGTTTACCAACAGCAGTGTACATGAGGCCTAAGACAATGTGCCTGGCTGCAAGGATCTCAATGAATGTCAGGTTCCTGGGCCGAGATTGCGTGGTGGCAATTTTTTTTTTTTTAAGCGTTTTTTTTTATATATATTTTTTTTTCAAGGGTCGTGTGTTGCAAGGGTCTTAACAAGGGTGTCGAGCTGCTAAGGTGATTTTGCAGGTCACAAGGGTCTTGATGAGAGTGGGGCTGCTGAGACGGTATTGCGTTTGCAAGCGTCTTAACAAGGGTGTCAGGCTGCTGAGATGATTTTGCATGGTTGCAATGGTCTCAACAGGTGTCAGGTTGCTGGGCCGAGATTGTGAGGTGGCAATTATCTTTTTTCTGCACTTTTTCTTTTTGCATTTTTTTTTCCGTTTTTTGTATATATATATATATTTTTTTCGTTTTGTAAGGGTCATGTGTTGCAAGGGTCTTAAGGGTGTCAGGCTGCTGAGATTATATACGCGTGGTTGCAAGGATCTCGATGAGTGTGAGGGCTGCTGAGACAATATTGTGTCTGCAAGGGTCTCAACAAGGGTGTCAGGCTGCTGAGACAATTTTGCGTAGTTGCAGCAGTCTCAACAGGTGTCAGGTTGCTGGGGGGCTGAGATTGCGTGGTGGCACCGTTTTTTTTTATTTATTTTTTGCGTTTTTTTTTTGCGTTTTTTATATATATTTTTTATTTAATTTTGCGTTTTGTAAAGGTCGTGTGTTGCAAGGGTCTTAACAAGGGTGTCGAGCTGCTAAGGTGATTTTGCAGGTCACAAGGGCCTTGATGAGTGTGGGGCTGCTGAGACGGTATTGCGTTTGCAAGCGTCTTAACAAGGGTGTCAGGCTGCTGAGATGATTTTGCATGGTTGCAATGGTCTCAACAGGTGTCAGGTTGCTGGGCCGAGATTGTGAGGTGGCAATTATCTTTTTTCTGCACTTTTTCTTTTTGCATTTTTTTTTTCGTTTTTTGTATATATATATATATATTTTTCGTTTTGTAAGGGTCATGTGTTGCAAGGGTCTTAAGGGTGTCAGGCTGCTGAGACTATATACGCGTGGTTGCAAGGATCTCGATGAGTGTGAGGGCTGCTGAGACGATATTGTGTTTGCAAGGGTCTCAACAAGGGTGTCAGGCTGCTGAGACAATTTTGCGTAGTTGCAGCAGTCTCAACAGGTGTCAGGTTGCTGGGGGGCTGAGATTGCGTGGTGGCACCGTTTTTTTTATTTATTTTTTGCGGGTTTTTTTTGCGTTTTTTATATATATTTTTTATTTAATTTTGCGTTTTGTAAAGGTCATGTGTTGCAAGGGTCTTAACAAGGGTGTTAGGCTGCTGGGATGATTTTTTGTGGTTGCAAGGATCTCAATGAGTGTGAGGCTGCTGAGACGATATTGCATTTGCAAGGGTCTCAACAAGGGTGTCAGGCTGCTGAGACGACTTTGCATGGTTGCAATGGTCTCAACAGGTGTCAGGTTGCCGAGGGGCTGAGATTGTGTGGTGGCAATGTTTTATTTATTTTTTTAGCGTTTTTTTTTGCGTTTTTTTTTCTTTTTTTTGCGTTTTTATATATATATTTTTTTATTTTGCGTTTTTTAAAGGTCATGTGTTGCAAGGGTCTTAACAAGGGTGTCAGGCTGCTGAGATGATTTGCATGGTTGCAAGGTCTCAATCAATAAGAATTGGTTTACTGAGAAAGGATAGAAACACCTGGTTTGTTTGTACCTTAAGCAAGCAGTATAAGGTAGAAGGACAACGCCTGTTTGAATCGTAGGTTCCATAGGTTCCACTAATGAACGATATGGGAGTCAACGAATGGTAGCAAATTAATAGGACATAAAGGGCCAGATTCTCATATATATTCGGCGGCGTTGCGTAAGCCATTTACACTACGCCGCCGCTGCGTACTAGAGCAAGTGCTTTATTCTCAAAGCACTTGCTCCGTAGTTTTCGCCGGCGTCTCGTAAATCGCCAAGCGTAAACCCGCGCAATTCAAATGGGGCGGCTTGTATTTAAATTAAGCGCGCCCCCCGCGTCGAACGAACTGCGCATGCGAACAAAAACGACGTACGCGACGACGGGGCGGCGTAAAAGCGATCGAGAATCGGCGTACTACTTCATTTGCATATGCAAATGAAAAAACAACGTAAAGGCCACCTAGTGGCCGGAGTTGTCATTACACCTACGATCCGAAAGTGTAATGCTTTTACACTTGTCGGATGTAGAAGCGTATCTATGCAAAAGTGATGCTCAGCATCACACGCATAGATACGAGACAAAAAAAAAGGCGTTACGACGGGGTATCTGAGATACTCCGTCGTAACGCCTCTGAGAATCTGGCCCAAAGAATGTAATAACACATTTTACTTGCGACAGTGGGCCATGCGAGTGAGTTTGCGGCGGACTGTGGCTGGAGTGAAACATGTAGGAAAGGTGTAGCGTGATGCCATGCATGGGGCAAAACAACAAGGTTTGGTGTAGAAAATAGAACACAAGAAGTGCGTACGAATATTTTATAAGCTCCACTGTGGGAACCGAACATATGATGAGGGTGACACCATGGGTGGCCACGAATTTTGACATGACAAACAAGCTAACGAATCCTACCTGGGACAGTGAACATGCAACTGGGTTTGCTTGGACTGGAGTGGATGTGCAAAACATCGGAAGAGTGTGGCACACAGGCAATAACTTTGGTAAATAAAGGAGAGAGAAGAATCGTGTACAAACAATTCGTAAGTTCCGCTGCGGAAACTAAAACGCACAGCATGGGGTAAACATAGAATGGCAAAGGTGGAAAGTATGCAATGTATCTGATACAAAACAGTTATAAAGAGAAATGACTGATACAAAAACGGTTGTAAAATGCATGAAACAAATCCGATACGAATCAGAAGTAAGGAGTGTTGAACAAATCTGCTGTGAATTGATTGTAGAGTGTATGCAACTCCTTGCTGTGAAACCGAACACCTACCAGCCACCCATCCCCCCAGGCTAATCAAGTGCAGACAAGGCAGCAGGTGAGTTCAATTACCACCTCAATCTGCCAAAGAACCCATACAAAGAATATATGCTAATCTCCAAATGAATGAGACAGCAAGCATGGACACTGAATATACAAATAAATAGTTTGTTTGGCAGGAGGAAGTTACAAATGTACCAAGCTTGTAACTAAGATGTTAGAACATGAGCAACAATAATTTAGAGGCAGATTTTTACAAAAGAAATGCAGGATAGGAAGCATAACGAATTGCAAGTTTGCACATGATACAAAAGGTTTGAATACAACCTGCGACGGAGAAGCCGCAATGCACTTGCGATTTCGAATGCGATTGAATGCGCAGACTCACGGACATGAGGTGAGCTGGGAAGAGTCGGGCCCAGTGACATGTAGTACTGCACACTGAACCGACAAAGAGCATGTGTGAGTGGGCTGCTTAAATACCCTCCAGGGCTCCTCCCATAAGCACAGGCCACCATACTGGCCTTCTTATATATATTGTGAGGGATTAAATCGGTAGCGGGTGTGTGTGACCCATATTGCTGGATACACGTGCAAGCATCAAAACAGCATAACCAAAACAAAACATAAAATAAACCCTTGCCACTTGGGGCGTCTACCTTCCCAACACAGGAACCTACCTATGGAGTCTGGCACAGCCTACTGCTGGGCAGACACTGCTGGTCCTACAGCAGAAAACAAAAGTCGCTTTGATATTTCTCACACAGAAATATCCATCAGCACCTCACCTCTTCAGTAGGGTTTGTGACTGCTCCTTCACTCACACAGCCTCAGGATGCAGCAATCAGTCGTCATCCTTAGGCTATCTTTATAGGGGCTTTAATTGCTTCATTTTGAACAGCTGAAGGCTTCTAACGCCCCAAACCTCTCTGGCCATCTCTGCAGCCGACGCCTAATAGTAATTGGTGTATTGTCTAAATAAGGCAGAAATATATCTCCCGTCTGTGACAACACACACACATATTTACCTGACTTCCTGTCACATACCCCCCCCCCTCTTGTTTCAACCCAAGGTTTGGGACACAGGTTGCCATGCACGCATGCAGTCGGGACAAACCATCGGCATTCCCCACTTTAACACCGGGGCGATGCATTACGACAAAACTAAATTCCTGAAGGGCCAGGAACCACCTATTTATTCTCCTATTGGTCTTCAAATTTCGGCTGAGGTATATAAGAGGATGTTCCTTGCACTGTAATATACTCATTTTCTGTTGTAAACCATGCAAAACCTTAATTGGTTTTTCAATGGACACAAAGATTTCCCTCGATAGCTCAATCCCTGAAGAACTCAGCGAGGTATAACCAATACCAAGAGCTGATAACACTGTGCTCTGCAATGGATCATCCATGTGGATGCCTTCTTCAGATGTAAACACACTAAGACTGCAATCCTCCAAGGCATGGTGACACTCAAAATAATCTGTTCTTCTATGAACTGGACTAAAGTCTGACGCATATGACCTCTAATAAACCGATGTACTAGGTGGTTTTTCTTCCCTTTCGTGCTCTAGACGGAAATCATTACTTGTCAATTCTGTATTTCCAAGTTTCTTACTTTGTGATAGTTCAGACTAACAAGTATGGTGAAAATCTACCAAACCCAATGTAAGGTTTTCAGAAACTGAATCCTCGTCACTTTCTTGAACCAACTGCTTACTTTGTGCATCACTTGTTCGCACATCCCTATTCTCACCAAGAACTTGACAACTGCTATCGGACACATCATTAACTGAGCTAGACAACCTTTCTTGTCTAGCAGCTACAATCACATTTGAACTTATGTTTATGGCTAGTTGTTCAGCTATCTTTGCCTCACAGTCTCCCAAAAATGTTTTAGTATTTGTTTCTTTGAAACCATCGACTTATGGACACAAAAATTCTCATATTCTTCATTCCTTTCAAGACATTTGGAAAAAGCATCCATTAAATTAGTACATTTAGCCTCTCTGACCACTTCAGTGATGGAGGTTTCACAACGTTCAGAGGGCTCACCTGCCATTACAGATTCTACACTTTGAAAAATAGATTTTACTTCCCGAGGAATCTTGGTAGTCAAGTCCAAAGTATTATCCTGCCTTACTTGCTCTGACAGAACACTTTCTAAAGACTGGGTTTCACAGGATGTGACATTATCTTTATATTCAAATCCGATTTCATTAACATAACAATTAACACACTGCTCTTCAACATGCAAATAATTCACAGAGGCAAAAATAGCTTCAGTCTGGGTGCATATTTCTTGCAATCCAGATTCCTCAATTATGGGAAAGTCATGAATATCACCTGCCTTACTACATTCACAAGGCTCAGTGTATATTGGACACACTTTTTCTACATCATTTAGTGCAGTGTCAGAATTAAGTTTTTCAGCTTTATTTCCATCAAACAACTGACTGAGAACTGAAGATGTGCAAACCCCTACTCCCTGCACTTCAGCCACTTCATTTGCCCTGAAGCGGTCAGGGATTTCACTTTCAACGTCACTTCCAGAAAGTTCAGCTTCATTTTCCAGAAAGTCCTTCAGATTTAGCTTTCTAAGAATTGCCTCCTCCTCATCGTTGTTATCTTCCACACATTCTTCATTATTTATTGTTAGTCCATTCTGAGTGTTGGCTGTTTCCGTAGGACAATCATCAACTTTAACATCTTCATGTTCCGTTTCACTTGAATGTACAGGCCAGACTTATCCCAGCAGGCTCCTCTTTATCCGGGGTGTAGGTACTGCAGGTGTACAGTGCTTGTCTCTTCACATAACCCAGGGGGTAGGAGCACTTTTTTCGGAATTGCTCCCCGCCAGCACAGCAGCCGCCTCATTCTTCAGGTCGTCATCCTCCTTCAGGGCATCCAGCAGTGACAGGACCGGCTATTCCTTGGTGCTCCTCTTCTCTCCTGTCCTCTCCTCCTTCACTGCCATTTCCACCTTTACTTCCTCCTTCACTTCCTCCTTTTCATCTTCTACACCACTTTCAATTTCTGCAAGCTCTTCGCTGTCAGAATCATCACATGGTAGAAGATGGAAATCCTCAAGCCCGGCCTCATTTTCTTCATTTTCTCTGTTGGTGAAAGAACCGGAACAGAGAGCAACTGCTTCAGACATTAGGTCATTTTTCTCATTTTCAACATGAGCCTTTGTACAACTAAAAGATTCTTGATTTGAACCATCATCTTGAGAGACACATTTTCCAGAGCAGAGTCCCAGCAACTCATCCATAGCCCCTATCTTGGAGTCATTTGCATCAGGCTGGCTGGTGTTGGACTGTGATTGCAGAAACTTTCGTGAGCAGAGATCTAACAGTTCGCCCATATTTGCATCCATAGCATTCTCATCCATATTGTCCATCACAAATCTTTGCTTGGCAGAACTGTACTTGCTCCTGTTGCGGCCAAGATTTAGAAAACCATCAGCATGCATGACAACGATCTCTACATTGTAATCCTCATCACTTCAAAGTAAGCTTTCCGCGCAAGAATCGCTGAGCGTCTCCTCATCACTTAGTCTTGTATATGGACGGCATCCATGATCGCTGCTTTTACTGGAACACAGGACCTTATAATCACTGTTGAGCTTTGAAGGTTGTCATTTTTTTGGTGAGAGCTCCTTAGAAACCTCTATGTTCTCTTCACTACCAGACAGCTCTGATTTTCCTTTCTTTTTCTTCTTCTTTTTCTTTGACTTCAGACTCAAGAAATCTTTAAACTTTCCTCTTACTTTTTCTTTAACACTTTCAGACAGCTTGTCTGGCTTGCGATGAGACTTCTGGATTAAGTTCTCCTTGCTTTTGTCTTTTAGGGACGGTGGGTGGGAATTTGAACCTGTTTGTGGTGCGTCTTCTCTCTGAGCTTTGCTGACTGGCCTTTTTGTGAGCTAAAGAGCCTCTTGTCTGCATATGCCTCGTGACAGGACTCTGATCCTGCTCCGACCTGTCAACGCCATGGATACTTCATATGGCAACGCAGCAACTTGGCCTTGCGAAAAAAAAATCTGGAGCAATCCAAAATCTTGCCCTTAAACTTGTTGGGTTCCAGTTCCAAGGTAACAGCTTTGGTAGCTGGATCATCAAGTTTCTTTAAAGTATTTGCTAAAGGTTCTCTACTGTATTTAGCAGAACTGTCAGACCGTCGATTCAGCTTCATAGGAGCTGCTACTGCGGGGACAGCCGGGACCTCGTCTTCTTGTACATGAGGGTCTTTCTCTTCTGGTTTGGTCTCGTCTGGTTTGACCTCTGGAACACCATTCACAACATTGGATTCAACAGGCTTTTCTACTACTAATGGCGGCTCCTTTACTTCGGGAGTTTCAGGCTCTGCCAGGGCACACTCCTCTGGCTCCACTTCTTGTTCCTCTGGTGAAGTACTACACTCCGGTGATGATTCCGTCTCAACAACAGACGTGGCATTATGGTCCTCTGGATTCTCAATCAAAGAGGGCTTGCTATCCTTTTCCTCTGTTCTCTCAAATTGTTTCATGATGGCCTCCCAACCTGCCATGCTCTCTCGTTGAGCCTGTTGTTGAGCTGCAAGGCTCCTTTGGTGAGCTGCAAGGCTCTCTTGGTGAGCCTGTCGTTAAGCTGCAATGCTCTGTTGGTGAGCTGCAAGGCTCTCTTGGTGAGCCCGTTGTTGAGCTGCAAGGCTCTCTTGGTGAGCCCGTTGTTGAGCTGCAAGGCTCCCTTAGTGAGCCCGTTGTTGAGCTGCGTGAGTTTGTTGTTGAGCTGCAAGGCTCCGCTGCAAATCTGCATTCATCTGCTGTTGATTTGCATTTGCTATAACCAGCTGTTTTAGCATCTCCTCCATTTTGGGTTTACTTTAACTGCCCGCAGCACTCCACCATGTGTGAAGGATTAACTCGGTAACGGGTGTTTGTGACCCCCTGGATGGGTTCACTACACGCTGAACTGCACAAAAAGGCAGTTGAGGATGATTGAAAACAAATGATATGGTTTATTTTTCCATATTGCTGGATACACGTGCAAGCATCAAAACAGCATAACCAAAACAAAACATAAAATAAACCCTTGCCACTTGGGGCGTCTACCTTCCCAACACAGGAACCTACCTATGGAGTCTGGCACAGCCTACTGCTGGGCAGACACTGCTGGTCCTACAGCAGAAAACAAAAAGTCTCTTTGATATTTCTCACACAGAAATATCCATCAGCACCTCACCTCTTCAGTAGGGTTTGTGACTGCTCCTTCACTCACACAACCTCAGGATGCAGCAATCAGTCGTTATCCTTAGGCTATCTTTATAGGGGCTTTAATTGCTTCATTTTGAACAGCTGAAGGCTTCTAACACCCCAAACATCTCTGGCCATCTCTGCAGCCAACGCCTAATAGTAATTGGTGTATTGTCTAAACAAGGCAGAAATATATCTCCCATCTGTGACAACACACACAGATTTACCTGACTTCCTGTCACAATATATATATATATATATATATTTCTTCTAACAAATTCTCTATATCAACAGATGCTATAATCATACTTTTCCCTCTGACCCATGTCAACTGTAACGTTTGGGGGATCAGCTTGATCGCAGGACACAGGCTTTTAAATCAAAACTGAGGTTTATTGAACACAAATGGCTTCACAGCAGCAAAAGCAAAACAAATAATCAGTCTCACCGACTCTTAGGGCTCAGCACTGCCATTGCAATTCACAGTCCTTGCAGGTAAAGTTCCCCAGTTGCAGGCTTTCAGGCAGGACACAAGTCCTTTTAAAGTTCTTCCCAGCTTCTCAGAGCTTTGCAGCATTCACCCGTCTAGCATCGCCATACACAGGCTCTGCTACACACTTCCACTCTCTCACCTGCAACTTCCTGTCCTCACTTAAACCATCTCCTGGACAGGTGCATTAAC
Organism: Rana kukunoris; assembly: GCA_029574335.1. Lineage (NCBI taxonomy): Eukaryota > Metazoa > Chordata > Amphibia > Anura > Ranidae > Rana > Rana kukunoris. The sequence continues at coordinate 78,262,118 of CM056054.1, read as the reverse complement.
CCTTTTTGTCCTCTTAAAAGGACCATAGCCCAAATAGAGGGGAAACATAGCGTCCCTCCAGGACGCAGCCACGGCGACCTGTACATATCCCCCCCCTGTGCCCCAACGCCGAGGAGGTGGGGGCAACAGTGGAGCCCAAACAATGGACTCGGGAGAGGGCATCTGCATTTTGATGCAGTCTCCCGGGCCTATGCTCCACTATAAATTTAAATTCTTGGAGCGCCAGGAACCACCGGGTAATCCTGGCATTAGTCCCTTTACCTTGCCTAAGCCATGTTAAAGGGGCATGATCAGAAATGAGCCTAAATTTTCTGCCCAAAAGGTAATATCTGAGGGACTCCAGGGCCCACTTAATGGCCAGGCACTCTCTCTCAATAACAGCGTAGTTTTTCTCTGCTGGTGTCAACTTCCTACTGAGGAAGACTACTGGGTGCTCCTCACCATTAACAACCTGTGACAACACCGCTCCTAATCCTACATCGGAAGCGTCAGTTTGGACAACAAACTCTCTTGAAAATTTGGGCGCTATCAAGACAGGGTGTTGGCACAGTGCTGACTTGAGCTCCAAAAAAGCCTTTTCAGCATCCGCATTCCACTCGACCATGACCGATTTCCGACCCTTGGTCAGATCGGTCAGTGGAGCCGCTAATGTGGCAAAGTTGGGTACAAACCTTCTGTAGTATCCCACCATGCCCAGGAATGCACGTACCTGCTTTTTCGTGAGGGGGCGGGGCCAACTATTTATAGCCTCTACCTTGTTGACCTGAGGTTTCACCACCCCTCTACCCACGATATAGCCCAGGTATTTCACCTCCTCCATTCCCAAATGACATTTTTCAGGGTTTATTGTGAACCCTTCCTTCCAAAGAGAGTCCAGTACTGCCTGGACTTTGGGCAAGTGCGAGTCCCAGTCTCTGCTAAAAACGACTATGTCATCCAAGTACACTGAGGCATACTCCCGATGAGGTCGTAAAATCCTATCCATTGCTCGCTGGAATGTGGCTGGAGCAGTTTGCAGTCCAAAAGGCATTCGTTTGTACTGAAAACTCCCCTCTGGAGTAGAAAAAGCAGTTTTCTCTCTAGCCGCCTTAGTCAATGGGATTTGCCAATACCCCTTGGTAAGGTCTAATGTTGTGATGTACCTGGCTGGACCTAGTCGCTCAATAAGTTCATCCACCCGGGGCATGGGGTAGGCATCAAACCGTGAAACCTCATTAAGTTTCCGAAAATCATTGCAGAATCGCAGAGTCCCGTTGGGCTTTGGTACCAACACGATGGGGCTCGACCACTCACTCTGCGATTCCTCGATGATATCCAGGTCTAACATTTTTTTCACTTCCTCTGAAACGGCCTTTCTTTGCGCCTCTGGGATGCGGTAGGGCCGGACAAAAACTTTGACTCCAGGTTCTGTGATAATATCATGCTCTATCACACTAGTAAGCCCTGGCAAGTCTGAAAATTTTTCTTTATTTCTTTGCAAGAACTCCTTTGCTTGCTGATTTTGTATTTTAGACAGGGTATTTGCTACTTGGACACGCTCTACCCCAACCTGAGGCTCAAGCCTTGCACTAGCCAGGGAGGTCACTGTTTCCCTATCCGTCCAGGGTTTTAACAAGTTAACATGATATATCTGATACGGTTTCCTCTTGCCTGGCTGGTGCACTCTATAATTTACCTCTCCTACTTTTTCCACAACTTCAAAGGGACCTTGCCATCTGGCCAAGAATTTACTTTCCACAGTGGGGATGAGCACAGCTACTCGATCTCCCACTTGGAAGTGCCTTATTTTTGCAGCCCTGTTATAGACCCGTCGTTGAGCCTCCTGGGCCTTTTGTAAATGTTCTTTGACTAGTGGCATCACGGTTTGGATCCTTTCCTGCATTTGGGAGACATATTCCAGGACACTCTTATGCTGAACAGGTTCACTTTCCCATTCCTCTTTAATAAAATCAAGTAGTCCGCGAGGTCTCCGCCCATAAACCAACTCAAAAGGCGAAAACCCTGTGGAGGCCTGGGGCACTTCCCGGATGGCAAATAGGAGAGCTGGCAACAGGCAGTCCCAATCTTTCCCATCCCTTTGCACCACTTTCTTGAGCATAGACTTAAGGGTTTTATTAAAGCGTTCCACCAACCCGTCCGTTTGGGGATGGTAGACCGAGGTGCGCAGCTGTTTAATGCGGAACAGCTTACACACATCGGCCATAACCCTCGACATAAACGGGGTACCCTGGTCTGTGAGTATTTCCTTGGGGAAACCCGTCCGTGTAAACAATTGGAATAATTCTCGAGCAATGGCCTTTGAGGAGGTATTCCGCAGGGGTAGCGCCTCAGGATATCGGGTGGCATAGTCAAGAATCACCAAAATGTAGGAGTGACCTCGAGCTGACTTTACCAAGGGACCCACTATATCCATGGCTATCCTCTCGAATGGGACCTCAATTATGGGCAGAGGGACCAAAGGGCTCCGAAAGTGAGTCACCGGAGCGGTCAACTGGCAGGTCGGACAAGAGGTACAGTATCTCTTTACCTCTGCTTTCAGACCTGGCCAGTAAAACCGGTCGGTGATCCGTGCCTCCGTCTTCTCAACTCCCAGGTGCCCCCCTAACACATCATCATGGGCCAGTTCCAGAACCTTTCGTCTATATTGTTGGGGTACCAACAATTGTTCTACCACGTTTTCTCTCTCTTTGGTAACCCGATACAGCAATTCATTATATATTGCAAAGTGTGGCCACCTTTCATTCGCACCTGGCTCTTGGGGAACCCCATTTACTACTACAACTTGTTCCCGTGCACGGGCCAAAGTGGGGTCCTGCATCTGAGCAGTACCAAACTCCCCCTGGGGAACACCCAAATCCGGCAGGGCAGGAGTAGAGGCTACTTCCTCATCCTCTTCCCCCAGCATTACCTGAAGTGGGGAAGGCTCCTCCCCCTGAGGGTTTTGGTAGGTCTGTGTACCACATGTCTTGACATTCTCATCAGTATCAATGCTACTTTTATCACCATTAACCACATCATGAGCATTTTCCTCATCTGGATCCACATTAAACACATTTGGCAGTTCAGGGTTATTCCTCTCAGCAGCAGGAACAGGGGGGCTAGTTTCTCCCCAGTCTCTGAACTGTTCTCCTTGTTCCCACAGTTTGGTAAACAATGGACAGTCTCGTCCTATTATAACATCATGTACCAAGTTCTTTACCACCCCCACCTCTTGAGTACAAGTGCCACATGCTGAGGAGATAGACACCGTGATGATGGGGTACTCTCTAGTGTCCCCGTGTATGCACACCACCCGTAAAGTTTTGCTGACCGTACCGACCTTCCCAATTATTCTAGGATGAACAAGGGTTACCATGCTTCCAGAGTCCAACAAAGCCCAGGCAGGGAGGTTGTTCACTTGGACTTCATACTCAAACTTATCGTCATCCATGTCGAGATGTGTGGTGCATACTTTATGGGCACAGAAAGACCCCCTCCGAAGAACCCCGCATTCCATGGGCTCCTCTTGCAGTGGGCAGTGTGCCCGGGTATGACCCCAGGAATGACATCGCCAACATTGTACATCCACTCCTCTCCGAACAGGAACAGAACGCTGGGGAGGTACCGGGAGTGACTCTTGGCCTTCCGGGGTGTTTGTTCCCAGGCCCCTTGGAACATCCTTTCGAAGGGCAGCAGTTGGTCGAACAGGTCGTGGCAAACTGGGCCCTATGCGCTTGGTAGGTCCGAGCAGGTCCTCCACCACTGTAAATCGTTCCACCATCTCAACAAGGAGGTTTGCGGTTTTGGGATCTCCATGGCTGACCCACCGTTGAAGGTCATCTGGCAGGGACCTCAGGTATCGGTCCAGCACGACCCGCTCCACGATTTGGGGGCCAGACAACACCTCAGGCTGCAGCCATTTTTTCACTAGTTGCACCAGGTCGTGCATTTGAGATCGGGGTGGCCGATCTGGACGATATTTCCATTGGTGTACTCGTTGGGCCCGAACAGCCGTAGTCACCCCCAGACGAGCCAGAATTTCGGCTTTTAGCTTTTGATAGTCTTTAGCATCATCCGGTGGCAGGTCAAAGTAGGCTTTTTGAGGATCTCCAGTGAGAAAAGGAGCAATGAGGCCGGCCCACTGGTCCTGAAGCCACCCTTCTCTCTCTGCCGTCCTCTCAAAGGTAGCAAGAAATGCTTCTACATCATCGTTTGGGGATAATTTCTGCAGAAAATGGCTTGCCCTCACAGTCACCTGGTTGCCAGGGGCAACAGCCGCTTGTCCCTGAACCTTAGACAGCTGCTGCACTGCTTCCTTTAAAGCAGTCACCTGAGTCTGCATAACCTCTTGCTGGGTTGTTTGCTGGGCTACCAACTGAGCCACCAACAGGCGGGTATTTTCTTGCTGCAGCGTCAGCGCCTCCTCATGGCGGGTCTGCGCTTGTATGTTAGCCAGGGTCAGCTGTTTAATTAGCTCCTCCATAGCTTCGGCTTTCAATGTTTGTGCAGCTTTAACCCAGGACATAAATCCAATGCACTGTCTCTTTAAATGTCAGTTCAATATAAAGTCCAAAAAAAAAAAAAAAAAAAAATTTCTTTCTTCTTATGCCTGTTATTATGTCCTGCCCGCATTCGAGCACCAGTGTAACGTTTGGGGGATCAGCTTGATCGCAGGACACAGGCTTTTAAATCAAAACTGAGGTTTATTGAACACAAATGGCTTCACAGCAGCAAAAGCAAAACAAATAATCAGTCTCACCGACTCTTAGGGCTCAGCACTGCCATTGCAATTCACAGTCCTTGCAGGTAAAGTTCCCCAGTTGCAGGCTTTCAGGCAGGACACAAGTCCTTTTAAAGTTCTTCCCAGCTTCTCAGAGCTTTGCAGCATTCACCCGTCTAGCATCGCCATACACAGGCTCTGCTACACACTTCCACTCTCTCACCTGCAACTTCCTGTCCTCACTTAAACCATCTCCTGGACAGGTGCATTAACCCTTTTTGTCCTCTTAAAAGGACCATAGCCCAAATAGAGGGGAAACATAGCGTCCCTCCAGGACGCAGCCACGGCGACCTGTACACAACATATATTCTTACTTTTAATATCATGTGTATTTATAATGCAACCTGCATACAGAGGTTTTCTTGAAATGTCTGGGACATGGCATATGCATCACTTATGATCAGATATCTACTGTATATATGCAGATATATGAGTCAAATTTTATACGTGACTTGATTTGTGAAAATTGGATTTTTGACTGTCTTTTAATGAAGACAGGATACCAGTCCAGCTGTAACAACAAATTCTTCTTAGGGACTCTTCTTGGTCAACATCATCCATTGTTTTTAGGACAGCTAGAGTCAACATTAGTATTTACTAAAATCTATTCACAGTGGGTTTCTCTGCCATAGCTTTCTTGAACAAAAATTAGAAGATGGTCAGTTTTAGATATGTGCATTCCCGTTCGTACGAATGTTATTTTTGTACGAAAATGTTAATTTTCGTACCTGCGGGATAATGTGTACATACGAAATAATTAAAGCTCCAAAATACGAAAACGACGGGATTACGAATGAGCCGCATAACGAACGACCGCAAATACGATGAACGATCCAACGGAAATACGACAAAACGAAAACGGCAAAAGAATGAAAATGAAATCTGTAACAAAAGATTTGCATGCTGTATTTTGTTTGAATGCCTTTTCTGTTTGTATTTTGTATTCAAAATACAGAATGCAAATCTTCTGTTTATAGTATAAACAGAAGATTGGCATTCTGTATTGTCTTTGAATACAGAATGCAAATCTTCTGTTTATAGTATAAACAAAAGATTGGCATTCTGTATTGTCTTTGAATACAGAATGCAAATCTTTTGTTTATAGTATAAACAAAAGATTGGCATCCCGTATTGTCTTTGAATACAGAATGCCAATCTTCTGTTTATAGTATAAACAAAAGATTTGCAGAATGCAGTGAGTGTAGTTAGTGAAGCAGCTTTTTTTTGTGCTGAGTAAAGCCAAATAAACTTTTCAGTGGATTTTCATTTGAAGGGAGATCATTTGGCCAGACTTTTGAACCCAAAAATGGTTTTCTGATGGAGTTTAAAAACAAACAAATTTTCTGAGAGCGATCGGAAAATGATCGTTTTTATGTTTGTTGTTAAAAAAGTCTGACTAAGTGTATGGGGCTTAACAATAATTACTATGAATGAGCCGCGTGTTGAAAGTGCCGCGAATCCAGCAATATATTTACGAAAGTACAAAATGATGAAAATTCACGAAAATTATTGGCTAATCCCGCATGTACGAAAATAAAACGGTAACGAAAATACGAAACGATCGGAATACGAAAAAACTGCGTCGTACGAAAAACGAACGGGAACGAACAGGAAAACTGGCATCTTACGAAAAACGTACGGAAACGAACCTACCGAACGATACGAAACGGAACAAAAAAAAAGAAAAAATGTTCTGTGCACATGTCTAGTCAGTTTAGCTATCTGTAGAAATATTCCTATGGCTGGATTGTCTCCTCAAACATCTCAAGGCTTGTAAACGATGGCTAATGTGTTGGAGGCTTTGCACATCCTGTGAAATCATCTGTTTTGCTCTGAAATGTTCACTTCAATTTTGAGGCCTACTGGACTTTCATATTTCTGACAGTAAATATTAAATTATTATTATTATTTTTTTCTCATCACCTACGACAGGGATCCTCAAACTACGGCCCTCCAGCTGTTGTGGAACTAAACATCCCATTAAGGCATTGCAAAACTCTGACATTCACAGACATGACTAAGCATGATGGGAATTGTAGTTCCTGAACAGCTGGAGGGCCGTAGTTTGAGGACCCCTGACCTATGACAAAAGCCTTTCAACCTGGCGATCGTGCCACAGGATTTAAAGACTTAAATCTGGGAATGGACATACCACCTGTACAGAGAAGTCTGGGCCTGCGGTGGGACTTTTTAAAGGATACCTTCGGCTTTCAAGTCAGCTCTGCAGACAAGCCATTTACCAAACGTGGTGTTCTGTCAGTGGTGAACAGTCTATACGATCCATTGGGATTCGTAGCTCCTATCACCTTACAAGGTAAGGCCTTACTTAGACAGCTCTCAGAGACTATAAAAGATTGGGATGCTCCACTACCAATAGACCAGCTTTCAAAGTGGGAGTCCTGGAAACAATCTCTACATGCCTTAGATGGAATCAGTATACCACGTTCTATACTTCTGCCTCCCTTGCTACAAGTCAAAGGAAAAGCTTCACATCTTCTCAGATGCATCTAACGAGGCCAAGGCAGCTGTCGCTTACACATAGGGTTTCTGTTTGGGAAAGCTAAGTTATCACCTAAGCCTGAACACACGATTCACAGGCTTGAACTTTGTGGAACTGTGCTGCAGTAAGTGACCGCGATATTGTGTCAATCTCGCTCCCTTTCTCAGCGAGATTGACCACCTACGAGCCCCATCGCGGGAGCCAGCGCTGAGACGGCTTGCCGCGATGGGGACAATGAAGTCATAGAAGTGACGGGGATCCAACGTGGATTCCCGCCAAATCTACACGCAGCGTTTGGTATGAATCATGAGGGGGAACTCCACACCAAAATTTTAAATACAAATCCGGCATTTGTTCCCCCCCGGGGGCATACCAGGCCCTTAGGTCTGCTATGGATTGTAAGGAGAACCCCTGTACGCCGAAAAAAAACGATGTGGGGGTTCTCCCACAATCCATACCAGACCCGTATCCAAAGCACGCCACCCGCCCGGTCAGGAAAGCAGTGGGGATGAGTGAGCACCCCCCGCTCCTGAGCCGTACCAGCCCGCTTGCCCTCAACATGGGGGGGGTTGGGTACTATGGGGCAGGGGAGCACCCTGCGGCCCCCCCACCCCAAAGTACCCTGTCCCCATGTTGATAAGCACAGGGCCTCTTCCCGACAACCCTGGCCATTGTTTGTCGAGTCTGCGGGCGGGGGGCTTATCGGAATCTGGGAGCCCCCTTTAATAAGGGGGCCTGCAGATACCGGCCCCCCACCCTAGGTGAATGAGTATGGGGTACCCATTCACCTGGAGTCAAAGTGTTAATAAAAAAAAACAACACAGGGTTTTAAAATATTTTATTAGTAAGCTCCGGGGCCCCCCTCTCTTCTTTAGCTCTTTTACGAGTGGGGGCTTGCTTCTTCAACATCTTCTGGGGGGGTCCCAGTCTTTACCGCCATCTGATTCCCTCCTGCCGGGTGGGGGCCGCTTTCTACTTTAGCTCTTTTACAGCGGTCCCCTCCCGGGCTTCTCCTCCGATGTCTTCGACGGGGGGTGCCCGGGCTTCTGTCGCCTTCTGCATCCTTCTCCCTTCGCCTTCTTCTCATCTTCTTCTTCGCTGTTGACGAGATGCTTCCTCCCGCTGTAATTCCGTGTGCACGGCGCCCACCACTTTATATAGGCCTCCGACGACGTCACAGTCCCATCATGCTCCAGGTACCCACGTGGGTAGGTACCGGAGCATGATGGGACTATGACGTCATTAGATGCTTATATAAATCGGTGGGAGCCGGGCACCCGGCATTACAGCGGGAAGAAGCGTTGCGTCAACATCGGAGGAAGAGAAGAAGGCAGAAGACGGCATAGAAGAGCGGGCTGGCCGCCACTAGTAATTGAGCTAACACGAAGATAGCGGCGGCCAGCCCTGAAGAAGAAGGCACCGGAGAGCGAGCGGGAGAAGAACCGGGGAGCTCCAAGACAACAGCGGAGAGTAGAGAAGATGGAAGAAGACTCCCGGAGAGCGGAGAAGACCCCCAGAGAGTGGAGAAGACACCCGGAGCAGACTAATAAAATATTTTAAAACCCTGTGTTGTTTTTTTTTTATTAACACTTTGCCTCCAGGTGAATGGGTAGGGGTAAGATGTACCCTATACTCATTCACCTAGGGTGGGGGGCCGGTATCTGGGGGCCCCCTTATTAAAGGGGGCACCCAGATTCCAATAAGCCTTCCGACCACAGATCTCGACAACCAACGGCCAACATGGGGACAGGGTACTTTGGGGTGGGGGGCCGCAGGGTGCACCCCTGCCCCAAAGTACCCAACCCCCCTATGTTGAGGGAATGCGGCCTGGTACGGCTCAGTAGGGGGGGGGGGCGCTCGCTCATCCCCACTACTTTCCTGACCGGCCGGGCAGCATGCTTTAAATACGGATTTTTATTTAAAATTTTGGCGTGGAGTTCCCCCTCATGATTTATACCAAACGCCGCATGTAGAATTGGCGGGAATCCAAGTCGGATCCCCCTCGCTTCTATGACGCGTTTGCTGGAATGTGCTTTTTCTATTCCAGCGAGTGCAAGATGTCGGCACCCTGTCACCGAGAATCAGCGCGATGCTGTCGTGCTGGAAACACATGGTGACAGGTACTGTAGCTGTATAAATAGCACATTTCATACTGCATGAGCTAGACATTCAGATAGATGACATCAAATTCTACACAGACAGCAAAGTTGTTCTGGGCTACATATACAACCAGACTAAACGTTTCTACATCTATGTCAGCAACCGTGTAGAGAGAATCAGGAAATCATCTAAACCTGAACATTGGCATAATGCCACCAGGCCAATGGCCAATTCTTCTTGGTTAACAGGTCCTGAATTCCTGCTGGATCATCCAGAAGAAACCACAGCTAATGTCACCAGAACTGAACAAAGACTCGTCTTGGGCTGTCAGTGGAGAAGGCTTGTACGCACCATTGCAAGGCTAGTTAATATTGCAGATTGCTTTCACACAAAGCCCACAGAAGCTCACTGTCAAGGCTGGCACGTGTGCCAAAGGCTTCTTTCTGCAAAAGATGTTGCTGAAGGTGAACTGATCATAATACGCAGTGTACAACAGAGTGCCTTTGGCTTAGAAATTAAATGTACTCGTGACAAGAGGGACATTGCAAAAAACAGTCCAATTGCCAACCTGAATCCATTCGTTGACAATGATGTTATGTTAAGTGTTGGTGGACGTTTAAACAAGGCTAAGTTTAGTGAGCAAGAGCCGAATCCTCTTGTTATACCTGCTCTCCATCACATCACCACTTTGCTATTATGGTACTACCATGAAGGGTTTAAGCACCAATGTAGACACTTCACAGAGGGTGTCATAAGAGCTGCAGGCCTTTGGATTATAGGAGCAAAAAGCCAGATTACAGCTACACTGCACAGCTGTGTTCAGTGCCGCAAACTGAGAGGGAAACATCAGCAACAACAAATGTCAGATTTGCCAGCTGACAGGTTAAGTACTGACCCACCTTTCACTCATGTTGAGTGTGCACATTGAAGTAATAGAATCTATGGATGCCTTAAGTTTCATTAACGCTCTAAGACGATTCCTAGCCATCAAGTGACCAGTCAAGACACTAAGATCTGACTGTGGAGCTAATTTCGTTGGAGCCTGCCGCGAGTTACAGCTCAACTCTAGACCAATCCAAGATCTTTTAGCTGAAAAAGGCTGTACATGGTTTTTCAATCCTCCTCATTCTTCCCACATGGGTGGCTCATGAGAGAGAATAATAGGCATCACAAGTAAAATATTGGACTCTATGCTTTTGGACTTGAATTTCACAAGACTTACCAACAAGGTTTTAACCACCATCCTGGCAGAAGCATCTGCCACAATCAATTCAAGACCACTTGTTCCAGTGTCCAAAGATCCAGAGTCCTCAACTATCCTTACCGCAGCTACTCTTCTTACCCAGAAGCTTGGGTCTGTTCCTGTTCCACCTGGAAATTTTAAAACAGGAAATCTGTGCTATGACCAGAGGAAGCGAGTACAACACCTTGCCAACTGCTTCTGGAATCGTTGGAAGATGGAGTATCTTTCTACTCTGCAAGGACGCAGGAAATGGCAATGCCTGAACCCTAACATACAAGTTGGAGATCTTGTTATGCTTGAGGACCAGCGAGCTGAAAGAATTGATTGGCCAATGGGACTTATTGCAAAGAGCATTCCTAGTGATGAAGGTAAGGTACGCAAGGTGTAGGTGAAGGTTTCAAGACAAGGGACTGTAAAGACTTTCATCAGACCTATCACAGAACTTATTCTGCTCTTGCCCTTTGCAGAATGAACTTGTTTGCTTACACTGCTGGATCCTACTTGTGACTGCAAGAAGAAAGTGTCTTGAACTTTAAGTGACACTTCTTGATGCCTTATTGCAGTTGTTATTGTTGCATATATATATATATGCATGTTCTTTTATGTCTTTCAGGTCTTCAAGGCATCAAGGCAAATTACATTGTGTGTTATTTGCAGTTGCATCACTACCGTTCTGATGTATATAGTGACATTTACAATGCCAGATGGGGAGTGTGCCGCCCAATAGGCATATAATTTGTTATATATACATATTGGGCCGGATTCACGTAGCACTTTCGCCGACGTATATACAGATACGCTGCGTAAGTACAAATGTGTGCCGTTGTATCTATGCGCCGGACCAACAAACTAAGTTACGTTAAAAAATAGGCTTCTTCCAACCAACATAACTTTCCTATGCCGGCGTATCGTGGGTGCATATTTACGCTGGATGCATATAGAAGTTTTGATTCAGGGATGCAAATGAGGGAGATACGCCGATTCACGAACGTAGATGCGCCCGGCGCATGTTTTAAGCGATTTGCGTAAGGGTTACGCCTGGCGTAAAGTTATTCCTCATATAGGATGCAAAGGTATGGACCAGGCTACAGCCGTCATATTTTACATTGTTTACGTAGTACTATGTGAATAGGGCTGGGCGTAGGTTACGTTCACGTCATAGGCAGTGATTCAACGTATCTTAGCTAGTTATTTTGACGTGGTTGTACGCATGCGCATGGGGATACGTTAAAGTTACGACACATGCGCTGTTCGTTTTAAGTACTTGGATGACGCTCAGCCTATCATTTGCATGAGGTCACACTTCATTACCATGCATCACGCCCACCTCCAGCCCACTTCCACCTACTTTGACTTACGTCTGCTTACGCCGACGAATATACGCTGCGCCGGCGCAACGTTGGGTGCATTTTCTTTGTGAATTTCATACTTGCCTCTCAACGTTGCGCCGGCGTAGTGTAAAGAAGATACGCTACGGCGGTATAAAGGTGCGCCGATGGCTGTGAATCCGGCCACTGTTTCTCCAACCATTTCCTATGTATGTTATGTTTAGTTTACATGCTGCCATCTAGTGACCTTTTGTGGTAATGCACCCATTTGTAATTTCTTTGTCCGATGTAATACACACTTCCTTTCTGTGTAATGCTCCACCCCTTCTTCCTGACTTTCTTCTTTCTCTGTCATGAGCACATGTATTCTGCATAAGTAAGCTTCAGGCAGTATCATCTTTTGACCACACAATACTACAACGAGTTCATCGGCTGTAACCTGCCATCTGATGTATTCTGATGTTTTGGATTAAAGCAACTTCTGTGAATAGAATCAGTATTGGTGAGTTCAAGCTATCTGATAGGGATTGTCGTCGTTGATTATATCTGCTTATAGAGGCCAGGCATAGAGGTCTCACAAGGGATAAGTCGCTTCACAGCAATCGGAGACAGAATACTATTTATCTCCTATCTCCTGCAAAAGGCAACAAAGAAGCTAATCATTTAAATAGCTTTTTATTTGGTTTTATACATATTAAAATATAAACATTGGAGAACATCTGTATCTCAAACAAAGAACTGTTGTACATGAAAGATTATAGTAGTAAAGAGCAACTGTAGAAACATTTTTATTCGAGCATCTGATGTCATCTGTTTACACACACTACAAAACATGTTTACCCAAACTCAATGTGTTCAAATTGCCATGTACATGCTCATTGAATGGTAAGGAACAAGAAGGAAAAGAAGATTTAAGGATGCAAACAAACTCTTATACGTGTGGCTCTGCCTTAAAGGAGTTGTAAAGGCAGAATTTTTTTTTATCTTAATGCTTTCTATGCAATAAAATAAAAACCCTTCTGTGTGTAGCAGCCTCCCCACCACGCCTAAATACTTACCTGAGCCCCATCTCTCTCCAGCGAACTCCACAAATGTCTAAGCTATCCAGGACACTCCTCCTGATTGGCTCCCACAGCTGTCAATTAAAGTCAGTCAATCAGGGGATAGAGGGGGTGGGGCCAGGTCGGGGCTCCGTGTCTTAATGGACACACGGAGCTGTGACTCAGCTCCAGTGCCCCCATAGAATGCTGCTGGCTGTGGGGGCACTCGATAGGAGGGAAGGGCCACGAGCAGCAAAGAGGGAACCGAGAAGAGGACGATGTGGACTGCTCTGTGCAAAACCAACTGCACAGAGGAGGTAAGTATAACGTTATTATTATTATTATTTTTAAATGAGACTTTACAAACACTTTAACTAAGTAATGTAGCGGATTATGTATTAAGTTTGAAGTTCTAAAAGTGGCATCGGTATTTGGGAACAAAAAGATCCTGTTTTTTTGAGGGGAAAGCTGTTTAACCAGATTAACCAGTGTTTATTGAAATGGCTGTATTTGCCTTCTTTGTGTACCAGAATTTTCTCATATTCATAAGAGTCATCAATTAGTCTTATCACTTTTTATATATATTGGGTCACCGGCGCTCATTAATGTGTGAATATTTTTAGTGTTTATAATCAAATGATCTGCTGCAATAAATGAACACCTCAGTGGTTTATAAATTGTAAAGAAGAAAATATATGTCTATATATATATATATATATATATATATATATATATATATATATATATATAGACATATATAATATTGCGCTGATCTAATACGTTTGTGTAAAAATAAATTTGTGTAAAAATAAATACACCAGGCAATTTAATCCGACGCGTTGGCTTCCGGTTGTCTTGTCAGCATGGCTTTACAGGGTGATGATAACTGGTCTCCCCCATCAGAGTCCGACATGAAAATTTTGAGAGCTCGCCAAGAGTGTCAAGACAAGGTTAGCCGGTTGATGGGAGATTATCTGTTAAAGGGATTGGAGACAGCTGTGATATATGTGGAACGATATTGTTACAGGACCGACAGAAGAAATTACTCTGTATCTCTTGTCAAGAACTTGATTCTGACACTGAAAAAGACAACCCAGCCTTGAATCCTCAGGCTGCTCTTTCTCAAGTGCGAGAGCATCAGCTGTCTCTACAGGACGACCCTGCTTCTGATGTCCCTGCCTGTGTTCTTCCCAGATTAAACCCTGATCCTGTCCATGCAAAGTCCACTGTCCCTGATGCTATCTTTTCTGCTGAAGCTGCGCTTTTGGAGAAAATTAGCTGGGCCTCACATCAATTGAAAGAAACTAGTTCTGTGGAATATAGCTCTCAGTTATGTGCCCTTATTGGTTCTTGTGCCCAAAGCCTGCGATTTCTTCAAGATCTTCGCCACTGAAGCCTGAAGAAGCACAGTTATTTAACAAAATTAGTTCAGCTTGTCATTATTGCAGTTTTATTTTTGAATATATTTTTCTTGAATGATATCACAATAAATTATTCATCTCCAAAAAAAGAAATAAAAAAATAAATACACCAACAGCTCAAATAAATATACCTGGAATATCCCTTGCATATATATATATATATATATATATATATATATATATATATATATATATATATATATATATATATATATATATATATATATAGTGGGATCGAAAGTTTGAGCACCCGAGGTAAAATTTTATATTAATGTGCATAATGAAGCCAAGGAAAGATGGAAAAATCTCCAAAAGGCATCAAATTACAGATTAGACATTCTTATAATATGTCAAAAAAAGTTAGATTTTATTTCCATAATTTACACCTTCAAAATTACAGAAAACAAAAAAATGGCGTCTACAAAAGTTTGGGCACCCTGCAGAGTTAATATCTTGTACTGCCCTCTTTGGCAAGTATCACAGCTTGTAAATGCTTTTTGTAGCCAGCCAAGAGTCTTTCAAATCTTGTTTGAGGTATCTTTGCCCATTCTTCCTTACAAAAGTCTTCCATTTCTTTGAGAATTCTGGGCTGTCTATCACGTACTGCTCTTTTAAGGTCTATCCATAGATTTTCAATTATGTTGAGGTCAGGAGATTGTGAAGGCCATGGCAAAACCTTCAGTTTACGCTTCTTGATGTAACCCCCCATGGATTTTAAGGTGTGTTTAGAATCATTATCCATTTGTAGAAGCCATCCTTTCTTTAACTTCAGCTTTTTCACAGATGGCATCAAGTTACCATCCAAAATTTGCTGAAATTTTATTGAATCCATTTTTCCTTCTACTCGTGAGATGTTCCCTGTGCCACTGGCTGCAATACAACCCCAAAGCATGATTGATCCACACCCATGCTTAACAGTTGGACAGAGGTTCTTTTCATTAAATGCTGTGCCCTTTCTTCTCCAAATGTACCTTTGCTCATTCCGGCCAAAAAGTTCTATTTTGACCTCATCGGTCCACAGAACTTGTTTCCAAAATGCATCAGGCTTTGCAAAGTTCAAACGCTGATTTTTGTGGTGAGGACATAGAAGAGGTTTTCTTCTGATGACTCTTCCATGAAGACCATATTTGTACAAGTATCTCTTTATAGTGGAATAGTGTACCACAACTCCAGTGTCTGCCAGATCTTTCTGGAGGGATCGTGCAGTCAAACGTGGGTTTTGAATTGCTTTTCTCACAATCCTGCGAGCTGTTCTGTCTGATATTTTTCTTGGTCTTCCAGATCTTGCTTTAACTTTCACTGTTCCTGATGACTGCCATTTCTTAATTACAGAGAATATTGACACCTGAAAATGCTTTGCCATCTTATAGCCTTCTCCAGCTTTGTGAGCGTCAACTATTTTCAGTTT
Source organism: Rana kukunoris (assembly GCA_029574335.1). Classification (NCBI taxonomy): domain Eukaryota; kingdom Metazoa; phylum Chordata; class Amphibia; order Anura; family Ranidae; genus Rana; species Rana kukunoris. Next base: position 78,246,319 of record CM056054.1, on the reverse strand, counting down.
CAGTTTTCTAGACAACTGCTTAGAAGAACCCATGGTGCTGATTGTTGGGGCAAAGTCAGATGAGTTTGGGCATTTAAAACCTTTGCGATTGACATCACTTGGTCTTCCCAGACGATGATTGAAGACAATCCATGACACTGGCAGGTCTCAGCTTTGCAAAGGAGGCAGTGCATGCTATAAATTCTGCAGGGTGCTCAAACTTTTAGGGAAGCCATTTTTTTGTTTTCTGTAATCCTGAAAGTGTAAATGATGGAAATAAAATCTAACTTTTTTTTACATATTATAATACCGCGTACACACGATCACTTTTTGTGATGAAAAAAAAACGACGTTTTCAAAAACGTCATTTAAAATGACCGTGTCTTCAAAAAAACGACCAAAAAAAAAAAATTCGAACATGCTTGAATTTTGTGTCGTTTTTCAAAATGTCTTTTTTTGTGTCATAAAAAGTGATGGTGTGTGGGCAAAACGACGTTGAAAACAACGTTTTTAAACCCGCGCATGCTCAGAAGCAAGTTATGAGACAGGGCTTCAATGGAACAGAGTGCCATCGAACGTGGTGTACGTCACTACGCTTTGCTAGAGCATTTTGGAAAAACGATGGTGTGTATGGAACGTCGTTTTGGAAAATGAAGTTTGAAAAACGTTGTTTTGTTTCATCACATAAAACGTCGTTTTTTTTCATCACAAAAAGTGATCGTGTGTACGCGGCATTAGAATGTCTAATCTGATGCCTTTTGGAGATTTTTACATCTTTCCCTGGCTTTGTTATGCGCATTAATACAAATTTGTACTTGGGGTGCCCAAACTTTCGATCCCTACTCAAGATAATTAAATTGATACGTTAAAAAATATATATATATGTGTATATAAGTGTACACTAAGACACAAGTACCAAAAATAGATACAGTAAATAAGACAATAAATACCGGTACAAATTCAATAGAAAAAAAGTGTGTATATAAGAAAGTCCAATGCTTCTCAGAAACGGAAAACTCAAGTGGATTCCATGTGAATGTGCATTTTGGAAATAGGTGGCGGTGGCACAACGGGTGGAAGATTCACTGTTTCTAGGTGTTCATCACATGGAATCCAGTTGAGTTTTCCATTTCTGAGAAGCACTGGAGTTTCTCATATACACACTTTTCTATTGAATTTTTATTTATTGTCTTATTTACAGTATCTAATTTTGGCACTTGTGTCTTGGTGTACACTTATATACACATATATATATTTTAACATATTGATTTAATTAGCTTGATATATATATATATATATATATATATATATATATATGCGCGCAAGGGATATTTCGGGTATATTTATTTGAGCTGTTGGTGTATTTATTTTTACACAAATTAATTTTTACACAAATTTATTAGATCAGCGCAATATTATATATGTCTATATATATATATATATATATATATATATATATATATATATATATATATATGGTCGTGGCCCTCTGACTGAGAGTGATGTGGATCACATAAACACGCGACAAGACTAACAACATAAATAGACCTGAAGTGTGCCTTGGTGGTCTGGTCAGTAGGCCAAGAAAATGGGGCATACCCAAAGTAAGTAATGGGTAGTTAATTGAAGAAGGATATGCTGAGAAGTGCCCTGAAAAAGGGAAGGGCGGGAGGGTGTCGAATGCGATTGAATGCGCAGACTCACGGACATGAGATGAGCTGGGAAGAGTCGGCCAAGTGACGTGTAGTACTGCACACTGAACCGACAAAGAGCATGTGTGGGTGGGCTGCTTAAATACCCTCCGGGCTCCTCCCATAAACTCAGGCCACCATACTGCCCTTCTTATTTATGGTCGTGGCCCTCTGATTGAGAGTGATGTGGATCATATAAACACGCGACAAGACTAACAACATAAATAGACCTGAAGTGTGCCTTGGTGGTCTGGTCATTATGCCAAGAAAAGGGGGCAAAAGACTCTGATAGGGAAAAAGCTTATATTGATTTCTTGTATTTATTGAGCCAGCTTGGTAAAGGCTTGTGCCATTTCTTCTGAGTATTTGGGATGTATGTGGCGAAACAAGGAGACTTCCCATCAGCCTGGTATCTTGATTACGTGGTCTGGTACTCCCTGTTGGGAGGCAGTTGAGGCTGCTTTAATTCGGAAAGAATGTCCAGAGAACTGACTGGGGTTTGAAGCCCAAGTTGCTTAGGATTCTGACATGCTTGACAAACTGGCTGCCACTCAGGGAGCTGGTTTAGAAAGGGTAGCAACAAGCTACCATCAGATTGGCTGGGTAGATGGAGCAGTAGTCGGTCGAGCACCGTCACTGGGCGTCAGGCATTGTTAGTCTGTAACAGGTTGATGTCAACCCCCGGGGCTGGTTTGTTGCGTTTGCAGACTGAGAGTGTAGGTGTTCGAAAGCGACTCGGGTGGCGTCGGAGCAGTGTCTGTCACTAGGTCGTAGGGAACCGTAGAAGGCCTGGTAGATGGCTGCTTGGGTGACTATGCTGGGCAAAGCCCTAAATAGGGAACAAGTAAGGATTTCAGACATGTCCCTAAAGAGGGCACTCTTGAAAAGTAGGCGCTTGCCACTGACTACAGGTTGGTGCTTCTGTATGCCCTGTAGGAGGGACTTGACTGCATGGGCTCGAGAATACTGACAGTTTACTGGGGTCCTGCAGGGACAGGAAATGCTGGACGCCATCTAGATATGGCGTGAAAGTATTGTGAGAAAGGGTCAGCTGCGTGTGGCAATACGATATGAAGGTTAGGACGTGTCTAACGTTGCCTATTGCTGCTCCGAGGCAAGTGGCCAAAAAATAGCGGTTAGTGTTCCAAGCAGTGCGATAGGCCTTCAGTGTGTTGCGTGCCAAGGAGTGGTTAATAAGCTGGGTAGAGTTGGGGAGATGCTACTTCAGTCCATCGTCAGCAATGATCAGGGTGGGACAGGGATGGTTATTGGGTCGGCTCCAGGCTCTTGCTGGAAAAACAAAGTAAGGTTGGAATGGGACAGAGCATCAGCTACGATTTTGCATTTGCCTGGAATATGTCTACAGAAGATATTAAACTGGTGACGGAGTGACAGCTGCACGAGCCTGCGCAGGAAGGACGTGATGGGGAGAGGCTTGATCTACCTTAATTGATGAAGTCGGCTGTAGCCTGATTGTCTGTGGTGAAGAACACTGTCTGTCCAGTTCAAGTGTGGCCCCAGACCTGGGCAGCTGCCACAATGGGGTACAGCACGAGGCGTGATGAAGACTGGGTGAAGCAGAAATTTAAGAGAATTTCTGGGGGCCAAGGTTTGGAGAACCAGTGGCGGATGAAAAATGCACGCAAAAGCCTGTGGTGGCTCGGCTGACACTGCCGGGATGAAGATTGAAATGCTGTTCTATCAGGTGGGGAAGTTGTCCCACATAGCTAAGTCTGCTACTGATGCTTGGTCTAGTTTGAGAACTTGGACTGGATCTTGCATTGGTGTGAGAAAATCAAGACAATACACAGGTGCTCAACAGGACGATATACGTGCACTCACTGACCAACGTGCACTCGCAGACCAACGTGCACTCGCTGACCAACGTGCACTCGCTGACCAACGTGCACTCACAGACCAACGTGCACTCGCTGGTGCTAGATGGAAATCAGGTTTCCATCTAGCACCAGCGAGTGCACGGTAAAACTGCAGGGAAAAATACAAGGAAAAGATGAGTGGCCGTTCAAGGGTGTCAGTCTGGTTTGCTGAGACGATGTTGCATGGTTGCAAAGGTCTCAATGATTATGAGGTTTGTTTTGAGATGGCATTGCATGGTAGCAAGGGTCTCAGTCTGGTTTGCTGAGACGATATTGCAAGGTTGCAAAGGTCTCGATGATTATGAGGTTTGTTTTGAGATGGCATTGCGTGGTAGCAAGGGTCTCAGTCAGGTTTGCTGAGACGATATTGCACGGTTGCAAAGGTCTCGATGATTATGAAGTTGTTTTGAGATGGCCTTGTGTGGTTGCACGGGTCTCAACAAGTGAGGGGTTGCTGAGACGATGTTGCGTTTGCAATGGTCTCAAGTGAGTGTCGGGCTGCTGAGATGACTATGTATGGCTGCAAAGGTCTGAACGGTTGTCAGGTTGCTGAGATGATATTGCGTTTGCAATGGTGTCAAATGAGTGTCAATTTGCTAAGACAACTTTGTATGGCTGCAAAGGTCTGAACGGGTGTTAGGTTGCTGAGACGAGATTGTGTGGTTGCAAAGGTCTAGAAGAATGTGAGGTAGCTGAGATGATATTACATTTGCAAGGGTCTCAAATAAGCATCAAGTTGTGGAGACAATATTCCTTTTTTTTTTTTATGAGAACGAATGTGAATGAAACGCTGGTAAACATTAGTTACCATGTCTGGCAGTGTTTACAAGCTGTTACAGGCATTGGTGTTTCGAATGCCTCTGAACATCCGACTGAACCCATTTTTTTTTCCAGGAAGGTTTCTAACTCAACTGCCTAGAAATGACTATAATGATCCTGTGTAGATGTACTGATTGTCAGGTTTCATATCAGGCTAGCAGCAGACAACAGTTCAGGTGTGCTAATATGCCTATAGTTCAATAACAAGAGCACATACCATGAGCAGGTCATGAGAAGCAGGTCAGCGCTGGGACTTGTAGTTCACCGCAGGTGTGGATGTTGGTGGTGTTGCTGGTGCTAGTAGTGCACCGCTGCAATGGATGTTGCTTACAGGAGTCAGGCAAAGCGTGGTCTAGGCAAGCCGGGTCATACACGGATAAATCAGTGTTCGAAAGGTACCAAATCGGAAGCAACAAGCAGGGTCAAACAAGCCGGGTCATACACAAAGTTTACAGATAAACAGGTCAGGCTGGATTACACAAGGCAAGCAGAGTAATTCTATCACGAGCACTGATTGGGTGAAAACACAGGTGTTTTAAAGGAGAGCTGGCCAATCAGTGTTTCCCAGCCAAGGCTGTGTCAGGTGAGTGCGCTGGGTCCTAGAGGGATCCAGTACTGACAGTACCCCCCCTTCTCGAGGGGTTGCTCCTGCAGACCCCAGGCTTACTTGGATATTGAAGATGGAACTTCTTCTTAAGGCGATCAGCATGGAGATCGCGAGCTGGGATCCAGGATCGATCCTCTGGGCCAAAACCTTTCCAGTGAACTAGATATTGTAAGGAATTGCGTACTCGTCTGGAGTCAAGAATATATGCCACTTCATATTCCTGGCTATCCAACACATCTACAGGTTCTGGTTCATTTACTTGGAGACTAGAGTGAACAGGTTTCAATAAAGAAACATGGAAGACATTAGGAATGCGCATGGACGGGGGGAGTTTTAATCTATAGGACACAGGATTAACAATCTCCGAAATCTCATAGGGCCCGATGAATTTTGGGCCAAGTTTTTTGGATTGAAAACATGCAGGGACAGATTCTTGGATGATAGCCACACTTTGTCACCAACTTTATATTCAGGGGCCTTTGAGCGCCTCTTATCAGCCTTTTTCTTAAAAGCCTGCACCGAACGAGAAATAGCACGATTTACGTCAGACCAGATTTTGGAGAAATTTTCAATCGTGGTGTTGGCATCTGGAACATCAGAGGGTGGAAGATCAAAGGAGCACACGTGAGGATGCAACCCGTAAACACAGAAGAAGGGAGAGGTCCCTGTAGAAGAGCTGGCACAATTATTAAAGGCAAACTCTGCCCATGGAAGGATGTTGACCCACTCCACCTCATCATTGGCCATCAGACAACGTACCATCTTCTCAAGAGTCTGATTAGTTCTTTCTGTTTGGCCATTTGTCTCGGGATGATAGGCTGAAGAATATGATAACTTAATCCTTAGTTGAGAACAAAAGGCCTTCCAAAACTGGGCTATAAACTGAGAGCCACGGTCTGAGACAATGTTAATTGGTGCCCCATGGAGCCTGAAAACATGTTTAATGAATAAAGATGCCAGATCTCTAGCAGATGGCAGTTTCGGAAGTGGAACAAAGTGGGCCATTTTACTGAACCTGTCTACCACCACCCAGATCGTGGAACATCCCTGGGACGGAGGCAAGTCAGTCATAAAGTCCATAGATAAATGGGTCCAGGGACAAGTAGGTATTGGTAGAGGACGTAGAAGACCGGAGGGCTTAGAGGTACTGCCCTTGCTTCTGGCACAAACCTCACAAGCCTGGACAAAGGCTAACACATCCTGCCTAATCGATGGCCACCAGAGGTTGCGAGAGATAATCTCATAAGTTTGTCTAAACCCCGGATTCGCTGCAGGCTTTGACGCATGTACCTGCTGAAAACGAAGAGCCAAGGGCACAAAAAGCATACCAGAGGGAGTGGAAGGGGGGGCTTCAGCCTGTGCAGGTAACAAGGCCTCAGAGATGTCAGTCTGGGTGAAAGCCAAAAGCCTGTCCTCAGAGATAATGGATTGTGGAGGAAGCGGAGGTGGGGATTCTGATAAAAAACTGCGAGACAGGGCATCCGCCTTAACATTTTTTGGGCGTGGTAAATAAGAAATTGTGAAGTCAAATCTGGAGAAGAACAATGACCACCTGGCCTGACGAGAGTTCAGTCTTTTAGCAGAACGGATGTATTCAAGGTTTTTGTGGTCAGTCAGAACTATGAATGGATAGCGAGCTCCCTCCAGCCAATGTCTCCATTCCTCCAAAGCTAGCTTTATGGCTAACAGTTCTCTGTTGCCTATATCATAGTTGCGCTCTGCTGGGGAATATTTATGGGACAGGAAGGCACAGGGGTGGATAGCAGCAGTTACAGGGTCCTTTTGTGACAGAAGCACCCCCACCCCTACTTCGGATGCATCTAGCTCCACAATAAAAGGCAGCTCAGGAACAGGATGGCGTAGAATTGGTGCAGAGGTAAAGGCTTTCTTCAACTGAGTGAAGGCTGTCTGGGCTTCAGTAGTCCATTTAAACTTAGCCTGAGACTTCCTTGTGAGAGAGGTGATGGGATGTGCAATGGTGGCAAAATTCTTAATGAATTTCCGATAGAAATTTGCAAAGCCCAGGAAGCGCTGAACTGCTTTCAGGTCTGAAGGTGATGCCCAGTCTAGAATGGCCTGTATCTTGGCTGGATCCATGGTTAGGCCTGTGTCAGAGATTAGGTAGCCCAGAAAAGGTACTTGTTTGACATTAAATTAACATTTTTCAGGCTTAACAAAAAGGGAATGAGCCTTTAATCGGGCCAACACTGAGCGGACGTGCCTTTGATGCGTTTCAAGATTGGGAGAATATATCAAAATATCATCCAAGTATACAAGCATAAAGCGACCCAACAGATCACGGAAAATGTCATTCATAAAGTTTTGAAAGACAGCTGGTGCATTCCTGAGACCGAAAGGCATGACAAGACATTCGTAGTGGCCATCCTTGGTGTTAAAGGCTGTCTTCCACTCATCTCCTTCACAGATGCGCACTAGATTATAGGCTCCCCTTAGGTCTAGTTTGGAGAAAATCTTTGCTCCCTGGATTTGGGAGAACAACTCTGTGATGAGAGGGAGAGGGTACCGATTGGGAACGGTTATTTTATTTAGACCTCTGTAGTCAACACAAAGTCTTAGACCCCCGTCCTTCTTTGGGACAAAGAAACAACCTGCGCCTGCGGGAGAAGTAGAGGGACGGATGAAACTTTTAGCTAGGTTTTCCTGGATGTATTCTTGCAAAGCAAGGTTCTCTGGTTTGGACAATGGAAAGACTCTCCCTCGCGGAGGTGTAGTGTCAGGCAAAAGGTCAATGGGACAGTCATAACTGCGATGAGGTGGTAAGGTGTCAGCACTCCCTTTAGAAAACACATCCTGAAAGTCCTTATAACAAAGCGGAATCTGTTCCATTCCCACTTGACAAGCAGCAAGTCGAACAGGGTGCTGGATGCAACTTTCTTTACACTGATTGGACCAAGCCAGAATATTTCCTGTTCGCCAGTCAATTACAGGATTGTGCTTCTGAAGCCAAGGAAGGCCTAGGATCAAAGGAGTGGATGGAGAGTCAATGACAAGACATGAAATCTTCTCCCAGTGCAGGGCCCCCAATTGTAACTGGAAGGGATTGGTGGACTGAAGCACAAGGTCTTGTGAGAGAGGCCGGTTTTCCACAGAAATTAGGCGGACTGGGCAATCTAGCGTATGAGTTTCCAGGGACAAGGAGGTAATCAGAGTCGTATCAATAAAATTCTCAGCAGCTCCAGAATCTACCAAGGCAAGCAGTTCATGAGTCCCTGTCCCAAAGTGAATAACACTGGGTAGAAGTATACGACTGTCCCCCTGGGGAGATGAAAGCAGACCTAAGGTGACCTCCCCATAATCACCTAGGTCCTGGAGTTTCCTGGACGTGTAGGGCACGAACGGAGCATGTGACCCCTGAGGCCACAATACAGGCAAAGTCCCATATTACGCCGGCGTGTGTGTTCCTGGGCAGATAGCCGGGTGGAGCCTAACTGCATAGGTTCTTCCACTGAACTGGCACTGGAGGTAGGATGGTCAGGTGGTAAGGGAGGTATACAGTTTGCCACAGCCATATTTTTTTCTCGCCCCCTCTCTCGCTGACGGCGATCAATTCTAATGGCTAGACACATAGCTTCCTCCAGTGAGGCTGGATAGGAGAAGTTGACCAGAGCATCCTTAATTGCATCTGAAAGACCTATTCTGAACTGGCTGCGGAGAGCTGCATCATTCCAGCCAGATTCTGTGGCCCACCTGCGAAACTCTGAGCAGTACATTTCAGCGGTGGTTCCTTGTTTTAAGTTACGCAGGGTTGATTCTGCAGTAGCCATACGATCTGGATCATCGTACAGCAATCCAAGGGCTTCAAAGAAGGCATCTACAGTTAGCAGGGCTGGATGGTTTGGTTCAAGGTTAAAGGCCCAAGCCTTGGGGTCACCCTGTAGCAGAGAGATAATGATCTGAACTCTCTGAGTTTCAGAGCCAGAAGAGGATGGCCTTAATTTGAAATATAATTTGCAGCTGTTTTTAAAGTTGCAGAATCCCTTACGGTCGCCAGAAAAACGGTCAGGCAAAGGAATTTTTGGTTCAGATAATGTTTTTGTAACAGTTGTAGTAGGGGATTGCACCTTGGTGAGCTCTGTGGCCATTTGCTGAACTTGATGGGATAAACGGCAAAGTTCTTGTGCAAACATCTGAGCCTGCTCAGAATCCATGATGGGTTTTCCCTTTTTATGTATGGCTCGTGATAATGTCAGGTTTCATATCAGGCTAGCAGCAGACAACAGTTCAGGTGTGCTAATATGCCTATAGTTCAATAACAAGAGCACATACCATGAGCAGGTCTTGAGAAGCAGGTCAGCGCTGGGACTTGTAGTTCACCGCAGGTGTGGATGTTGGTGGTGTTGCTGGTGCTAGTAGTGCACCGCTGCAATGGATGTTGCTTACAGGAGTCAGGCAAAGTGTGGTCTAGGCAAGCCGGGTCATACACGGATAAATCAGTGTTCGAAAGGTACCAAATCGGAAGCAACAAGCAGGGTCAAACAAGCCGGGTCATACACAAAGTTTACAGATAAACAGGTCAGGCTGGATCACACAAGGCAAGCAGAGTAACTCTATCACGAGCACTGATTGGGTGAAAACACAGGGGTTTTAAAGGAGAGCTGGCCAATCAGCGTTTCCCAGCCAAGGCTGTGTCAGGTGAGTGCGCTGGGTCCTAGAGGGATCCAGTACTGACACTGATAAGATAACACGGAGGAGAGATTGGGGACCCTGTGTAGATGTACTGGTAAGATAAAAGAGGAGAGATTCAGGGCAGCTGAAAAAACACCCAACTGTTCCTAAACGTCCGTTTACCAACAGCAGTGTACATGAGGCCTAAGACAAATTGCCTGGCTGCAAGGATCTCAATGAATGCCAGGTTGCTGGGGCGAGACTGTGTGGTCACAAAGGTCTTTATCGACTGGGAGGTTGCAAGGGTCTCAATGAGTGTGGGGCTGCTGAGACATGATTGCATTAGCAAGGGTCTCAACAAGGGTGTCAGGCTGCTGAGACGATTTTGTGTGGTTGCAATGGTCTCAACAGGTGTCAGGTTCCTGGGCCGAGATTGCGTGGTGGCAATTTTTATTTTTTTTGCATTTTTTTTCTGTACTTTTACATTTCTTTCTTCTTTTTGCGTTTTTTTTTGCGTTTTTGTATATATATTTTTTTTGCGTTTTGTAAGGGTCATGTGTTGCAAGGGTCTTAAGGGTGTCAGGCTGCTGAGACTATATACGCGTGGTTGCAAGGATCTCAATGAGTGTGAGGGCTGCTGAAACAATATTGCGTTTGCAAGGGTCTCAACAAGGGTGTCAGGCTGCTGAGACGATTTTGCGTAGTTTCAGCGGTCTCAACAGGTGTCAGGTTGCCGGGGGGGCTGAGATTGCGTGGTGGCAAAGTTTATTTTTTGTTGTTTCTTTTGTGTGTTTTTTTCGTTTTTATATATATTTTTTATTTTATTTTGCGTGGGTGTCAGGCTGCTGGGATGATTTTGCGTGGTTGCAAGGATCTCAATGAGTGTGGGGCTGCTGAGATGATATTGCATTTGCAAAGGTCTGAACAAGGGTGTCAGGCTGCTGAGATGATTTTGCATGGTTGCAATGGTCTCAACAGGTGTCAGGTGTCAGGTGTCAGGTTTGCGTAGTTTCAGCGGTCTCAACAGGTGTCAGGTTGCCGGGGGGGATGAGATTTTATATATATTTTTTATTTTATTTTGCGTGGGTGTCAGGCTGCTGGGATGATTTTGCGTGGTTGCAAGGATCTCAATGAGTGTGGGGCTGCTGAGATGATATTGCATTTGCAAAGGTCTGAACAAGGGTGTCAGGCTGCTGAGATGATTTTGCATGGTTGCAATGGTCTCAACAGGTGTCAGGTTGCCGAGGGGCTGAGATTGTGTGGTAGCAAAGTTTTTTATTTTGTTTTTTTTTGCGTTTTTATATATATATTTTTTATTTTATTTTGCGTTTTGTAAAGGTCATGTGTTGCAAGGGTCTTAACAAGGGTGTCAGGCTGCTGAGATGATTTGCATGGTTGCAAGGTCTCAATCAATAAGAATTGGGTTACTGAGAAAGGATAGAAACACCTGGCTTGTTTGTACCTTAACCAAGCAGTATAGGGTAGAAGGACAATGCCTGTTTAAATCGTAGGTTCCATAGGGGCCACTAATGAAGGATATGGGAGACAACGAATGGTAGCAAATTGATAGGACATAAAGAATGTAATAACAAATTTTACTTGCGACAGTGGGCCATGCGAGTGAGTTTGCGGCGGACTGTGGCTGGAGTGAAACATGTAGGAAAGGTGTAGCGTGATGCCATGCATGGGGCAAAAAAACAAGGTTTGGTGTAGAAAATAGAACACGAGAAGTGCGTACAAATATTTTATAAGCTCCACTGTGGGAACCGAACATATGATGCGGGTGACACCATGAGTGGCCACGAATTTTGACATGACAAACAAGTTAACAAATCCTACCTGGGACAGTGAACATGCAACTGGGTTTGCTTGGACTGGAGTGGATGTGCAACACATCCGAAGAGTGTGGCGTGGTGTGGTGTGGCGCCATGCATGACGCACAGGCAATAACTTTGGTAAATAAATGAGAGAGAAGAACCGTGTACAAACAATTCGTAAGTTCCGCTGCGGAAACTAAAACGCACGGCATGGGAGAAACATAGAGTGGCAATGGTGGAAAGTATGCAATGTATGTGACACAAAACGGTTATAAAGAGAAATGACTGATACAAAAACGGTTGTAAAATGCATGAAACAAATCCAATACGAATCGGAAGTAAGGGGTGTTGAACAAATCTGCTGTGAATTTGTTGTAAAGTGTATGCTACTCCTTGCTGTGAGGCTGGGTTCACACTTGTTCCGACAACGCTCCTACATTGGGAGCTCATGTCGCATGACGTGTGAAAATCAATGTTTCCCTATGAGAGCTGTCTTAACTGGTCCTACACAAGTCGGTCCGACTTTGAAACTACTCCCTGTACTACTTTGGTCCTACATTGATCCTGCTTCAGCCCATTGAATATAATTGAAGTAGGACCAAAGTAGGAGCCTTGTCCTAACCATCCGACTTTTGCCATCTGACATGTGATTACAGCACCAGTAAAAGGAATTTATCTCACTCTGGGATTGTTTTGATTGGTCAAAGAACAAGTCTATCACAAAGTAGGACCAAAGTAGTATCCTGTTCATGAAAGTAGGATGGATGTAGAACCAATGTAGGATCAATGTAGGACAAATGTCGCAGAGCAAAGTAGGATGAAAGTCGTGTAGTTTAGTGTGAACCCAGCCTGAAACTGAACACCTACCAGCCACCCATCCCCCCAGGCTAATCAAGTGCAGACAAGGCAGCAGGTGAGTTCAATTACCACCTCAATCTGCCAAAGAACCCATACAAAGAATATATGCTAATCTCCAAGCATGGACACTGAATATACAAATAAATAGTTTGTTTGGCAGGAGGAAGTTACAAATGTACCAAGCCTGTAACTAAAGATTTTAGAACATGAGCAACAATAACTCAGAGGCAGATTTTTACAAAAGAAATGCAGGATAGGAAGCATAACGAATTGCAAGATTGCACATGATACAAAAGGTTTGAATACAACCTGCGACAGTAAGCGGGAACCACTGTCGAAGACCATGAACGGAGAAGCCACAATGCACTTGCGATGTCGAATGCGATTTAATGCGCAGACTCACGGAGGTGAGCTGGGAAGAGTCGGCCCAGTGACGTGTAGTACTGCACACTGAACCGATAAAGAGCATGTGTGAGTGGGCTGCTTAAATACCCTCCGGGCTCCTCCCATAAACTCAGTCCACCATACTGGCCTTCTTATATATATATATATATATATACACAAACATATATTTTTTTTCTTTACAGTCATATCACTTTGCCTATTGATGAAGCTATTATGGATTTCAATTTACGGAGGTTTAGTTGCACACATTTGCAAATGCATGTGTAAGCTGCAGGCCTCCTCAAGGCTCTCTGTATACTCTAGTCCAAACTCTAACATTGCATTTTAAGCCTCCTCAGTAGGAGCACATGACTGCTGATGGATAGATAAAGGGCAGGTGACTGTAGGTAGCCCAGCCCTCATTAAAGGGGCAGGAGCACACTAAACACCCAGCACGTGGAAGCAAATGTGCCAGTGCGCTGCCTGACCACAATGACATAAATACAACAAACAAAAGTCACTGCCCCTACCTATGACTGGTCTATACAATAAGGAGCGCTGGAAAGGGCGCATATACGTACAAAAACATGGAATATCCAGGCTCAAACTTACCGACCAATCAGCAACCAACCAAATTCACCTGTCTAACAGTGTGCGTTAAAAACAGAAGTTTAGTTGCATGCATTTGCAAATGCATGTGTAAGCTGCAGGCCCCATCAAGGCTCTCTGTATACTGCAGTCATAACTATAACATTGCATTTTAAGTCTCCTCAGTAGGAGCACATGACTGACAGGTCTTATGTAGCTGAGGATGGGGCCACCCGTCACGTGACCACATCCCCCTCTGATGCAAGGGGAAACCCAGGCTTTCCCAGTGACGTGATGGGTGACCCTGCCCTCCTCTGATGCAACAGGAAACCTGTGTTACATCAGAGGGGGGATGAGGTCACATGTCACTGGGAAAGCCAGGTTTCCCCTTGCGTCAGAAGGGGACAGAGTCACGTGACGGGTGGCCCCGTCCTCAGGCTGCCGCCATAATGCCACCGTCATTCCTGGGGGTGTCTCCAGTGGAGACAGGATGCTGTTCCTCGCTGCGCTGGACATCATCGATGAAGCCCGGAGATCATCCATCACACAATACCGACAGCGCTGGAGTGGAGATAGAGAGTGGATGCTTACATTTTCACAATGGGGATGGGGGGTTGGGGGGATGCAGTGACTGCAAGTGATATAATTAGTAAGTTTATAATATTAATTATTAATGGATTTAGATAAATATTGTTCTTTTAATTAGTGTTAAAAGAGAGCTAAAAGTAAAAGTCTATGGTAGAAATCTAAAGTCCTAATTTTAAAGGCTTATATGCACGTTATTGTCATAAAAAGTGTTTTGGGACCCGGGTCCTGCCCCAGGGGACGTGTATCAATACAAACAAAGTTTTAACAACTACAGTTTTTTCAGGAGCAGTGATTTTAATAATGTTTAAAGTAAACAATAAAAGCGAAATATTCCTTTAAATTTCATACCTGGGGGTGTCTATAATATGCCTATAAAGTAGTGCATGTTTCTCGTGCTTAGAAAAGTCCCTGCACAAAATGACATTTCTAAAGGAAAAAAGTAATTTAAAACTGATCGCGGCTATAATGCATTGTCAGGTCCTGGCAATAAAGATAAAAGTCATTGAAAAAAAAGAAAAAAGAACCAATTTTTTTTTTTTAAAGTGTAGGGGTCCCCCCAAATTTCATATCAGGCCCTTCATGTCTGGTATGGATATTAAGAGGAACCCTGCGCCATTTATCTTTAAAAAAATGGTGTGGGGTTCCCCCCAAAAATCCATACCCTTCAGACCTGGTATGGATTTTAAGGGGTACCCCACACCACAATAAAAAAATTGCGTGGGGTTCCTCCCAAAAATCCACACCAGACTCTTATCTGAGCACGCAACCTGGCAGGCCACAGGGAAAGAAGGGGGGATGAGAGAGCGCCCCCCCCCTCCTGAACCGTACTAGGCCACATGCCCTCAACATGGGAAGGATGCAAAAAAAAATGCATTTTTTTTTTTTTTAAACTGTGGTTTTTTAAAACTTTGATGGGGACAAGGGCCTCATCCCCAAAACCCTTGCCCGGTGGTTGTGGGGGGTCTGTGGGCTTATTGGAATCTGGAAGCCTCTTTAACAACTTAACGACCGCCGCATGCCTATTTACGTCCACAGAAGGGCACGTACAGGCAGATGAGCGTATATATACGTCCCTGCCTTCTAGCGGGTCAGGGGTCCGATCGGGACCCCCTCCGCTGCGTGTGGCGGTCGGCTTACCTTCGGGAGCAATCTGACTCGAGGGGGGGGGGGCGGTTCGTTTCTGTCCGCCCCCTCGTGATCGCTCCCAGCCAATCCCGTGCGCCGCCGCAATGTCACTTCCCCTGCCTGTAAAATGTGAACATAGGCAGAGGAAGTGATGCAGATCTTATCTCGGCGGTATTTTCAAACCGCTGAGATGAGAGAAGAGTCACAGTATGTCTGCACAAAGACTACACTGACACTGCGATCACCCCCCCACCCACCCATGGTACGAAATTTAAGGAATATTTCACTTTTATTGTTGCACTTTAAGCATTATTAAAATCACTGCTCCCGAAAAAACAGCAGTTTTAAAAAATAAAAAAAGCATTGATACATCTCCCCTGAGGCAGGACTGAGGTCCCCAAACACTTTTTAGGACACAATTTGCAGATTAGCCTTTAAAATTAACACTTCAGATTTCCCCCATAGACTTTAACAGGGAGTTCGGCGGCGGCTTTACTTTTACTTATCAATTTTATTGCGCTGCTGCTGCGCCCGGTTCATGTGCCTAATTAAGGGTTCATCCAGCGCACTAATTAAGGCATGAACCGGCGCAGCGCAGTGACAATGGTAAATGACCCCCATAGTGTCAGTGTACTGGGAGCTACTGGGCAAAAGGATAGGGAAAGCTGACAAAACTGAAAAGGGAAAGATTAGTATTAGAAAACTGTACTTAAATTCTGATTGCTAGCTTTTTGAGCAAGCCATTTCTGTTTTTATTATTGTGGGCTTATTGGTCTTTCAATTTCTTTTTTTTTTTTAGTTGGTTTAATGTCAGTGGTCACTTTTTTGTTTCAGGGTCAGTTTTCACTTGCTTTAGTGGTATTTAGATATTTTTGTTATGTTTTATTTTAGGTTAAACTGCTTGTTTTGCCATTTAACAGAGGAGATGCAAAAGGGGACTTTTATTTTTGGTATTAATTTTGTTTTAGGTTTTCTTTTTTTTTTTTTTTCAAAGGTTTCTTGATTTTTATTTTAGTTTATGTTGATAGGGCCTTTTTTAGGCCTTATTCACACCTATGCATTTTTAGTGCTTTTTGCATTTTGCAGATTTGCACTACAGTCCATTTAACTTGGTTTCCTATGGAACGTGTTTTGTTGTGCAAATCTGCAAAATGCAAAAAGCACTAAAAATGCATTGGTGTGATTCAGGCCTTAAAGTGGATGTAAACCTCCCCTCTGGATACTAGGCCCATATAAAGCTGATTGCCAAGAAGAGGAAAGACCTTTTAGAGCCTAGTCCCTACAGTTCCTGCATTCTATTGTCTATTGTGTTAATTAAGTCTGGCTCCTAAGATATTTTATTGTGCTATGCTAATTGACACTGTATTGTGTGAAAGTCTATTGATGATAATATGTGATGTGAATTAACACCCTCTAAAGGTGAGACGTCTGACTTATGTTTACTAAAGGAATGTGTATTGGAGACTCGTTAGCACCCATTGTGTGATGTTGTAGGTGAAGTGTGTCATTGTCCCTTTGATTACTGCAGCATGCTTTTCGGTTGCTGACTGTATAAAAAGAGCCTGAGTTTGTCATTAAAGTCTATCTGTTTTGAACCAGAGAACAGAGCTGTGTGTGTCTCGTTTTCTGGGGGAAATCCAATGGGTCCTGTCTGCCAGATTGTGGAGTGTCAGAAGCTGTCGTGGGTTGGTGGAATGGAATATGGTAAACGGTGTTAACCCCTGACCATTACAATTACTATAAAAATTACACTGGCAGGGAAGGGGTTAACACTAGGGGCGAGGAAGGGGTTAACTATGTTCCCTGGGTGTGTTCTAACTGAAGGGGGGGGGGACTGACATGGGGAAATGACAGATCGCTGTTCATACATTGTTTACACACACAGCTCCTGGTTCTAGCTCTGTAACGAGCGATCGCGGGTTTCCGCCTATTGGCTGAACGGCGAGATAGTTACATAGTTACATAGTTAGCTAGGTTGAAAAAAAGACACAAGTCCATCCAGTTTAACCATAAAAACAAATAAACAAACAAAATAAAACACAGACATCCCATACACCCAACTCCATAACCACAGTTGATCCAGAGGAAGGCAAAAAACCCCAGCAGAGCATGATCCAATTTGCTACCGGAGGGGAAAAAATTCCTTCCTGATCCCCCGAGAGGCAATCGGATTTACCCTGGATCAACTTTACCTACAAAACTTAGTACTCAGTTATATTATGTGCATTTAGGAAAGAATCCAGGCCCTTCTTAAAGCAATCTACTGAGCTGGCCAGAACCACCTCTGGAGGGAGTCTGTTCCACATTTTCACAGCTCTTACTGTGAAGAAACTTTTCCGTATTTGGAGGTGAAATCTCTTTTCCTCCAGACGTAAAGAGTGCCCCCTTGTCCTCAGTGTTGACCTTAAAGTGAATAACTCAACACCAAGTTCACTATATGGACCTCTTATATATTTGTACATGTTGATCATATCCCCCCTTATTCTCCTCTTCTCAAGAGTGAATAAATTCAGTTCCTCTAATCTTTCCTCATAGCTGAGCTCCTCCATGCCTCTTATCAGTTTAGTTGCCCTTCTCTGCACTTGCTCCAGTTCTCTGATATCCTTTTTGAGAACTGGTGCCCAAAACTGGACTGCATATTCCAGATGAGGTCTTACTAATGATTTGTACAGGGGCAAAATGATATCTCTATCTCTGGAGTCCATACCTCTCTTAATGCAAGAAAGGACTTTGCTCGCTTTGGAAACCGAAGCTTGGCATTGCATGCCATTATTGAGCTTATGATCAACTAAAACCCCCAGATCCTTCTCCACTACAGATCCCCCCAGTTGAACTCCCCCTAGCATGTATGATGCATGCATATTCTTAGCCCCCAAGTGCATAACTTTACATTTATCAACACTAAACCTCATCTGCCACATAGTCGCCCAATTAGACAGAGCATTGAGGTCAGCTTGTAAATTGGAGACATCCTGCAAGGAAGTTATTCCACTGCATAGCTTGGTGTCATCTGCAAAGTCAGAAATGTTACTTTGGATTTCAGACCCAATATCATTTATAAATATATTGAAAAGTAAGGGACCCAACACTGAACACTGAGATGATGTAGCTCTACGTGATGTCGCCCAGCAGAGCCGTCCTGCCGCCGTATAACTGTAGCAGCTGGTCGGCAAGCAGTTAATGACGCTTAAAGTGAAAAAAAATTGGAAAAATTCCTTTAAATATCGTACCTGCTGGGTGTTACTATAAGAAAAAAGTCATTTAACTGATTGCCGACCGCCCGCCGTCATATTACTGCGGGACGGTGGCACTGCTACGCGGGAGCACGTAGCTCTATGTCCTCCCTTTAGCAGCTTGCTCGTTACAGAGCGGGGAACGGGAGGTATGTGTGTAAACACATACCTCTTGTTCCTGTCAGCGGGGGAAACGCTGATCTTCTGTCCATACAATGTATGGACAGAAGATCAGTGATTTCCCCTAGTGAGGCCACCCCCCCCCATACAGTTAGAACACACCAGGACCACACTTAATCCCTTCCCTGCCCCCTAGTGTTAACCCCTTCACTGCCAATGGCATTTTTATAGTAATACAATGCATTTTTATAGCATTGATCCCATGGTCCCAAAAATGTGTCAAAAGTGTCCGATGTGTCCGCCATAATATCGCAGTACCGAAAAAAAAAATGCTGATCGCCGCCATTACTAGTAAAAAAAATATTAATAAAAATGCCATAAAACGACCCCCTTTTTTGTAAACGCTATAAATTTTGCGCAAACCAATTAATAAACGCTTTTTAACGAAAAATATGTAGAAGAATACGTATCGTCCTAAACTGAGGAAAAAAAAGTTTTTTTATATCCTTTTGGGGATTTTTATTATAGCAAAATGTAAAAAATATTGCATTTTTTTTTCAAAATAGTCGCTCTATTTTTGTTTATAGCGCAAAAAATAAAAACCGCAGAGATGATCAAATACCACCAAAAGAAAGCTCTATTTGTGGGAAAAAAAGGACACCAATTTTGTTTGGGAGCCACGTCGCACGACCGCGCAATTGTCAGTTAAAGCGACGCAGTGCCGAATCACAAAAAGTGCTCTGGTCTTTGGACAGCAATATGGTCCGGGGCTAAAGTGGTTAAAACTGCTCGCGGCTTTAATGTAATGTCTGCAATATAGATGAAAAGCATTGAGAAAAATAGCATGAGTTTCCCCGCCCCCCTCCCCCCATGTCATTACCAGACCCTTTGGCCCTATATACTTTTAACAGCAGTATACAGGCGGTGCAAACAAGACAGGGACTATAGGTTTGTTGTTAAGTATAATCTGTTTGTAATTTTGAACTGGTACTTTTTTAAAGTGTAGCTCCAGCCAAAAAATCAACTTTTTAAGCTTTTTGGAAAACATAGAGAGGGGTTATCACCCCTGTAACATTTGTTTTGCTGTCTGTGCGCATCTTTTCAGAAGATTGCACCCCACTTTCTGTCCCAATGACAAATGATTTTTTGAAAAAAATAAATAAAAAATTGGTGCCCTTCGGCCTCCTGACTGTGTTTTAGAGGTTCAACTTCACATCAATGCAATATATATATATATATATATATATATGTGTGTAAATAAAAAAAAAATAACATAAATAAAAATGCATGCTAACAAAAGCACCATGCATTTTGATGCAGCAGCATTAAAAAAATAAATAAAAAAAAGGCCTATGCACTTTGGTGCTATTGAGGGGTGGCAGGCAGTTCATTCTCAAATAATAGGCTGTTCTGCAGCAAGGCACATACTATGTGCGTGTAAATAAAAAAATGCATGCTAACAAAAGCACCATGCATTTTTTTTGAGAATTGTGATCTTCATTCTAAGCAAAATAATTGTGATTCTCATTTTTCCCAGAATCATGCAGCTCTACTTCCTTTAGGAATTAATATGAGAAACACCAGCAAATCTATTGACGTAGCTTTAGGCGCACACTGCAGAGGACACAGACAGTACACCACGTGAAAATACTGCAGCTAGCACAATCACCTGTCTGCCTGTCAGTAAATTAGGAAGAACGGATCTAGCTTAACTCAATACAATGTATAAATATATATACAACACCTGGGATACATATATATCCTCTACACACTGTAACTCTAACTGACTAGCCTGTCTGCCTGCCTGCTCTATCTAACTCAAAAAAATGACATTTTTTCTCTCTCTGTCTCTCTGGTGCGGTTCAGGAGAGGGGGGGGGCGCACTCTGTCCCCTCCTCTTTTCTGCGGCCGGCCAGGTCAACGTGCTCGGATAAGGGTCTGGTGTGGATTTTGGGGGGGACTCCACGCCATTTTTTTTTAAATTTGGGGTGGAGTTCCCCTTAAAATCCACACCAGACCTGAAGGGCCTGGTATGGATATTTGGGGGAAACCCCACGTCATTTTTTTTTAAATGATGGCGGGGTTCCCCTTAATATCCATATCAGACCTGAAGGGCCTTCTAATGGAATTTGGGGGGACCCCCATGCTTTTTTTTTATGAATGAATTTTCTCACAATTCCCGGGAGCCGACAATTCATTATTGCCGCGAGTCAGTTTTAAACAGCTTTTTTTCTTCAGAATGTCACTTTGTGCAGGGACAGTTCTAACCACGGGAAAAGTGCGCTTTTTCACATGCTGACATTACACCCCCCCATGGTACGAAATTTAAAGGAATATTTCACTTTTATTGTTGCACTTTAACCACTTCTATACCGCGCCTATTCTGGCACTTCTCTCCTTCATGTAACAATTATATTTTCTTCCTTGAAAATTACTCGGGACCCCCAAACATTATATATATTTTATTAGCAGACACCGTAGGGAATAAAGTGGCGGGCATTTTTTATTACAAATTTCCAACGGTATTTGCGAAAAAAAAATTTTAACGCCTTTTTTATTTTTGCTTAAAAAAAAAAAACTGTTTCATGAATTAAAAAATAACAAAGCAGTAAAGTTAGCCCAATTTTTAGGGATAATGTGAAAGATGATGTTACACCGAGTAAATAGATACCTAACTTGTCACGCTTTCATATTGCGCACACTTTTGGAATGGCGCTAAACTTCGGTATTAAAAATCTCCATAGGCGACGCTTGACTTTTTTTTTCAGGTTACCAGTTTTGAGTTACAGAGGATGTCTAGTGCTAAAATGATTGCTCTCGCTCTAACGCACGCGTCAATACCTCACATGTGGTTTTAACGGTGTTTACATATGTGGGTGGGACTTACATGCGTGTTCGCTTCTGAATGCAAGATAATAGGGACAGGGGCATTTTAATTTAGATTTTTATTTGTTTTTTGTTTTTTTAACATATTTTTTTTATTTTTGCACTTTTTTGTCCCTGTGTTTGTATTATTTTGCACTTTTCTTCCTATTACAAGGAATGTAAACATCCCTTGTAATAGGACTAGTGTGTGACAGGTCCTCTTTATGGAGAGAGGTGGGGTCAATAAGACCCCACATCTGTCCTCCAGGCTGGAAAGCATGGAATTGGAAAAAAACAAAACACTAATCTCATGCTTTCAGCTGCGATCATGTTCGTTCAGCACAGTGGTGTAGTGTATAGCACGTTCACCTAGCAGCAAAAGGGTTGCTGGTTCGAATCCCGCCCGTGACACCATCTGCCTGCAGTTTGCATGTTCTCCCTGTGCCTGCGTGGGCTTCCTCCCACAATCTAAAAACATGCTGTAAATCGGATCCTGTCTAAATAAGCTCTAATATGCAGTAGGATATTTTGGTTTTGTGCTGCCCTAGGCCTGACCAAATTTCTGCACCCCCTAATATAGGGTGACCAGACATCCCTAGTTTCAGGGGACAGTCCCCTGATTGAGGACACTGTCCCTGGACCAAGTCTGTCCCTGGTTTTGTCCCCAGATTGTATTTAATAAGGGGCAGGGGCAATTTCAAAGACAGTCAGTGCAGAATTAAAAAAAAAAAAAAAATAGAATTACACCCCCCGCTCCGCCGTGCCTACTAGCATAGGGGGGTTGTATCTTTCCCATTATCTGTGCCCCTTTCTGATGATCATGTGCTGGTCGGAGTGGAGGGAATATTTCTTCAGTTTCGGGCGCATGCCCATTCAGCTTCGCTCACATGTTCTTCTGCCTTTGCACAAATCTTGGCCAGCCACTAGCTTATCTCCTTGCCTTCCCTGGGGGAGTGATCTTGCTCCGCTCCCCACCCAGTTGTAGCCGGGGCACGAAGAGTAAGACTTGAGAGGCTGTGAGGCGGGCGGCAATGGACAGAGAGTCGCTGATTGTTGCCATTACTAGTAAACAAAAAATATGTCCCCGGATTTCATTTTAGAAATCTGGTCACCTTACCCTAATAGAAAAATGACCCACCCTTCCTGTCAAGGCCACACCCTGTTTTTTTTATGACCCGCCCAGGAATTTTCAGGGGACACACACAAGTTCTGTGGGGGGGGGCATAGGAGTCCCTTAATTTGCCTAGTTTTTCTATCACTTCCTGTTTGGCTATGGGGCAGGAAGTCAAGGCCAATCTCCCCAAACGGACAGGGATAATACAAAATAAACTGACAGGGCTTATAACCCTTCCCCCCCAACTCTATCCAAAATGAAAGAAAACAAAAAAAATAATTGTTGATTATAGTTCCAGTTTAACCCCAAATTTTAGATAATTTTATTTAGAGGCCTAAGAAAATATAACCATGCCAATAGGCCAGGATTCAGCGTTGCTAATGTGTATGAATGTGTGTTAGGGACCCCCACAAACACCAACCAATGTTAAATAAACAATTTTCTTGTTTTTTTGGGGATGCCTGCACCCCTGATAGGGTAAAGACACCTCACAAATGTCACTTTCTACTTCAAATTCATTCACTTCCTGCCACATAGCCAAACAGGAAGTGAGGGTAAAACCTGACTAATGTCTTGTTGGGGATCAATCTAAATAGTTTCCCATTATGGAAATTGCATTTTGCTGTGTACACCCCCAATTAGTAGGGATCTTGGACTTTGGGGTTCATTTACTAAAGGCAAATCCACTTTGCACTACAAGTGGACAAACAAGGAAAAAAAAAAATTGGCGGTATTGGATGTTAAAACCATCAGTGCTTCCCTTCTGATTTTCATTGACTACGCTTCTACTGCAGAGCGGCTTTGCCTTTACTAAACCCCAAACAAACTAATCATTTGGGGTGTACACAGCAGTGCAATTTTCTTAATGAGGACACTAGTTAGATTGACCTGTGTCCGCAAGAAAAGACCATTGGTAGGGTTTTAACCTCACTTCCTGTTCAGTTGTGTGACAGGAAGTGAAGCCAATTTTAAGAAAAGGGACACAAAGCCCAACCTAAAAACACAAGCAGGGGTTCTAACACTTACTTGGCTTCCCTCAAACACCCACAATTAGAATAGGATTGTCTTGTGCTAGATTCAAGCACAATGCTGTAAATCAGCACTTCAAGTCTGTCCACCAATACACCACCCCCCCCCCCCCCCCCAACAGGCCATGTTTGCAGGTTTTCCTTCATCTTGCACATGTGCTTTAAAAAGACAGTCTGGACATCAATTCTTGATAAGAGAAATTCACCAAACATGTCCTGGCGGGGGTACTTACAGTAAAGAGGAAAAAATACTTACCGCTTTGTCTTTCCTTTTCTGGTGACTAAACATGGCAGCAAACATTTCATGCATACACACCAGGAAAGAAGCTTAGAGACAAATCACACCTGAGTGTTTAGGCCCAAACTATTTCAGCTGCAGCTGTCAAAATCCGTAGCATGAAAAAATATCACAAAACAAACTTCAAAATTTGAAAGTAATTTTATTGGTCCACAAAACAAGGAAAACAAAACAAAAAAATAAATAAACACACACAAAATAAAAATATACCTAGGTTGATTTCAGACAGTAAGTGGAATATGGTTTATGCTTTTGAAATAACAGGATAGACCCACAGGATTAAAACATTAGTCATTAACGTCTTGAGAAACATTTTGCTAAATTATGCAGCAGACAAAAACATCAAAGTGGACATCATTAAATAAAACAATTGCCCCCCCCCAAAATAAATAAATAACCTTGTTCAAAAACATCTCTGTTCCGCACCGACATTCTTGCCAGCCAGTCTGCCCCCTCTCAGGGCAGCTGACATGTGCTCTATCCACGCTTTTTATAACATGTGTGCTAATGAACCAATTGGAAACACATGAAGAAATGTAAGTCTCTAGTTTGTGTGCACTTGTAACTGCTTACACCTGTTAGGATGTCCTTAAATTACTTACCCAAAAACCACGCTTTCTGAGCATGCTCAGAAACATGCAAGTCATTTTGAGACACAAAAAGCAAGCTTACATTTTCTAAGTATTTGAGCATGCCCAGTTCACCCGAGATGCATAACAAAACACTAAACACTGCTGCATCAAAGCTGCATTGGCGGATGAAAGCATGAGAGCTGTTTTTGTTTTGTTTTTTCCCCTGAACTCATGCTTTCCAACCTGAAGGGGAGGTCTTCTTGAATTTTTACGTAACAAACATAAATAATAATAATTAAAACGCCCCTGTCCCTAGTAGCTCACAGTCAGAAGCGAACATGCACATTTTATTTTTTTCAGGTTACCAGTTTAGAGTTACAGAGGAGGTCTAGTGCTAAAAGTATTGCTCTCGCTCTAACGCACGCTATGATACCTCACATGTGTGGTTTGAATGGTGTTTACATATGTGGGCGGGACTTAAATGTGTAAGTCCCGCCCACATATGTAAACACCGTTCAAACCACACATGTGAGGTATCATAGCGTGCATTAGAGCGAGAGCAATACTTTTAGCACTAGACCTCCTCTGTAACTCTAAACTGGTAACCTTAATAAAAAAATGTGTTGCCTATGGGTATTTTCAAGTACTGAAGTTTGGCGCCATTCAATGAGTGTGTGCAATATTAAAGCGTGACATGTTAGGTATCTTTTTACTCAGTGTAACATCATCTTTCACATTATGGCCAAAAATTGTGTTAACTTTAGTGTTTTGTTAATTTATAACCACTTGAGCCCCAGACCATATTACTGGTCACTGACCAGGCCAGTTTTTTGCGATTTGGCACTGCGTTGTTTTAACTGACAATTGCGCGGTTGTGCGACGTGGCTCCCAAACAAAATTGGTGTCCTTTTTTTCCCCACAAATTGTGTTTTGGTTGTTTGGTGGTATTTGATTTTTCTTATTTTTGCTATAAACAAAAATAGAGCAACAATTTTTTAAATAAAAATGATTTTTTTTTACTGTTTGCTATAATAAATCTCCCCAAAAATATATATAAATAAACTCTTTTTTTCCTCAGTTTAGGCCGATACGTATTCTTCGACATATTTTTGGTTACGAAAAATCGCAATAAGCGTTTGATGGTGGGACTGACTAGGGAAAATGACAGATCGCTGTTCATACATTGTATGAACAGACGAGCAGGCATTCCCCCCTGACAGGACCGGGATAAAGGGGAACTCCACCCCAAATAAAAAAAAAACGGCATGGGGTCCCCCTCCAGGTGCATAACAGGCTCTAAGATTTGGTCTGGAACATAAGGGGTTAAACCTATGCCAAAAAAACGGCGTGGGGTTCCCCCCCAGATCCAGACCAAACCCTTATCCCAGGCACGCAGTCTGGCCGGACAGGAATGGGGGTGGGGACGAGCGAGCGCCCCCCTCCCTCCTGAGCCATACCAGACCGCATGCCCTCGACATGGGGGAGTGTGTGCTTTGGCCCCCCCACCCCAAAGCACTCTTGTCCCCATGTCGATAGGGACAAGAGCCTCTTCCCGACAACCCTGGCCGTTGGTTGTCGGGGTATGCGGGCGGGGGGCTTATCAGAATCTGAGAGCCCCCTTTAATAAGGTGGCCCCCAGATTCTGGCCCCCCACCCTATGTGAATGAGTATGCGGTACATCGTACCCCTACCCATTCACCTGGGAGAAAAAATTAAAGTAAAAAAATACACCACACATTTTAACCACTTACCTACTGTGCACCTACACCCCCTTCCTGCCCAGACAAAATTTTAGCTTCCGGCACTGCGTCGCTTTAACTGACAATTGCGCGGTCGTGCGATGTGGTTCCCAAACAAAATTGGCGTCCTTTTTCCCCACAAATAGAGCTTTCTATTGGTGCTATTTGATCGCCCGTGCGGTTTTTATTTTTTAGGCTATAAACAAAAAAAGAGCGACAATTTTGAAAAAAGACACAACATTTTTTGCTTTTTGCTATAATAAATATCCCATTAAAAAAAAAAAAAAATTGATCTCAGTTTAAGCCGATACATATTCTTCTACATATTTTTGGTAAAAAAAAATTAAAAATAAAATCGCAATAACCGTATAGTGACTGGTTTGCGCAAAAGTTATATTGCCTACAAAATAGGGGACATAATTATGATTTTTTTTTTATTTTTTTTTATAGGAATGGCGGCGATCTGCGTTTTTTTTTCGGGATTGCGACATTATAGCCGACACATCGGACACTTTTGACACATTTTTGGGACCATTCACATTTATACAGTGAACAATGCTATAAATATGCATTGATTACTGTATAAATGTGACTGGCAGGGAAGGGGTTAACCACTAGGGGGCGGGGAAGGGGTTAAATGTGTATCCTAAGGTGTGTTCTTACTGTGGGGGGAGGGGGGGTGACTGGGGGAGGTGACCGATTGTGTCCCTATGTACAAGGGACACAACCGCTCTCCTCTCTCTCTTTACACACAAAGCTGCACATCCCAGCTCAGTTACACGAAAATCGCGGGTGCCCGGCGGCCATCACGGCCGCCGGGCACGCGCACAGTGTTCTTAGTTACCCGATGGGTGCACGCGCGCGCCACCTAGTGGCTTGAATTGACATCACGTCATATGACGTGATGTCAGGATAATTGAGTATCCCGCCCGCCGCGGGTATTAAGTGGTTAAAATTAATTTATTAGTCAGCTGGGGGTGTTCTGCCGGGGCCCCCTACCACCACCCCATTGGGCCCTGGGCTTTGTCGTTTTCTGCCAGGGGTGCGCCTTCCCCCCGGGCTTCTAGCTGTCTTCCGCTGGGGGGCGACACCCGCACTTCGCTGTTTTCTGCCGGGGGGTGCACCTACCCGCGGGCTTCTCCGGTGCCTTCCACTTCTGTCAGGCTCCTCCACTGGGGCCAGGGCTTCTCTCCACTGTCTTCTTCCATTAGATGTTGACACGACAAGGTCCCGCGCTGAAATGCCGACAGAGCGGTGCGCACCAACTTACATTGGCATAGGGCGTGGTCACCGGGTGATGCCACCATGTAACCTTAACCCATGTGACATCACGGGGCATGATGGGAATGTGATGTCACATGGGTTAAGGTCATATGGTGGCATCACCCGGTGACCACGCCCTATGCCAATATAAGTCGATGCCCAGCGCTCTGTTGGAATTTCAGCGTCGGACCTCGTTGTGTCAACATCGAATGGAAGAAGACAGCCCTGGCTCCAGTGGAGGAGCCAGGCAGAAGCGGAAGGCACAGGAGAAGCCCGGGGGTGGCACCCCACGGCGGAAGACCGCAACGAGGAGCTCTAGCCCCAGCGGAGGAGCCAGGCAGAAGCAGAAGGCACCAGAGAAGCCCGCGGGTGTCGCCCTGCGGCGGAAGACAGCGGAGAGAAGCCCTGGCCCCAGCGGAGGTGCCAGGCAGAAGACGTCGAAGCCCGCGGCCCTCCCCCATAAGCAAAGGAGCTTCGTGGTGAAGGGGGCCCGGCAGAAAACGTCAAAGCCCGCGGCCCTCCCCCACAAGCAACGGAGCTTCGTGGTGATGGGTGCCCCGGCAGAAATATTTTATTCTGTGTGGTGTGTTTTTTTCTTTACAATTTTTCCACCAGGTGAATGGGTAGGGGTACGATGTACCCTATACTCATTCACATAGGGTAGGGGGCCGGAATCTGGGGGCCGCCTTATTAAAGGGGGCTCCCAAATTCCGATTGGCTCCTGCCCGCATACCCCGACAACCAATGGCCAGGGTTGTTGGGAAGAGGCTCTTGTCCCTATCGACATGGGGACAAGAGTGCTTTGGGGTGGGGGGGCAATGCCCCCCTCCCTCAAAGCACACACTCCACCATGTCAAGGGCATGCGGTCCTGTATGGCTCAGGAGGGGGGGACGCTCGTCCCCACGCCCATTCCTGTCCGGCCAGACTGCGTGCCTGGGATGAGGGCTTGGTCTGGATCTGGGAGGGAACCCCACGCCGTTTTTGGCATGGGTTTAACCCCTCACATTCCGGACCAAGCCGAAGAGCCTACTGTACCCCTGGAGGGGAACCCGCGCCGGTTTCAAGTTTGAAATTTGGCGTGGAGTTCCACTTTATTGTCAGCGCAGGCTGAGAACAGCTCGGAGATTCCCGTGCGCCGCGTCACGCACAGGAATTTCAGCTACGCCGCTTGGCATTTACCAAGATTTTCTTGGTGTACTGACGAGGCGCACAGGATTCCCCGAAATTTCCCTCTGCGCATGCCCAGTGTGCAAATGAACCTCCCGAGGTTCAGGCACACTTTGCAAGCGCACGGGGATCGGTTCTCAAAAGTCACTTTCACTTTCAATTCGGCCCACCACACACATTCAAACACATGTCACTACACTTCCCCTGCATCACCCCCCTCCCTCCCCTAATAAACTCCAGCCCGAATCCCCGCAATTGACATTTCTAAATGCCGTGCACCAGGTCTATACAGGCGCACCATGCGCCCTCTCCTGGGCGCACTAGGCATTTTAGTAAATAAAGAAATACACTGCACTGCCAGCGTATCTCTTTAGTAAATGTCAAAAATACTTTTACTCTTGCTTGTGCACCATGAGTCATGGCGCACAGGCTTGGTAAATGACCCCTTATGGCTGCTTTATGCCCCCCATTTTATAGTAAGGGGGCTTGCTTATCCAAAGCCTGCTCCCAATAGTTCTAAGGCCATGCAGTGTATTATGGTTGATATTATTATTTTCCAAATCTGCATTTGATACTTAGCCTGAGAGTTCCCTGAACCTTGTGAACATTACTTGATGAGGGCCATGTCTGAAGAAGGATGTGAATATAAGGATGTCGTCCACGAACAGAGCTCCTGTTGCCCTATTTGTACACCGTGTAGTAGAGCTGCACGAATAATCGTCAAGAATCGTTATCGCAATTTTTTACCCCGTTGCATTCTTGACAAGGTATTTCCCGATCTTTTTGTATACAGAGAATTCTCTCTGCTCTCAGCCCTCAAAAGTCTGGGCAGTCTGCCAAGTTTTACAACATTCTTTATCAGTGGAAAACTAAGTCTAAACATTGTATCAATTTGTCTTTTACATCAAAGGAATAGACTTCTGTATGTAAATTAGGAAAGTTTAACCACTTAAACATTAAACCTTTTTCTGACATTTGTTGTTTTCAAGTTAAAATCTTTTTTTTTGTTGCTAGAAAATTATGTAGAACCCCCAAACATTATATATATATTTTCCTGACAGACTCCATGGCAGCATACGTGTGGGTTAACCCCGCCTCCTCTCCAATGCTATAGGACCCCCTACCCTATAAGTTTGAGCTCACTGGTAGAGACTGTGGGCCAGATTCACAGAGCCATTACTCCGGTCTATCTCCTGTTTGACCGGAGAACTTTCAAATTATGCGCGATGTATCATTAGTTTGAATCCTTAAACCATGATTCTACGGTTTCGGGCTTCGATCCGACAGGCTTACGTCTTTGTACGCCTTCGGATCTATGCTGCAATCTTTTTGCGGCCGCTGGGTGGAGTTCGGGTCATTTTCCGCGTCGGGGTATGCAAATGAGCTTTTTCCGGCGATCCACTAAGTTTTGATCGTCCTTCGCAATCTCTTACGGCATCTGTAGTCATCTTTTTGCTGCGTAAAGTTATACCAGCTATTAGCTGGTCTATAGTTAGACAGCCCATGTTAAGTATGGCCGTCGTTCCCGCATCAAATTTCTATTTTTTTTTTGCGTAAGTCGTCCGGGAATAGGAATGTACGTAAATGACGCTACTCAAAAAAAATGACGTAACGACGTTATTTCGCGCAATGCACGGCGGGAAATTTCTGAACGGAGCATGCGCAGTTCGATTGCCACGGGGACGCGCCTAATTTAAATGCTTCACGCCCCCTAATCACGTATTTCGATTCCGCCGCGAGAAATACACTACGTCGCCGTACCTTACGGGCCGAAATCTACCTGAATTGGTCTTAGAGCCAGGTAAAATACGGCGGCGTAGTGTATCTCCGATACTCTGCGCCAGGGCAATTGTACCTTAATCTGGCCCTGTGTTCCTTTTTTGTCCTCCTCATGGACCTACATCAAGTTTGCTCCTACTGGCGTCCGTTTGGAATATTTCCCAAATTTTTGGCATATCATCCAAACGGTAAAGCTCAGGGCTGAGCTACGATTGGGCCTGTGGATTTCTTTGGCAGTATATACTCCATAGAGAAGAAGCGAACTGCAGCTCCAGGTGAGTGCACTAAGCAATCAGTGTCCTCTCAGAAGCATGGGTGCAGGCAATGCATGGAACAAGGCTTGAAAAGAAAAAGGTTGGACAGCCGCACTTCCAAATATATATACCCCAGTGATGGAATGGAGGTTGCCATGGTATTCCTGAAGGTGGACGCATCATCGGCTGGCAAGGTCTGCACATTTTTCACTTCCTCCATGGCAGTCGCCTCTGTGTCTATTTGTTCATTTGTCTCCCTTTATTTCCTGGTACTCTCCGGTACCTCTATGTCCCCTCACGGCGCTTGGAACGCTTCTGTGTTCCACGGTGCCACGGTACTTCTGGGTCACGGGCGCTGGTGTCGTTCTGCGCATGTCCGGGGCCTCTGTGATAGTGAGGCCTGGCTCGTGCGTGCGCGCAATGGCGGGTGGTCCGGCGACCATGCAGGTGCCGTTAGGCTGTCTTCACGGTGCAGGCGCGAGGTGGAGGGGGCAGTGAAGTCATCAGGCGGGAGATTCGAAGGTCTGCCTCCTGTCAGTGCAAGGATTTCCGCAGACAGTGAGCGGTGGCTTCCCCCAAGCAGAGTCTGCCCTATATAGGATGCCCTATATAAAATATATATATATATATATATATATATATATATATATATATATATATATATATATATATATATAAAATAAATGTATAATAAAAAAAAAAAATATATAGATATTATTCTTCTGGTTGGCTTCCCTGGTCTGTGTAGCATTTACGGGTCATCCGCAGACTGTATGTATTTTTTGCTGACGTCCTGTCCAGAGGTTATGGACAGGTCACTGCCTTTATGCGGCCAGCCCTTGCGCACTGGGTACGTTCAGGCAAGGGGAGGGGGCCGAGGTTGCATTCTCAAGGGTTTGAGATTGTGTTTGGTGTTCCCACCCCCACAGTTTTTATTTTTTCAGCCCTTTCAAAAGATCGGACCAGCAATTTGTAGTCCAGGTCGTCCAAGAACTTGCCAGACCACAATATTCTCCATTTATTGTCCAGTCCTAGACGAGATTCACCGTCTAGTCAGCAGAGGAGAAGTCGCATTCCTTCTCTGACTAGAGGAGAAGTCACATTCCTCCTCCGACTAGAGGAGAAGTCGCATTCCTCCTCAGACCAGAGGAGAAGTCGCATTCCTCCTTCCGACTAGAGGAGAAGTCACATTCCTCCTCCGACTAGAGAAGTCGCATTCCTCCTGCAACTAGTGGAGAAGTCGCATTCCTCCTGCAACTAGTGGAGAAGTTGCATTCCTCCTGCAACTAGTGGAGAAGTTGCATTCCTCCTGCAACTAGTGGAGAAGTCGCATTCCTCCTGCAACTAGTGGAGAAGTCGCATTCCTCCTGCAACTAGTGGAGAAGTCGCATTCCTCCTGCAACTAGTGGAGATGTCGCATTCCTCCTGCAGCTAGAAGGAAGTCGCATTTCTCCTACAACTAGAGGAGAAGTCACATTCCTCCTGCAACTAGAGGAGAAGTCGCATTCCTCCTGCAACTAGAGGAGAAGTCGCATTCCTCCTGCAACTAGAGGAGAAGTCACATGCCTCCTGCCGCTAGAGGAGATGTCGCATTCCTCCTGCAACTAGTGAAGAAGTCGCATTCCTCTTGCAACTAGTGGAGACGTCACATTCCTCCTGCAACTAGTGGAGACGTCGCATTCCTCCTGCAACTAGTGGAGACATCGCATTCCTCCTGCAACTAGGGGAGATGTTGCATTCCTCTTGCAACTAGAGGAGAAGTCGCATCCCTCCTGCACCTAGAGGAGAAGTCGCATCCCTCCTGCAACTAGAGGAGAAGTCGAATCCCTCCTGCAACTAGAGGAGAAGTCGCATCCCTCCTGCAACTAGAGGAGAAGTCGCATCCCTCCTGCAACTAGAGGAGACGTCGCATCCCTCCTGCAACTAGAGGAGACGTCGCATCCCTCCTGCAACTAGAGGAGACGTAGCATCCCTCCTGCAACTAGAGGAGACGTCGCATTCCTCCTCCAACTAGAGGAGACGTCGCATACCTCCTGCAACTAGAGGAGACGTCGCATCCCTCCTGCAACTAGAGGATACGTCGCATTCCTCCTCCAACTAGAGCAGACGTCGCATCCCTCCTGCAACTAGAGGAGACGTCGCATTCCTCTTCCAACTAGAGGAGACGTCGCATTCCTCCTCCAACTAGAGGAGACGTCGCATTCCTCCTCCAACTAGAGGAGACGTCGCATTCCTCCTCCAACTAGAGGAGACGTTGCATTCCTTCTGCAACTAGAGGAGACGTCACATTCCTCCTCCAACTAGAGGAGACGTCGCATTCCTCCTCCAACTAGAGGAGACGTCGCATTCCTCCTCCAACTAGAGGAGGTGTCGCATTCCTCCTGCAACTAGAGGAGACGTTGCATTCCTCCTCCGTTCACCACACTCACTGCCATGACAGCCACTTTGATTGCAGAGTCTGCTGGAGCTATGGGACATGAGTCCCGAAAGGCAAGTCTTTATGTGACCAATGTTATGCCCAGGTGATTGAGGGAAAAGGAGACGGGTCCAAAAAAATATGGAGTCTCTGGTGAAACATGTGGTAGAGCAATCCCTTAAGAAATGGGATAAATCCCACACACAGAGCCAGTCTACCCTTCTACATGGCTCCTTGGCTAAATGCGGCCTAAAGAATTTTGATCCTTCCAGCCCTACACTGCTTCTCTGGATTCTTCGGACATAGAGTTGGGAGTTGATGAAAGGTTTCAGAGGATTTGATGTCTTTCTGGCACTAGTCAAGAAGGTTAAGGAGGCCCTTGGGTGGGTGGACCATTCCACCCCCCCCGCTAAGTAAGGAGACTCTTTAAGCATCTGGGGGAAGAACACTTTTTCTCTCCTTTCTGCTTCTTACAGGAGTTAAAGGATATCATTGGAGCAGTAAACTTCTTCATCAAGCAAAATCTTCAAAGTATACCCCTGCAAGATAGAAGTGGAGTCTCTGGGAATACTCCCCACTCATGGTTGCACTGAAGTCGCAGGGGGCAGCGGTACATGTTTGAAGGTACTGAGGTTCCCAGGGGGTTTATTTCCCCCTCTCGTAGCACAGAAAAAGAAGGTTTGTGGCGACCAGTGACAGTCCTGACTTACCTAAACAGTGTATAAACTTTAAAAGAGTCAAAGACTCTGTCAACTATCTGTACAGCCAGACCACCGGCTGTTCTCAATTGACTTAAATGCTTACATCCAGTGACAAAGGAGTTTCTCAAATACCTCCAGTTCCAAGTTGAACAAGAACATCTACAGTTCGTCTCCCTTCCTGTTGAGCCGACAACCTCACCCAAGTCTTCTCAAGAATTCCTCTGGCCATAATGGCCCTCATCAGAACGAGAGGGGCACATTGTGTCAATACTTCGACCTCCTGTTGCTGACGCAGGACGAAGGGTAGCTGCTGGTTCACAGGGAAAAGGTAGTCTCCACCTTGGCCAGCTTTTGGATGGTTCATAGATCAGGGGAAAAGGCCACCTAGGACCAATCCAGCTCCTAGTGTACTCTGGAACCCAGCTTCATTTTTTCCTGTGGTGGAAAGCACCATCCCACTCCCAGTGGGGAAGATCCCAGTTTCTCAGGAGAGAATTTTGTTATCTCTAATCTCTTTACAGCCGAGGGCCTCACAGTGACAAAGATTTTTGGCTCAATGGTCTCTGTTGGAGTACAGTCAAAATAATCTGGGCTAAAAAGATCTGGGTTTACAATTGAATGACACTTGATCCCATGGTTTATTTGAAGCTACAGAGGAAGTGGGCCCCCTGCAGTTTGCATTGCTGTGCTACAGACTTCAAAGAGTTTTGTGACAATGAACTGCAATACCTTCCCCCCCCCCTAGAGGAGAGAATGTTTTGGATTTGCAGCTGATTGGATAGGCAAATATGGGTGGGGTTTTTGAATGAGTGTTGGGTGAATGATGTTGAAATTGAGAGCTCTCTGTGTCATGGATGCTAGGTGAGTAAGGGTCTTGGCTGGCCAAAAGCTTCATGGAAACCAGGTGGCCATCTTAGGTCTAAGACATGTGGCCAGGCCAAGGCCTTCTCCATCTTTCTCTCTCCTCTATATACCGGCCATGGGAGCTCTAGGCTCACTGCTAACCAGCTGATTTTACAGATGTGATAAGTATCTTTGAATTTCTCTTGTATATATATGTATTGTGATGTTTATAATGTGTGATGTCGTACTATCCCGATCTCCTTGGGAATAAACAGAAATGTTCATTTTTACCAGCAGCAGTGCGTATGTGTGCGTTTGTATATTAATAGGCATAGACCAATGCATCCATTTATGCAGTAAATAGAGGGAACCTGTGAATATCTCTTGAGCTCATTACTTTAGTGTATATTTGCTAGGCTTGTAAAGTATTGCATTTTTTACAGTCTCCAAGACCCTATGGTCAAGTGGTCCCTGCAGACGTTATGTCCTTTTTCTTGTCCAATTATGTTTCCTGCAGCTACAGATGCCAAGGGGCAATGGTCAATGTAATGTTCATATCTTCAAAGATGAGGGGCAGCTTCTTCTGGTGGCTTCAGCACAAAACCTGCTCAATTGCCCCCATCCCATGGGTCATGGTAACAACTCATGCCAGCATTTCCAGTTGAAGAGCCCTCTGCAGATCGGATCTTGCCCTAGTCAAGCTAGGTATAGGTTTCTCAACCCGGGCTGGAACACTTGGGGATTCAGGCAGCTTGGTGTGCCCTTCAGTCTTCCTCCAATCCCTGTAAGAGGGAGTAAGTATCATTAAGAGTGATCAACACCACAGTGATCTACTATATGGAGAATCTGGGAGCACTTGGAGGGAGGTCAAGTCCATTATGTCTTGGGTCCAGAAGAACCTATCCTGCATGTCAACGGCTTACATCCTGGAGTCCAGAACGTCCGAGTGGTCTTCCTGACGCGTATTCGGTTGGTCACCAACAAGTGGTCCTTTCATGTGCAGACATTCAAGCGAATTCTGCCCCTGGGAAGTCCTTCCCGAAGTGGTCCTGTTTTCTAGTCTTTCCCAACAACTTAAAGCTTAAGAGATATTACACTCTGGATCGTGCAGCTAGGCCTCTGGAACGGATGCCCTGACAGATCGATTGGTTTCTAGAAGACATATGCCTTTTTTCCTTTGATCGACTCAAAACTTTGATTACCTCAAGGTCCCTACCTCAACTTTTGGACCTACGGGTCCACTAGAATTCATCCTCTGGACATAGTTGAAATCTTGGGGGTATGCTTGTGAGCTACTTCCTCCGTCTCAGACACTCTGTCTAGTTGTTCGCCTTGCATGCTGGCAGTTGAGCCTCGAGCGGAACGATTGCGGCTGGGATTGTCCAGTCTGTCCAACAAGATTATAAAGCTGAGGACCTGGTTCCTCTAGAGTCAGCGAGGGCTCATTTCACTAGGAGTATAGCGGTTTAATGGGCAGCAGTCCAGCTTATGGTTCCAGATGTCTTCTATAGAACGGCCTTGTGGGCCTCCATTAATACCTTTTGGTCACTTTCTGTAGTGAGCCTGCTCCGCTACCTTCTATGGTCTTTTGTTTGTTAAACTTGTCGGTTGACAGGTCAAATCAAATGTATTTCTGTTTATAATACCCACTCGTGTGGCTTGGCTAGTTATTTCCCACAAGTAGGCTGCCATGGAGTCGGTCAGGAAAACGGATAATTTATTATCAGTACTTACCGTAATTTTCCTTTCCTAATGGACTCCATGGCAGCCGGAGTTCCCCCCCCCCCCTATCGGTCTAGAGTAGGCTAGTTACTGAACACAGTCTCTACCGGTGAGCTCAAACTTATAGGGTAGGGGGTCC
Source organism: Rana kukunoris (assembly GCA_029574335.1). Classification (NCBI taxonomy): domain Eukaryota; kingdom Metazoa; phylum Chordata; class Amphibia; order Anura; family Ranidae; genus Rana; species Rana kukunoris. Next base: position 78,210,106 of record CM056054.1, on the reverse strand, counting down.
TATAGCATTGGAGAGGAGGCGGGGTTAACCCACACGTAGGCTGCCATGGAGTCCATCAGGAAAGGAAAATTATGGTAAGTACTGATAAGAAAATTTTCAGTTTTTAGTAGAGACCCTAGAGAATAAAATGGTGGTTATTGCAATATTTTATGTCACACTGTGTTTGCGAAGCAGTCTTTCCAATGCATGTTTTTTGTAAAAAAAAGACGAACCAGTAAAATTAGCACCATTTTTTTTTTTTTTTATAATGTGAAAGATTTTATGCTGCGAGAATCGTGAGAGAATTGTGATCTTTATTTTAAGCAAAACAGTTGTGGTTCTCATTTTGGCCAGAATTGTACAGCTCTAACGTGTAGGGAGAGGTGGGAGAGAAGGTAACTGGATAGTGGTTCTAGGGCTAGGTTAAAAAGGAGTGGGGAGAGTAGACACCCTTGTCTGGTGCCCTTGTGATGTTTGACAGTTTTTGAGATTATGCAAGCTGCTACAATGTTTGTTGTAGGTGTGGCATACGTAGTGGCGATTAGGTGAAGGAAGAGACCAGAGAAACCAAAAGTGTTGTAGAGCTGATGACAACCAGGGAAAGCCAACATTGTCAAAGGCTTTCTCTGCGTCAAGGGAGATTATGTCTTTGCTGGCGTTTGACTTGGCATGTTCGAGGGCTGTAAGGTTTTTTCGCATATTAGATCTGCCTTGAGCGATGAATTAAGGTGGACATAATTGAATTAAGGTGGACATAATTTTGGCCAGTCTGTTGGCCAAATCTTGGAAATAATTTTAGAGTTGATGATAAAATGACTGTTTACAGGGTATAGAGACATACAAGTTGACTGATTCCTTTTAAAAATGATTAAAAATAGATAAAAATCAATCAGATAATGTGCCTACAGTTTTAGTTTCACTTTTATGCCGCGTACACACGATCATTTTTTGTGCTGAAAAAAAAACGGCGTTTTCAAAAACGTCATTTAAAATCACAGTGTGTGGGCAAAACGTCGTTTTATGTCTTCAAAAAAACGACCAAAAAAAAATTCGAACATGCTTGAATATTTTGTGTCGTTTTTCAAAACGTCGTTTTTTGTGTCATAAAAAGTGATGGTGTGTGGGCAAAACGATGTTGAAAACAACGTTTTTAAAGCCGCGCATGCTCAGAAGCAAGTTATGACGGAGCTTCAATGGAACAGAGTGCCGTCGAACGTGGTGTACGTCACCACGCTTTGCTAGAGCATTTTGGAAAAACGATAGTGTGTATGCAACGTCGTTTTGGAAAATAAAGTTTGAAAAACTTTGTTTTGTTTCATCACTTGAAACGTCGTTTTTTTTCATCACAAAAAATGATCGTGTGTACGCGGCATTAAACTGGTTTCATGTTTCTGTGAAGTAAAGAGACACACAGAACAAAAACAAACAAATACAGGGCAATGTTTGTTTTAAAATGAATCTGTTCTGAGGAGTTTTAGACACATAGGGGCTGATTTACTATTGTCACTGCGCTGCGCCGGTTCATGCCTTAATTAGTGCGCTGGATGAAGCCTTAATTAGGCGCATGAACAGGCGTAGCACAGCAGCGCAATGCAATTGATAAGTAAAGCCGCTGCCGAACTCCCTGTTAAAGTCTATGGGGGAAATCTGAAGTGTTCATTTTAAAGGCCAATCTGCAAAGGTTTGTCCTAAAAATTGTTTGGGGACCTCAGTCCTGTCCCAGGGGACATGTATCAATGCTTTTTTTATTTTTTAAAACGGACGTTTTTTCGGGAGCAGTGATTTTAATAATGCTAAAAGTGCAACAATAAAAGTGTAATATTCCTTTAAATTTCGTACCATGGGGGGCTGTAAAGTCAGCATGTGAAAAAGCGCACTTTCCCTGTGGGTAGAAATGTCCCTGCACAAAATGACATTCTGAAAAGAAAAAAAGCCGTTTAAAACTGACTCGCGGCAATAATGAATTGTCAGCTCCCGGCAATCGTGAGAGATTCATTCATAAAACAAAAAAAAAAAGCGTTCCATTAGAAGGCCCTTCAGGTCTGATATGGGTATTAAGGGGAACCCCGCCGTCAATTTAAAAGAAATGAAGTGGGGTTCCCCCCCAAATATCCATACCAGGCCCTTCAGGTCTGGTGTGGAATTTAAGGGGAACTCCACGCCAAAAAAAAAAAAAATGGTGTGGAGTCCCCCCCAAAATCCACACCAGACCCCTTATCCGAGCACGTTAACCTGGCCGGCCGCAGAAAAGAAGGGGGGACAGAGCGCGCCCCCCCTCTCCTGAACCGCACCAGGCCACATGCCCTTAACATTGGGAGGGTGCTTTGGGGTGCCCCCCAAAGCACCTTGTCCCCATGTTGATGGGGACAAGAGCCTCATCCCCACAACCCTTGCCCAGGGGTTGTGGGGGTCTGCGGGCAGGAGGCTTATCGAAATCTGGAAGATCCCTTTAACAAAGGGGCCCCCCAGATCCCGGCCCCCCCTGTGTGAAATGGTAATGGAGTACATTGTACCTCTACCATTTCACGAAAAAAATAAAGTGTCAAGTGTAAAAAAAGACAAGAGCCGTTTTTTGACAAGTCTTTTAATATCTTCTTTCTTCTTCCATCTCCTTCTTTTCTTCTTTCCTTCGGGTTTCTTCCTCCATCTTCTTCTTCCTCTGCTTCTTTCTTGGGTCTTGTAGTGCCGGATCTTGACCGGCGTGTTCTTCCGGCGAAGAAGAAGAAGATGCGGACAAGAACGCCAGCGGAAGGAGAAGAAGATGGAAGAACACGCCGGTCAAGATGCGGATCTACAAGACCCAAGAAAGAAGCAGAGGAAGAAGAAGATGGGAGAAGAAACCCTGTAACGGAACTATGTATTCTGCCTGTACATCTATAATAATCATGCAGTGGGACATACAAAGAACCGAAGGACGTGTTACAATAGGATGAATGATATCTGGGACTACCTGAGATATGGATTATCCACATTATATTCTGAGTTATCTGGAGGGCTGTTTTGGGTTTGTTAGTTCTGAGTTTAGAAGGTTAATTGTAGAGTGAGTCTTTCACTGCTGAATTCTAAATGTCTCTTCTCTCTTTTGTGTATTGTATTACAAATTAACAGTCTCCTGTCCGTATTGAATTAGCATGTCAATTATGTTCAAAAGAACTTGTCAGGCTTTGCGGTGCCGAAATGTTTAGCTACGGATGGGATTATCTGTGATTGAAGTCTATTGAGAAAGGAATGTGGCTTCTTAGCCTGGTGCCAGGATGTCTAACTTGAGGCCCCCCTGTGGAGGGAGGGGGCAGAGAGTTACATTGTTCCTTGAGTACTCACAAGTTTGTAACTAGATATAAACCAAGAAATGTACCATTAAAGCTAGTCTACTTGACCCTTCAAACGTAGCCTGTCTCGTTTATGGAAGGGAATGCGATGGGGTATTTATTCTGTGCGTTTTACAACTGGACCTGACTTGATCTCGTGGATGATCTTATACTGGACTTACTTGCATAGCAACTTGCCAGGGAAAAGGCCGTCTTCAACGGCTGATACCCTCTCCCTATAGGGTAGCCGTTACAAACCCGAAGGAAAGAAGAAAAGAAGAAGATGGAAGAATAAAGAAGATATTAATAAAGGACTTGTCAAAAACCGGCTCTTGTCTTTTTTTACACTTGACACTTTTTTTTTTGTGAAATGGTAGAGGTACAATGTACCCCATTACCATTTCACACGGGGGGGGGGGCTCTGGGGGGCGGGATCTGGAGGGCCCCTTTGTTAAAGGGGTCTTCCAGATTTCGATAAGCCTCCTGCCCGCAGACCCCCACAACCACCGGGCAAGGGTTGTGGGGATGAGGCTCTTGTCCCCATCAACACGGGGACAAGGTGCTTTGGGGGGCACCTCAAAGCACCCTCCCAATGTTGAGGGCATGTGGCCTGGTGCGGTTCAGGAGAGGGGGGGCCGCGCTCTGTCCCCCCCTCTTTTCTGCGGCCGGCCAGGTCAACGTGCTCGGATAAGGGTCTGGTGTGGACTCCACGCCATTTTTTTTTAATTTGGCGTGGAGTTCCCCTTAAATTCCACATCAGACCTGAAGGGCCTGGTAAGTCGTTTAAAACTGACTCGCAGCAATAATGAATTGTCGGCTCCCGGGAATTGGGAGAAGATTCATTCATAAAACAAACAAAAAAAAAGTGTGGGGGTCCCCCCAAATTCCACTACAAGCCCTTCAGGTCTGATATGAATATTAAGGGGAACCCTGCCGTCATTTAAAAAAAAAAAATACGTGGGGTTCCTGCTCTCGCTTTAACGCACGCTATGATACCTCACATGTGTGGTTTAAACAGTGTTTACATATGTGGGCGGGCCTTAAATGTGTAAGTCCGGCCCACATATGCAAACCCCACATGTGAGGTATCATAGCGTGCGTTAGAGCGAGAGCAATACTTTTAGCACTAGACCTCTTCTGTAACTCTAAACTGGTAACCTGAAGAAAAAAAAAATTATTGCCTATGGGTATTTTCAAGTACTGAAGTTTGGCACCATTCCATGAGTGTGTGCAATATTAAAGCGTGACATGTTAGGTATCTTTTTACTCGGTGTAACATTATCTTTCACATTATGGCCATAAATTGGGCTAACTTCAGTGTTTTCTTAATTTTTAACACTAACTCTAACGACCAATGGTATACAAATGCATTGCTTACTATAAAACTGGCAGGGAAGGGGTTAACACTAGGGGCGAGGAAGGGGTTGATTATGTTACCTGGGTGTGTTCTAACTGTAAAGGGGGTGGGACTGACAATGGGAAATGACAGATCGCTTGGCTCGATTGGACAGGCAAATGTGGGTGGTTTTGGGTGAGGGGGAATGATTGTTAACCGCTTAAGGACCGCCTCCTGCACATTTTCATCGGCAGAATGGCACGGCTGGGCACATGCACATACAGGTACGTCCTCTGTTAGTGTCCAGCAGTGGGTCGCGGGCGCGACCCAATCTGAAGCTCCGTGACCGGGACCGCGGGACTAGCGGATCCGATTGCACGCTGGTATCCCGCGATCGGTCCCTGGAGCTGAAGAACGGGGAGAGCTGTGTGTAAACACAGCTTCCCCGTTCTTCACTGTGGCGCAGCGATCGATCGTGTGATCCCTTTTATAGGGATACACAATCGATGATGTCACACCTACAGCCACACCCCCTACAGTTAGAAACACAGATGAGGTCATACATAACCCCTTCAGCGCCCCCTTGTGGTTAACTCCCAAAGTGAAATTGTAATTTTCACAGTAAACAATGCATTTAAAATTCATTCATGCTGTGAAAATGACAATGGTCCCAAAAATGTGTCCCAATTGTCCAAAGTGTCTGCCATAATGTCGCAGTCACGAAAAAAATCGCTGATCGCCGCCATTAGTAGTAAAAAAAAAAATATATATAAAAATGCAATAAAACTATCCCCTATTTTGTAAACACTATGGGGCAGATTCACAAAACAATTACGCCTGTCTAACTGGGGTTAGACAGGAGTAATTTCAAATTTCGCGCGGCGTATCACTAGTTTGAATCCTCAAACCATGATACGCCGGCTTCGGGCTTCGATCCGAGAGGCTTACGTCTTCGTAAGCCTTCGGATCTACGCTGCCATCTATTTGCGGCCGCTGGGAGGAGTTTGCGTCGTTTTGATGCGTCGGGATATGCAAATGTGTTTTTACGGGGATTCACGAACATACGAGCGGGCGTCGCAATCGTTTTCGTCTATTTTTTTATACGTAATGTTAGAGCAGCTTTCTGCTGCTCTAACTTTACGTAGCCCATGTTAAGTATGGCCGTCGTTCCCGCTTCGAATTTATTTAAAAAATTTTTTTGTTTACGTAACTCGTCGGGACGTGGATCGCCCGTAAAGTACGCTACATAAACAACGAATGACGTCACGACGTGATTTCGCGCAATGCACGGCGGGAAATTTGCGAACGGAGCATGCGCAGATCGATCGCCGCGGGAACGCGCCTAATTTAAATGTTTCACGCCCCCTACTCGCGCAGATGGATTGCGACGGGAGAAATACACTACGCCGCCGTCGTTTACCGTAGAAAATCTACCTGAATTCCACGTAGAGCAAGGTAAAAAACGGCGGCGTAGTGTATTTCTGATACGCTACGATAATCCATTTCTCTGTGAATCTGCCCCTATAAATTTTGTGCAAACCAACCGATAAACGCTTGTTGCGATTTTTTTTTTTTTTACCAAAAATAGGTAGAAGAATATTTATTGGCCTAAACTGAGGAAAAAAATGTTTAAGATATTTATTATAGCAAAAAGTAAAAAATATAGAATTTTTTTCAAAATTTTTGTTTATAGCGTAAAAAATATGTGGGGAAAAAAGGATGCCAATTTTGGTTGGGAGCCACGTCGCTCGATCGCGCAATTGTCGGTTAAAGCGACACAGAGCCGAATCACAAAACCTGTCCGGGTCCTTTAGCTGACTAAAGGTCCGGGTCTTAAGTGGTTAAAAAGCACACACGAAGAGTAAGCTTCCTCTATTTATCTACCTCTTGAATCCTGCCACATGCTGATGGAAGCTATAGGCTCCTTGCTGAACCAGCTCTTGAAACCATGTATGATAAGTATCTTTGAATTTCTTTTGTAAATATATTGTGCTGTGTAACGTATAAGTTGAAATGTGTGTGCATACAGAAATACAGAAAATACAGAATGGTGACAGAGAAGCTGTCACCGAAGAATGATGTTGGTGCGTCACCCAGTAGCAAAGCGGCATGTGTTGAGAAGCACAGCTCGTTAGGACTGTTATGGACTGTTCCATAGGAGCTAGTTCTGAAGCCTATGTTGAGCGGCGTAATACGGTTAAACCATTAAGGGCTGTTCCATAGGTACTAATCACTAATCTTATATACCATTATACTATGACCTTCCCACCCATTGTTGGAGTCTGGGGATGCTACCTGCATGCCTGCTGTTTACTATCCTAGCTATACCTTATATTATATTATATTTTATTACCATTTAAATCAACTGATTATTTTATATATATATTGCCTTATTAGGTGCCGATTTGGTGACCGCCCTCCACTTCGGTCCCCTTCAGCCTCCCCTCCAGGGTGCCTCCCTCTCTCCCCCCCTTCTCTCCCCACATTGGGAATCCATCTGGTTCCACCAGCATCGGTGAGCCCTTGTAGGCCCCCCCTACCACACTTCGGAGGGAATTGGTGGTGAGCTGGCCCCCCCAGTCTCGGTGGTATCCATTCAGGAATTTGTCTGTGGACTGACTCTGGCCTTGTACATTAACTAAACTGCACATTGTGAATGGGTAACTATACTTGGATAAAGACATGTATGTGTCCGTATTTAAATGTGAAAGATAGATTATTTTTATTTCTTACTGTTATATATGTTGTTACAGTTGCACCTTATTCTCTGAAGAAGACCCGCTGAAGGGTTGAAATGCGTCAGAAATACCTGACCCACCAGTTAACCATTCATGTTAATTGTTTGTCATGTTCAATTGGTGCATACTCCATGTGCAGTCGCTTCTTATGTACACAATACCAGAGCCAATTTGTATTTTATGAATTTTATCCATTAAAATATACTTTTTCTACTTATACATAATTTTGTAGAATGTTTTCATTATTCATCCCTACCCCCATGATATGATTACTTGATTGCTGCCTAAAAACCCCAACGGGGAACTCCCTCCTTTTTTTCTCTCACTTCAGGGGTGAGCAGCACTTTCCCTACCCCCATCGTGTCTTATTCATTTATTTATTTTTGTTCCATAGGTACTGGTCCGGAAACACAGGTCGGAAAGCCACACGCGTTAAGACATTTATGGACTGTTCCATAGGTGCTGTTTCACATGTTAAAAAATGCAACACGTTCCAGAGGTACTGGTTCGGAAACACATATTAGGCTTTAAGACCATATGGACTGTTCAATGGGACCCATGTCTGAAGAAGGGTGATATACGACCTTTAGGCGCAAAGCGGCATCTGGTAAACCTTCTCCAGAATTGAGACTATTGTTTGAGAAGTTAGCTTATAGAATTCAGGGGTGTACCCATCTGGACCCGGGGCTTTCCCGTTTGCAAGGGAAGAGATCGTCTTATGGATTTCTTTCTCAGTGGTCAGAGCGGTGGACATACATATACGTCCATTTGCCTGCCTGTGCCATGTTGTCGACGTACATCTGTGTGCAGCGGTCGGCAAGTGGTTAAGAAGTCCTGTGTGGCAATCAGGTCAATGTGGTCTGGACTGTACAAGGTGGTTGTCAGGGAAGGTTCCTCCCGCTGGTGACATTTTCTGTTATATGGCGTGCAGTACTGTGGGGTGTACCCATATGGACCCGGGGATTTCCCGTTTGCAAGGGAAGAGATCGTCTTATGGATTTTTTGCTCAGTGGTCAGAGAGCGGTGGACATACATATACGTCCATTTGCCTGCCTGTGCCATGTTGTCGACGTACATCTGTTTGCGACGGTCAGCAAGTGGTTAAGAAGTCCTGTGTGGCAATCAGGTCAATGGGGTCTGGACTGTACAAGGTGGTTGTCAGGGAAGGTTCCTCCCTCTGGTGACACTCTCTGTTATATGGCGTGCAGTACTGTGGTTCACCACCAGGTGGTATTATGTAATCCTTGGGCCGCAGTACTGGCGTCCACCAGTGTGGCAGTGTGGGGCCAACATCTCCTGCAATTTAGGCATCACCTGAGTCTGATTGCAGGAGGTGTATAAATACCCGGCAAGTATACTCCCACACTGCCCTGGTATTGTTCCTTGTGCCCTGTTCGTTACCTGATGACCTGAGCCTGTTCCTGGAGATCTGAAACCTGTTACCTATCACCTGAGTTCCTGATCCTGTCACCCTGTCCCATCCATCCATCCTCTCCCTGTCCGTGTTCCTTACCCCATCTGCGGATCCCCCTGTATATGACCTTGGCCTGGCTAACATTTATGCTTCTGGATTACTCCTCTGTCTACCTACCGATCTGCCGTGTATGACCCTGGCCTGGCTATTGTTAAAGATTCTGTAATTTCCCCTTTTATTGTGTATATATATATATATATATATATATATATATATATATATATATACCGTCTGTTTGTTGTGGTCACTGTCTTCTGGTTGGTTTTCTGCACTTGTCATATTTGAGGTGGTTATATTCGTATTATTTCTCTACCTAATAAACTGTAATATTCTCATTTATCTATGTTTGGTGTTCTCTATTATTCGCACAGTTCAGGTCACACTGGTTACATGACAGTGGTGTAGTATTGTTTGAGAATGGTACCAATATTGTTAGGGGAGGATTGTGGGTTTCCTTGGCTGTCTTTCAGAGAAGTTATATGGGTGGGGACATAGGGGGCCTTTGCACAATTTCACTAGTCATTTCCCTGATTTATTCCCAAATGTATGGTAAATTGGAGTGAGATTTATTGATACGTTCCTGTGCATCTTCCCACATGTCAAAATTGTTATGTGATAGCTGTGCTTGGGTGTGTCGGAGTCGGTCACTGACTTCACAATTTTTTTTAACAACGTTCCGCAAACTAAAGGCTTTAATCCTACCGGTTGGAATCAGGGCAATGGGGGCATTAGTTGCTTCATAGTCAGTCAATGTAGCTTGTAATGTTTCGTGGAGATCAGGATTTCGGTCTAGGAATTGGGGGAAGCACCGGGTCTTCGTGGGGAGATGGACTCAAGTCTTCTACACACAACTAAATAGGGGCAATAGTTATTTTGTGGATGAGTGATTCTGAGGTGTTAATCAACAGCGTGGAGTTACATAACAGGTAATCAATCCTGGATAAAGTGTGGTAAGGAGGACAGTAAAAGGAATATTCTCTGCCTATAAAGGGTGAGCCAAACACCAGGGATCATTAAGCTGAAGGACTGCTACAAAGGAGTATAATAAGGTTGCAGTGGTTCAAAGAGGTGGTTGAGGAGTATGTTTGGCCCTGTATTTATCTTCCTGCACGTCTATTACCATGTTGAAATCGCCTCCTACCAGGAGGAGTCACTGCAGGTATGGAGCTAAGTGTGCGGTGACTGACTGGAAAAAATATTTGATAGGAGAATTATGCCGCGTACACACGGTCGTTTTTTGCGATGAAAAAAAACGACGTTTTCTGTGAAGTAAAAAACGACGTTTTTGAAACGTCACTTTTCAAAGACGATGTTGCATACACACCATCGTTTTTTCACAAAAAGCAAGGTTACGTTCACCACTCTTTTCCATTGAAGCTCGCTTCATAACTAGCTTCTGGGCATGCGCGGGTTGAAAAACGTCGTTTTGAACGACGTTTTTGCTACACACGGTGACTTTTTGTGAAACAAAAAACGACGTTTTGAAAAACGACACAAAAAATTCAAACATGTTGGAAATTTTTTTTGGTCGTTTTTTTTAAGACAAAAAACGACGTTTTGCCCACACACGATCAATTTAAATGACGTTTTAAAAAACGTCGTTTTTTTTCATCGCAAAAAACGACCGTGTGTACGCGGCATTAGAAGTGTAAATGTTGGTTACTACAAGGGGTTTGTTACAGAAACGAAGGTGAAGGATTAGAAGGTGCCCTTCCTCGTCGCATGCTGAAGACACTACATCACATGGGAGGTTTTGTGAACATTAAAAATTATAATAAAGATAAAAATAAAAAACAAATAACATTAAAATGTATAATCATAGTAAGCAGAGCTTTTTTTCTCAGAAAATAGGTGCAGGAACTCAACCACGACCCGTTCAGATTTCACAAACAGTAGAAGGGTCTTAAAGGGGCATTAAATACCAGAATTGCATTACATACAGAGTGCACAGTTCAGGGGGTTACAAAGCAGTCACTTGTAAACACAGAAACCAGACTTCTGTGTTTACAAGTGATTGTGGTGAGCAGGCACCAAAGGGTCTGAGCCAAAGGTGGTGGAACTGAGTTCCACCAAGTTCCCCCAGAAAAAAAGCCCTGATAGTAAGTATAAGCAATAGTGTTGCTCACGAATATTCGCATTGCGAATATTCGCTACGAATATTGCATATTCGAGTATTCGCGAATAACTCGAATATTGCGGCGAATATTCGCAATGGCGAATATTCGTATTTTTTCAAATTTATTTTTAAAACAGATCACATCCTAGTGATCTCCATCGACGTCTAAAAGCATTGCTGGTATGATTAGAGAGAGACCCTGGGCCGAGTAGCTGATGCGATTCTTTTATGTTGCCGAAAATTCGCATTGCGAATTTTCGGCAACATAAAAGAATCGCATCAGCTACTCGGCCCTTCTTTTGCATCAGAGCCAATCAGAATAACTCGAATATTCGGCAAAAGGAATATTGCGCGATATTCCTTTTGCCGAATATTCGAGTTATTCTGATTGGCTCTGATGCAAAAGAAGGGCGGAGAAGATAATCGCGCAATATTCCTTTTGCCGAATATTCGAGTATTCTGATTGGCTCTGATGCGCCCTTCTTTTGCAACAGAGCCAATCAGAATAACTCGAATATTCGGCAAACGGAATATTGCGCGATTATCTTCTCTGCCCTTCTTTTGCATCAGAGCCAATCAGAAAAACTCGAATATTCGGCAAAAGGAATATTGCGCGATATTCCTTTTGCCAAATATTCGAGTTATTCTGATTGGCTCTGATGCAAAAGAAGGGCGGAGAAGATAATCGCGCAATAGGAATATTGCGCGATTATCTTCTCCGCCCTTCTTTTGCCCCCTTATTCTTCTTTCTTTTAAGTAGAGTTAGTGTAGAGTTAGCGTTTAGTGCATTAGTTTAGTAATACAGGAAATGATCTCCGTTTATGAGAATTTCGCAATCATTTTCGCATTAGCGAAATTTCGCAAAATTTTTTTTGGATAAAATATCACGAATATTCGATATTAGCGAATATTCGCGAATATTCTTCTATATATTCGCGCAATATCGCAAAATCAAATATGGCGTATTCCGCTCAACACTAATAAGCAATTCACAAAGTTCGGCATATATATGAAGGAAGGCTCAGGCTCATACATCTCCCTTGAATTAAGATGAAAAAGAAGGGGCCATTACATGAAAGAACAAATCAGATATTATGATGTAAACCGTCATTATTAACAAATCATATATTATAATGTAAACATTCATGGTTAACGTATGGATCTTAAAGGGGAGTTCCAGTCCCCCAAACATTTTTTTTTAAACACTGCTCTGTAACTGTCAAAACCTGAAAGTTAATATTTTTAACATGTCATACTTTTAGTGTTTTTACTTTCTTCAAAAATAGTTATTTACTTACTAATCACTAGAAGCAGGCAGTTTCCATTCTAGTTGTGGGCATCTGTCATTTCCTGTATTTCTTTGCAGCTATCTACCCATCATGCACCAGCAAATCTCGCACATGCTCAGTAAAGCCTCAGGGAGGCCGTCCTTTTTTCTGACAGGTTGCTATGGCAATCTCGAGTCTGCAAAAGTTCCCGCCCCCATGCTATAGCAACCTGTCAATCACAACACAGGGAGGAAAGGAAAGAGAAGTCACATTCGGCAGGAAATGCACTGGCATTAATAGTGGGTGTGGACCGAAACAGAGTGACACAATCCTTATATTGGTTTTAATCTAGGGAGAGAGAGAGAGAGAGAGAGAGAGGGGAGCTTTCAGAATATTCATTGGCAATGTCGGGGTGGGCAGGACAAAGCGGCTATATAACACAAGGCAATTATTTATGTATGCAGCTCCGCCCTGACCCCATCCTATTGGCTGGCGTTCCTCTGTGTCCCGCCCACCCCAACATTGCCAATGAATATTCTAATAGCTCCTCTCTCTCTCTCACTCTCTCTCCCTTCCAGCACGGCTCAATGTTACTCTGCACAGTGACAGTGTGTGACACTGTCTTGTAATCTAAGGAGAGAGAGAGAGAGAGAGAGAGAGAGAGAGAGAGGAGCTTTCAGAATATTCATTGGCAATGTCGGGGTGGGCGGGACAAAGCGGCTATATAAAATAAGGCAATTATTTATGTATGCAGCTCCGCCCTGACCCCATCCTATTGGCTGGCGTTCCTCTGTGTCCCGCCCACCCCAACATTGCCAATGAATATTCTAATAGCTCCTCTCTCTCTCTCACTCTCTCTCCCCTTCCAGCACGGCTCAATGTTACTCTGCACAGTGACAGTGTGTGACACTGTCTTGTAATCTAGGGAGAGAGAGAGAGAGAGGAGCTTTCAGAATATTCATTGGCAATGTCGGGGTGGGCGGGACAAAGCGGCTATATAACACAAGTCAATTATTTATGTATGCAGCTCCGCCCTGACCCCATCCTATTGGCTGGCGTTCCTCTGTGTCCCGCCCCCCCCCCCAACATCGCCAAAGAATATTCTAATAGCTCCTCTCTCACTCTCTCTCCCCTTCCAGCACGGCTCAATGTTGCTTTACACAGTGACAGTGTCTTGTAATCTAGGGAGAGAGAGAGAAGCTTTCAGAATAATCATTGGCGATGTCGGGGTGGGCGGCACAGAGCAGCTATCGATGGGCAGCCAATAGGATTGGGTCAGGGCAGGCCGCTACGTGTATGCGGCTCTGCCCCCTTTTTTAAGAAGCCAAATAATTGGCTGGCGATCGATAGCTGCTCTGTCCCACCCACCCCAACTTCACCGATGACATCAGAAAGCTCCTCTCTCTCTCTCTCTCTCTCTCTCTCTCTCTCCCTCCCTGCACACAGTTGAAAAAAAACGCGAGATTTCGGTAAAAGGTGAATTATCCCAGGAACCCTTGCGAATTGCCTTGTGACTTAATCGCCTAGGCGATTAGGACCAGGAAGTGGATAAAACTTTTTAAAAATATTGCCCATTGTGAAAACTATGCATTAAGGGCATGCAGTACAGCCAAACTTAAAACAATGGGTGGAACTCCTCTTTAACAACGGAATGAGGCATTAGGTTCTACCGGGGTTATAAACAAAAGGACCTTAAATCACAAAAAATGTGCAGGAGCGCCTCCCAAAGGTGACACCTTAGTATATAAAGGAATAAGATGTTAATAACCATATCTAAGGATTTGTGATGGTCTCTAAAATAAAATATATAAATATGTAAATTGTATAAAGGCCAGGTAAGGTTATTACCCTAAAACATGTATAGGTTAAAATGATGATTCAATATGTAATCAAGTGGGTGCCGCTCTGATGACGTCTGAATGATGAAACACGTAGGGCAAAGCTTAGAGCGTCACTGCGTCACTTCAAGTTTTGGAGTTTCTGGTCTGTGGAACGCAAAGTGTCCCAGACAATTTTGTCGTGTACTACCTTTTGGCACTAGTGGCGGTGCTTTTTACTAAACTTTTATGCAATAAACTTTATTAAGGATTTACATGATTGGATCCCCTTTTTTCTTATCCATCTATATGTGAGTGCATTAAACAATCGTGGATGTCAAAGAGGGAACGCAGGACAAAAAGCTGACTCCATTGTGAGGCTGTGACCGCGACCACCCGGAGTTATTTCCTAGCTTGCGGGCTCCGGCACTGTGATTGGCAGGAGCCGCGATGACGTCACTCCCGCACGTGCGCAAGAAAGCTGACACACACAGCACAGCTATTGAAGAAATGGCACAAGCGAGTTGTTTCTTCAGTGCGCATGTGCCAGTGGAAATAAACCCTGTAGATTTACTAAAACTAAAGAGTACAAAGTCTGGTGCAGCTTTGCATAGAAACCATTCAGCCTCCAAGCTGAAGTTAGAAGCTGATTTGCTACCATAGCTGCACCAGATTTTGCACTCTCAAGTTTTAATAAATCAACCCCACTATCTGAATACATCCAGCAAACTAAGCCCAGAAAGTTAAAATGTTAACAGGACTTGGAAACACCTTAACCACTTCAATACCAGGCTTTTATACTACCTCCATACCGGGCCTATTCTGGCACTTCTCTCCTACATGTACAAATCATAATTTTTTTGCTAGAAAATTACGCAGTACCCCCAAACATTATATATGTTTTTTTAGCAGACACCCTAGGGAATAAAACGACTGTCATTCCAACGTTTTATCTTGCACTGTATTTGCGCAATAATTTTTTCAAACACCCTTTCTTTGGAAAAAAAATTGTTCCATGAATTAAAAAATAACAAAACAGTAAAATCATCCCAATTTTTTTGTATTATGTAAAAGATGATTTTACACCGAGTAAATAGATACCCAACATGTCACGCTTTAATTATGCGCACACTCATGGAATGGCGGCAAACTTCGGTACTTAAAAATCTCCATAGGCAACACTTACATTTTTTTTTACAGGTTACCAGTTTTAATTTACAGAGGAGATCTAGTGCTAGATTTGTTGCTGGTACTCTAGCGCATGCGGCGATACCTCACATATGTGGTTTAAACTGAGTTTACATATGTCTTAAGTGTGCGTTTGCTTCTGCAAGTGAGCTACCGGGGACAGGGGCATTTAATTTTTTTTTCACTTTTATTTATTTTTTTAATTATTTTTTATTTATTTTTTTACACTTTTTTTCAATTTTGTAAACATCCCTTGTAATAGGAAAGGTCCCTCTTT